>OZ024896.1:13875982-13897305 GCA_964017195.1 Siderastrea radians
AACTTTTAGAGTGCAGTGCTTAAATAATAATATTTGCCATTTTCGTTCCGGTAGCAAAAAGCGGAAAGATAGACACTTAGGTTGGTAACCAAAGTTTATTACGTTTCGTAAGTCTTAAAATAAACGTTATATAAAGTGATGTAGTTTTTGTACACTCGTCTGTGAATCGTATGTTATTTGTTGGCCAAGTAAAAGTATAGCATCGCATCCTTTATGTTTTTAGTAACTTTAATTACAGCGTTGCTGTTAAAAATAATGTTTCAAACAGCTATTGCTTAAAGCAAGAGGGTCAGGCTATTCTCCTAATGTTGATACTGGCAGATAAGCTTAAATTCTTTTGTGTAGTATCATTTAAGCTTACGTGTTGTAAACATCTCATAACAACATAACATAACACATAACATACTTTATTTTATCTCCAACTCCATTTGTTTATTAGCTGGACTTTTCTTCACTGCTTGCAAATTATTTATATACATCTAATGACTCACGAATGTTTCTTAGATTAAGTAAGGTTCAAAGCTGTAGTTGGCATGATTTGATGACAAACAACAAATTTAAATTTCGAATTAGGTACATGCAAAACTTTTATTGAAAGTTATGTGTTGATCACTTTTGGGAAAATATGCTTAAGATAATCGAGTTCAAAGCAGGTGGATGTAATTTTTATGTACATCTCATTCTCTACTTTTACTGATTAAGTTATTCCATAATTTGCAGGGTAAAAAATTAACTTCAGTGCTTGAATCATTGAATTGCAACTTGGGCCAGTATCCTTGAATTCCAACCTCGTCCCCAGGGTCTTTTCACTTGCTCGCTTAGTATAGTGGACCAGGCCATTTAGATAAAGTGGCTTTCAAAATCCTCTAGTCTAAATAAAAAAAATTAAAACGATATTTACTTGAATAGACCCCTCCCAACCCGGGTGAGAAGTAAGTCTTTTATCCAGGGATTTCGCCAATAATCATGTGGAAAAAGTACCACATACTGTAGAACTCTAAGTAAGACTGGAGTCACATGTCAATAAAAACAAACCTCAACTTTTAGTGGCCCTGGTCAGTTTTAAATTGCCACTGGCAACAAGGAGACTGTCAATTTTTAGCCCTGAAGTTGTTGTTTCCACTGATCCTTTTTTATCTATACTAGGCATGTATATGTCAGCAGTGATCAGTGATGTAGCTTTTCTTACAGTGAAGGTATGCACGTGGAAGATATCAATCATATAATTATCCCAGCTTACGTACTATCTCACTGTTCAGTAAAATGAACTGGGTCAAATGCAATGATCGGTTTAATTTGGGTTCGGTAGTTGAACACAATTAAACCAATAATATGCATACAGCAGTGTTTGCTTCCAATTTCTGAACCCAGTCAAACATAATTAAGCACAGTTAAACAGTTTTGAAATCATTCAAATATACCAGATATTTAAACCATCTGCCTTTAAGTGTGTGAGAACAAGCACAAACTTCTGTAGTGTGGAATTTGAGCATGATCTGTTTTATATTGTTGTGTAAACACATAGAAGACTGGGTGGCTAAAACAGCCTTTTCAGAAAAAGAAAATTTGGCAATCCTAATACTCACAAAGGAAAATAAAAGTTGAACCAAGGATAAAATTAAATCACAACATTTACATGAGTGTTCCATCAAGACTTCCATTGGGGTAGGTGATGAAAACCTTATACCCACTTAAGTTACAAAATCCATTTTTCACAGTGATGTAAGATTTATTCTTGGCGGTTAAAGGGTTAAAACTTAATGCAGAATGAATCAAACAGTTATACCATGTATGGGTTTCCGTACCACAGTGATTATTATTAACAATGATTTAGTTATACATAGACAAGTAAAATGAAAATGGAAAATGAAAATGGCGCCATGAAGTCGCCGAAACGTCGGGAAATTATATCGTTCGTTTTTACAGTGATTATTGTGACCCAGTACCGCTACTGGGGCAAGCTCACACAGGTATGACTTGTACAGTTATGAGATTTTGTGCTGTAATCATGAAACAAATACAGAGAAACAAGAGGAAATCGGGAGGAACTTGTACCAGAATGAAAATCACGCTGGTATTATGTAAACACCCCCTTAGCCTAAAGACGAGCAGCTCTTAAGAATGTTTAACAACATCCTCAGAGACCCAGGGGCAGTAATGCCCTGATTTCATGAGACCGGTGCAAACTCAGACTGGTATGATTTTGTTTACATGCGTCCGGTCTGAAAGTCAGACTGGCATGAAGTGTTTACCTGAGACCAATCTAAACTCTGTTTGTGTTAATATGGTCCGCAACCATCCCATCCTTAAAAATCCAGTTTATGTATTATCCAACAGCTTGGAATGCTCCAACGCCACTTATTAAACGTGCATACCCAAAACAAATATCTCAGACCAATTGGGACCCTGTTCATGCTTAAGTGGCTCCCCAGTCTGAATTCAAACCGTTCTGAGTCATTCATATTGGTTCAGCAGCAGTGATGAGTTAAACCAGCCTAAGGCCCTGTTTACATGAGTGACTTTATCCCCGGATGACTTTTATCCCATCCCGGGGTGACTTTCATTGCGGTGTCTGGTCATTTACCTGTAAACAACATGTTAGGGATGCAGAATCGCTAGACATTTTTAAAAGACAGCGGAAAACAGTTCTTTTTAAGCGTGCTTTTTTAAATTGATGATTTTATTGTAAATAGCGCCTTTGGACCGTTGGGAAAGGGCGCTTTAGAAATGTTATTATTATTATTATTAAATGTTTACATGATTTGGAGCTGAAATGTGTTCACCCCAGGACGATTTCATCCCGGTCTTCAGCACCAGGATGAAATCGTCCCGGGGTAAACACCATTTCAGCTCCAAACCATGTAAAAACTTACAGGTAAATGACCAGACACCGATATGAGTCATCTCGGGATGAAATCACTCGTGTAAACACAGCCTAAGATGATAATTATTTTATACTAGCTTCATGTTTCGTACGTTTCGTATAAACAGAGGTAAGCATTTGGAGTCGATCTGAAGTTGTACCGGCCCAAGTTGGTACCATTCTCATAGACTACGAGCAGTCTCTCATTTTTCTCTGGCGCGTGCACACTGACTGTCCTACTATTGGTAATTGCGATAATTAAAATCTACTTTGTTTTTCTTACAGGTTTTTATTCCGTCAACCTGATGTCAGGAAAATATGGCAGTTTATTATAAGGGTTTGGTTAAGAAATTTATACTTTTAGCTATATTCCCAGACACACTTTATCAATTCAAATAAAAAATTTGAAGAGCAGTTTTGAAATAAGGTTATATATTTTTTTGTCTTTTTCTGCTTAACATTTTGATGTCATTGATTAGTTTGACTGTCCCCTCAGTACTACTAAGTGGACGATGTATGAAAATGGAATGAATCCTGGAGTACACCTTTTAGGACTCTACTTCAAAATATCTGATGAGCACAACCTGCCCCATATCTTTTTTGGGGGGAGTATCCCCCCCCCCCCAACTACTATCCCAGGAATGAAGAGTCAGACCTATTTGATTGAATTCTCTCTATGAGGAAAACTATATTGATTGACTGATTCACCACAGTCTGATCCCTTTTTGTCAGTTCATTGGCTGTTAGGTTTCAGACTATTCTGAAATGATTTAGGAAGAGGCTACTCCTTTTGTTTTTCTTTGGTACCAGATTATGGCAATCAGTAACAATGCTTATTGGTGACAAATTATCAAACCAAAAAGAACTAAAGTCTCGAGATCTACTGCCATCACGGTCTGGGGTAGTAAGAGAGTGAGTCATAATCTGTGCATCAAATAAAGTCACTTGTCATTACTGGACTATTTGTTATTCGCATTGGCAACACTGAAGTCACAGATTGATTGATTTATTGATTTATTGGTTGACTGATTAATTGATTGATTGTTTGATTGATCGATTGAATGATTTATTTTTTAATTGGCTGATTGACTGATTTATCAGCCAGTTGGTTGAGTGGTTGATTGATTGACTGATTGGTACTTAAAATAGTTGAATGAATTTATTCACCTGAATTACATGTTAGTAATTACATGCATAATGCTGCACTTCTTCGCATCTTCCTCTGGCAGTAAAATAATACCCGGCATCAGTCGAAACATAAAATAATTTTCAAGCCCCAATGTCATGACATAATTGTAAGCAAATAATTTATTTGTAGTTAGCAAGTAGTAGGTAAGAAGGCGTATTAGAGAGCAGGACTATTAGAGCTTTTACAGTAATTTAAATTATATTTCATATTAACTCCAGTAAGGTACTCCTTCTGAGTAACTACCACTATTGGACAGTCAAGAAAGAAAACAATGCCCTGGGATATTTTAGGGTTCACTACTTCCTACTATTAATTAAACATCCCGGGGAATTAATACAAGTAAATAAGGTACATCATCATCATCATCATCATCATCATCATCATCATCATCATTCAACTATAGTGTCATTTTACCATATAAGGAGAAAAATATGAGTATAAGAGCGTCTTACAGTGTAGAAAACGTATTGCACTGTAGTATCCCGGTTTGAAATCACTTATTGGATAAAGCATTTAAATTGCTTAGATATTTAAGTTTATATTACCTACAACAGAGGCTTATTTAAAAATTATGAAACACTGGTTCTAATTTGATGAGAGGTGTATTACTAATGATTAACTAATAATTATAATATTGTTTTCCGGTCTCACTTGTAATAATAATAATAATAATAATAATAATAATAATAATAATAATAATAATAATAATAAAATAATGATAATAATACTCTACTAATAATAATAATAATAAAAAATAAGGATAACGATGACGATAACGATAACGATAATGATAATGATAGTGATAATAATAATAATAATAATAATAATAATAATAATAATAATAATAATAATAATAATAATAACAACGACTTTATTCCGGCATTTCCACAAAATAAAGTGGCTCTTCAAAATAGGCCCGGGCCCGGGCCATAGAATAACTGAAACCAATATTTGCAGCAGGACCTTAAAGAAGTACCTTGCATTTAGTAGCGTTGCTCTTTTTCCCTTCTCCCTTGCCTTCATTCCTCCGAATCCGGTCTACATAATTCTTGATCCTTTCTTCTCTTGTAACTGCAGAGAAAAAATATAACAAACTCGTTATCCACTTCAGTAAGGTAAATTGTTTAAGATAAAACGAAGCACCATAAAACACGACAGGCGTTTGAGAACACAAGAGAAATGTAAAAAACATTAACCGTAGGGATTTTTTCCCTTTTTCGATTGCTTTTATATTCCATATTAACTGACTGTCCTTGGTCAAGTCATCAGGTTCGGCAAAAATTCCTTACACTCTAATCGTACCTTTTGATTGCAGCTTTGCGCTTTCTTCTCCCAGCGGTGCCCTTATTGTGGCTACCTGGCCCACAGCTACACCCATTTTTTCAAATTGAGCGTCTGTCACCATTTTTACAGCTCTTATATTGTAGATCTGTAGGACAAAAGAAATGTGATTAAGAAAACAGAGAAAGTACACTCTGTGTCTTATGTAAGAACCTTTTTTATATGAAAGTTGAGGCTGCGATTTACCACCATTTTAAGAACGTCTTAAGAACATTCCTTCGGCTGAACGTAGCTTAAGAACGTTTTTATTTTGCTCATTTGTATTTTCAAAGACAAGCAAAAAGTTAAGGTAAAGTAAATGGAATTAATCTAAATACTTCAGGGTATATTTTGTATAACATTAGTTTTTTTATTCCATAATACACATCTCAGTTTGTAGTGATTGAAGTTGCACCCCTAGTTCCCAGCTACATGCCCCCCTATGCGTAAACAACACATGATTTTGTGGCTGCAACATAACGCCGTGACCTGTCCCTGCGTCATGCCCCTCGTTTGCGTTTATATTCTAATATTTCTCGGAAATATTTTATTTTGACCATTTAGTCGAAATGTTTTACGTTCGAGGTGGGAAATATTACAAACCAAGATTGTGTTTTGTTTTGTTTTTTGGCTGAAAGACTTTTTAACAATGCATTCTGCATGAAGATACAAAAGAACGGTACAATGCAACAACAAATTTACCCAAGCATTATTTTCGTGTAAGTCTGGCGCGTAACGCGTCACACAACACCGGCTTAAATTGCAAAATGTAAACATTCAATTTCGCATTTTGTTTGTTTGACCTTGTCTCACAAACAGCAAAGATCTTCTTTTTTACCCGTTGCTATTGATGTTGCTTAGTTTGCTGTTTGTGTAACATGTATAAAAGTGGGGGATAAGCTAAACTTTACTTTCTGGAGTGGAGAAAAATTCAAGGTAATTCATGGGAAAGGAAGCAGAATAAGGTCAATAAACATCCACACTGACCCCTTGTCTGACGTCGTTCGTATTCAATGACTAAATGGACTCAATAAAATGGCAAATTGTGTAAAAGATATAATTATTTAACGGAAATTTCGTAGGTAGGTAGGTTTTCGTTATAGGTTTCCCTGCAGTCTGCATTTTGACGAATTCTGTGGCGTCAGAACTGAATATATTTTGTATTTATATATATACATATATATATACCCGGATTTTTGAAAACGGTACCGCTCGGCTGAGGTGTCCGAGCGGTGTGTCGCGAGCACTTTTTTGTCGTTCAGAAACTATCTCCAAAGTGGGCAATATAAAAATTATGAGTGCCAGCAGTCCTTTTTTCTTCTCCCCTCTCTCCCCTCCCTTCTCTTTTCTCTCCCGTGTGGTTTGTAGGCTCATGGGAGTCCAAAAAACCCAGTTTCCGTGTCGTTGCCGTGAAAATGGGCAAATCTTCAGGAGCCACCTTTTCAAAAATCCAGGTAGATATATATATATATATATATATATATATATATATATATATATATATATATATATATATATATATACCCGGATTTTTGAAAACGGTACCGCTCGGTTGAGGTGTCTGAGCGGTGTCTCCCGAGTGCCAGCAGTCCTTTTTTCTTCTCCCCTCTCTCCCCTCCCTTCTGCTTTCTCTCCCGTGTGGTTTCTAGGCTCATGGGAGTCAAAAAGACCCAGTTTCGGTGTCGTTCCGGTGAAAATGGGCAAATCTTCAGGAGCCACCTTTTCAAAAATCCAGCTAGATATATATATATATATATCATAGTCCTTGTTATTTATAGAAAGACTAGAAACCTGTGAGGCTCACCAGTGAAAGAACAAATGGGGATCGGCTATTTACCGAGTTAGGGGTTGAGTTTAGTTTGAGGTGAGTTTGAGTTAGGATTGAGTTACCATTTTACCAATATTTTTCTGCAGAGCAACTTCCCATACATTCTCTTAAATGAAATCCAAACGATGTTCTCACAACTTGCAAAGCAATCTGTGAGGTTCTGGTCAGCGGACATGCCTCCTACGCGTGCGCAGATGTTGCATGTTCTAACGGAACTCGGACCCTGAAGGGAAAAAATTATGGCTGCCAAAGGCGGCGGATTCGGTTTTGTCCCTTCGTTTAGGTAATTGACGAATTGATCGTATTTTGAACGCCATACCCGATCCCACTTTTTAACCCAGCTTCAGAAAATTCTATCTGATTCTATACAGTCGATCAGCACAGATTGGATTGATCGAAGCGCTACTGTTCTACTTTGCGACTAAAAAAACTCCGAGAGTAAACTTTTTTCTTCATAAGAAGCAAAATGCACGAAAATATGATAAAAGTGTAAAATACGATCAATTCGTCAATTACCTAAACGAAGGGACAAAACCGAATCCGCCGCCTTTGGCAGCCATAATTTTTTTATGGCGTTCAATACTATTCAAAACACTTTGAGGACATTATGGACGTTCAAACACCTTTTTGACGTCTGATAGGTCATATTACAGTGCCTGGTATTACGACGTAAAATCCACGACGTAATCCATGTACGTTCGACGATACGACGTAAACTAAATTAACCTCTGTCGTACGACGAAAAAGTTGACTCTCGTTTAATTGTGGATTGAACGTCATTCAGACCTCTTCCTTCAATACGTTGTAAAGATGAAGCTGTACACGTTACGACGTAAAAATTAAAGTCATCTAAATTACGGCGTAATGTTACAGCAGCTTCGTATGGCGTTCATTACTGCTCAAAACACTTTGAGGACATTTTGGACGTTCAAACACCTTTTTGACGTCTGATAGGTCATATTACAGTGCCTGGTATTACGACGTAAAATCCACGACGTAATCCATGTACGTTCGACGATACGACGTAAACTAAATTAACTTCTGTCGCACAACGAAAATTGAATCTCGTTTACATGTGGATTGAACGTCATTCAGACCTCTTCCTTCAGTACGTTGAAAAGATGAAGCTGTACACGTTACGACGTAAAAATTAAAGTCATCTAAATTACGGCGTAATGTTACAGCAGCTTCGCGACCTCGTTTTTTTCAAGTTGTCAATCAAATAAGGTTAACGCCGTAAACTAAATAAATTTAAGTTGTCAATCAAATTAGGTTTCCGTCGTGAAGTTTACGACGTGAACTTAATCAGTTAAAGTTGTCAATCAAATAAGGTTTACGTCTTACAATTTACGACGTAAACTTAATCAGTTAAAGCTGTCAATCAAGTAAAGTTTACGTCGTAAAGTTTACGACGTAAACTTAATCAGTTAAAGCGTTCAATCAAATAAGGTTTACGTCGTAAATTTACAACGTAAACTTAATCAGTAAAAGCCGTCAATCAATTAAGATTTCTTAATAGATTAACAATTACAATGTTTAATAAGTTAATGTCAAAGTCTTAATAGCTTAACGATTGGAATGTTTTGGAGTAGGTCTTGATATCGATAGATTGGCTCTGTTCTATAAAATATAGAGTTTACTAGAAATTAGACTTGAAAAGTTAGTTGTCCTCTTTTTTTACGTTTTTAATGCATGTCCTTTTAACACTTTTACTATGTGTTATTTTTAAGTGGATTCCGGATGAGTATTTCTGAGAAAATTCGAGTTATCCACCTCTGCCCCCCCCCCCCCTCCCCAAAGTAAATGCAGGACACAAGCGCTCGCCAGTCTCCATGAATCATTTATTCATTTTCTAACTGAATTGCAAATTGCGGGCGACATGATAAATAAAGCACGATGCAGTATTTTTCTGTTAAGCCAACAGATAAAGATTGTGTCATGGAAAACTCAACAGTTTAGGTACGTCAGCCAGTTTTCACAGCTGATTTCTGGCGATGTTTGCAAAGCGTCAGAACTACTACTGAAACTATGGCGTTCATTACTGAACGGCTCTGAACTTTCAAATTTCAAACGATTCTTAACCTCTCGAAAATCATTTACAAAAAGTCCCATCTTCATTCATGTACACAGAAAGCAGAAATGGAAGATGTTAACGGTTTTTCAAAAATCTCACAACGATTTTTACAATTAAAGAACTTGAAGCTGCGGTCTCTACTTTCACTTTAAGGTCATTCCCCCGAAATAAAATTTAACATATGATTTTTGTCAAACTTTCACACGTTGTTATCTATCGTGCAACGTTTTAAAATATAAAAAAAAGAATAAGTCCCCACGTCCGTTTATGAGATATCGTTGTCTCAAGTTACCCCACAATTCCTTGCAATTTCGCCTAACAATTAACGAACACGTGTTTATTTGATCAGTTTTCTCTACTTTCCATAGGAAGAGGAAACACATGAACAAAGCAAATCTTGAAACAATGTACTAGAAGTAAAATATCGAGATCAAAGAACAATTTACTATAAGTTTTATGCCAGATGCTCGAAGCATCAGACGAGATTGACTTAAAACCTTCCTTACGTACGTGTTCTCGAGGTCGTGATTTCATCTCCGTGAGTAACGCGTCTCTAGTAATAATTTTTTTGCGAAGAGTTTTTTTCTAACTCTTTGAACAAAAAGACGATGAATGGTAGGTCAAAAATATTTGGAAAAAAAGATAGGTCCCCAGCTTGTTTAAGAGTAAACTGTTCTATTCTCTAGTGAGCTTAGCCTCATAGGAAACCTATTACTCCCTGGACGTGCGCGCGCTAATGGTGCAACAAATCGTGCGCAGAAAAGATGCGTAATGTAATACAGGGGAATGAAAAGGCTCTTCAGTAAAACTTTCCGTTTCTGAATCAATAATTGCACGTGCGTTATCGTGTGCTACGGAGTTGTGACATGTAAGCATTTTTAAATAAAAAATACTGTCGAAGTCGGACTTTCTTTACGTTCAAACGTTAATATAAAAATTTATAGAAGTTTTCCAAGAAAACAAAGCAAAAACTAAAATAATACTCCTTATAGCTAACATAGAGCTTGGGAAACGCCTTTATTCTTCAACCCAAATATTTGCAATCTCTAAATTTCAACGTATTGTTCATTTGTGGACAGTGAACAATAGTTGCTAGAATTTAATTTCCATAATTAGCATAATCTTACCTTAAACTTTCGTGTTTATTCGGTAAGCCTTGGTAAGCCTTCAGAAGTCCTAAAAACCACAAATTTTGTGTCCAAAAATACAGAGCGGATATAGAATTTCCTGAGCAGAGAGACACAGCAAGTAGACAATCTAGGTGTATTATAGACTGTTACAACAGAAGCATTTTTTTCAAACAGGCATTTTAACAAAATATTGAAGGCTTCAAATTTAAACAAGGACGATTTTACTCATTTAAAGGCTTACAACTTTCAATGGAACTCGAAATCCTACAATCGGCTTCTGTTGGGAGTACAGACATTCACATATTATGTGATTGTTTCAATATATAGAACGGCTTTTTTCATGTGAATGTCGCAATCAGTTTGATTAAATATATTTTATATAATACAGATCGGAAATCTCGCCGTTGATCATCGGCGAAGTGAAACCGTCGGTAGTTTGATTAAATATATTTTATATAATACAGATCGGAAATCTCGCCGTTGATCATCGGCGAAGTGAAACCGTCTATATAATGAAGGACTCAATATCTCGCCGTTGATCATCGGCGAAGTGAAGCCGTCTGTATAATGTAGGACTCAATATCTCGCCGTTAGTCATCGGCGAAGTGAAACCGTCGGTATGATGAAGGACTCAATATCTCGCCGTTGATTCATCGGCGAAGTGAAGCCGTCTGTATAATGTAGGACTCAATATCTCGCCGATGATCATCGGCGAAGTGAAGCCGGCTGTATAATGTAGGACTCAATATCTCGCCGTTGATCATCGGCGAAGTGAAGCCGTCTGTATAATGAAGGACTCAATATCTCGCCGTTGATCATCGGCGAAGTGAAACTGTCTGTATAAAGAAGGACCCAATATCTCGCCGTTGATCATCGGCGAAGTGAAACCGTCGGTATAAAGTAGGCGTCGATATCTCGCCGTTGATCATCGGCGAAGTGAAACCTTTTGTATAATAAAGGACTCAATATCTCGCAGTTGATCATCGGCGAAGTGAAGCCGTCTGTATAATGTAGGACTCGATATCTCGCCGTTGATCATCGGCGAAGTGAAGCCGTCTGTATAATGTAGGACTCAATATCTCGCCGTTGATCATCGGCGAAGTGAAACCGTCTATATAATGAAGGACTCAATATCTCGCCGTTGATCATCGGCCAAGTGAAGCCGTCAGTATAATGAAGGACTCAATATCTCGCCGTTGATCATCGGCGAAGTGAAGCCGTCGGTATAATAAAGGACTCAATATCTCGCCGTTGATCATCGGCGAAGTGAAGCCGTCTGTACATGTCTGTATAATGAAGGACTCAATATCTCGCCGTTGATCATCGGCGAAGTGAAGCCGTCGGTATAATAAAGGACTCAATATCTCGCCGTTGATCATCGGCGAAGTGAAGCCGTCTGTATAATGAAGGACTCAATATCTCGCCGTTGATCATCGGCGAAGTGAAGCGGTCGGTATAATAAAGGACTCAATATCTCGCCGTTGATCATCGGCGAAGTGAAACCGTCTGTATAAAGAAGGACCCAATATCTCGCCGTTGATCATCGGTGAAGTGAAACCGTCGGTATAAAGTAGGCGTCGATATCTCGCCGTTGATCATCGGCGAAGTGAAACCTTTTGTATAATCAAGGACTCAATATCTCGCCGTTGATCATCGGCGAATTGAAACCTTCTGTATAATGAAGGACTCAATATTTCGCCGTTGATCATCGGCGAAGTGAAGGTGTCTGTATAATGGAGAACTCCAAAACTCGCCGATGATCAGCGGCGAAATATTGAGTCCTGTCTGTATGATCAGCCGATCGATGAGCCGATCGATAATTATTCGATCGATGATGTCTAGCAAAGTTTCTTGCTTAGAAACTTCTTTGTTTACAAGATACAAAGTGAATTATGACAATTATCAGACGCACCTACCTCTCCGTTGCACATCGGCGAGATATCAGTCTCTCTTATATACGGACGCATATACCTCTCCGTTGCACATCGGCGAGATATCAGTGTCTCTTATATACGGACGCACATACCTCGCCGTTGCACATCGGCGAGATATCAGTCTTTCTTATATACAGACGCACCTAGCTCGCCGTTGTACATCGGCGAGATATCAGTCTTGCTTATATACAGACGCACCTAGCTCGCCGTTGTGCATCGGCGAGATATCAGTCTTTCTTATATGCAGACGCACCTAGCTCGCGGTTGTACATCGGCGAGATGTCAGTCTTTCTTATGTACAGACGCACCTAGCTCGCCATTGTACATCGGCGAGATGTCAGTCTTTCTTATATACAGACGCACCTAGCTCGCCGTTGTACATCGGCGAGATTGCAGTCTTTCTTATGTACAGACGCACCTAGCTCGCCGTTGTACATCGGCGAGATTGCAGTCTTTCTTATATATAGACGCACCTAGCTCGCCGTTGTACATCGGCGAGATTGCAGTCTTGCTTATATACAGACGCACCTACCTCGCCGTTGTACATCGGCGAGATTGCAGTCTTTCTTATGTACAGACGCACCTAGCTCGCCGTTGTACATCGGCGAGATATCAGTCTTTCTTCTATACAGACGCACCTAGCTCGCCGTTGTGCATCGGCGAGATATCAGTCTTTCTTATATGCAGACGCACCTAGCTCGCCGTTGTACATCGGCGAGATTGCAGTATTTCTTATGTACAGACGCACCTAGCTCGCCGTTGTACATCGGCGAGATGTCAGTCTTTCTTATATACAGACGCACCTAGCTCGCCGTTGTACATCGGCGAGATATCAGTCTTGCTTATATACAGACGCACCTAGCTCGCCGTTGTACATCGGCGAGATTGCAGTCTTTCTTATGTACAGACGCACCTAGCTCGCGGTTGTACATCGGCGAGATATCTGTCTTGCTTAAATAGAGACGCACCTAGCTCGCCGTTGTGCATCGGCGAGATATCAGTCTTTCTTATATGCAGACGCACCTAGCTCGCCGTTGTACATCGGCGAGATTGCAGTCTTTCTTATGTACAGACGCACCTAGCTCGCCGTTGTACATCGGAGAGATATCAGTCTTTCTTATATATAGACGCACCTACCTCGCCGTTGTACATCGGCGAGATTGCAGTCTTGCTTATATACAGACGCACCTAGCTCGCCGTTTTACATCGGCGAGATATCAGTCTTTCTTATATGCAGACGCACCTAGCTCGCGGTTGTACATCGGCGAGATTGCAGTCTTTCTTATGTACAGACGCACCTAGCTCGCCATTGTACATCGGCGAGAATGCAGTCTTTCTTATATACAGACGCACCTAGCTCGCCGTTGTACATCGGCGAGATTGCAGTCTTTCTTATGTACAGACGCACCTAGCTCGCCGTTGTACATCGGCGAGATATCAGTCTTTCTTATATATAGACGCACCTACCTCGCCGTTGTACATCGGCGAGATTGCAGTCTTTCTTATATGCAGACGCACCTACCTCGCCGTTGTACATCGGCGAGATATCAGTCTTGCTTATATACAGACGCACCTAGCTCGCCGTTGTACATCGGCGAGATATCAGTCTTTCTCGTATGTTCCCGTAAGTTTTAGGCTGAATAAACATTTCTGTTATTAGATAAGAAGGCTGAATCTCGGTCAAGTTTCAGTCGTTATTAACTTTCAACGAGCAACAGTTTTATTTTGTTTTTCCTGGTCAATTTCACGGTTATTCACGTGCAATGAATATTTATACACGCTGCGCTTGTGTCCTCTCGTGCATTTATAATTCCTTGTCATAATAAAAAAATATATATTCGTCCTCTGAGCTTGTTTCTCGTTATTTTTCGGCCCCAGTGTAATGCCACCGTGGGTGTTAACATGTATTTCAAAAACTCATGAATAATTAATGATCATTTCCACCAATTACATCACGCAAATGAGTCACGTGGATGCTTGTTTAAAACCGGTAATACATCAACAATCTAAAAAGCCTGGTGGCGGCATTTGATTTCAGTCCCAGGGGAAAGCGGGGCTGATTGTAATATACCTCATTACTATTCTTTATATAAAATGTTACCCTCATTAGTATTCTTTATACAGTGCGGCGGATAACCAGAATTGGATATCTGGTGACGTCACGAGAAATGGCAATATGGCCGCCGAAGCTAGGCGCACTATACATACTCTTTTCTGAGCTCTTTTAGTGGCCAAAAAGCGGCCTTTTCCCACAAGGCTTTGCACACAATACAATAGAACAATAGAGATTTGTTGAGTGGAGAAGAAAATGGCGTTTTGCGAAGCTTTCACGAGTTGGGAGGCCGAAACCGTGCCATTTTGTGCTTTTTTTGCTCTGTTTTCGACTCGACAGGACGCCACCTAAATTGAAAAATCAGGTACGTAGCATTTTTTGTCCTTTGTGAAAAAAATATATCGTTAATGTGTATGAAATTTGCTTTTACATGGTGTTATTTTTGTGTGGGTCCATGACTGCGTCGCTGGGTCCAAGGCTTTTGAAGATGCAATAATGTACTTCGCCAGATGTGTTTCTCGTTGACCGATCACGCAGACCGTGCTGTGGACCCGATTTCATGCTGTGTTTATTATTATTGTTTCTGTAGGTTATGACAAGAAAGCATTGATAGAGGAGCAAGGACAAAGAAGTTCTAACATTATCAAATACTGTAATAAAATGACTACTGAATGAGCGATGTTAAATGCTTTAACAGTGGAGTTACTATAAATACTAGACGTTTAGAAACCTTCACCCTGTTCAGCTTGTACTCAAGATATAAACACTTTTTAGCAGCAAAGAAATATACTCCCCATTGCACATGTTGAAACATATTTACATTACTGCTTATAAAAGTTCCGAATACTGTGGATTTTATTCTGACATCCAAGCGAATACAATCTAGCACTCCGATTCGAGGAAAGGAAAAGTGAATAATTATGTAAATCTTATTTTCACACGAAATTGTCACGAAATTGGGAGGAATGTCTATTATTCTTATTATTAGTCACTCCGCGAACACGTGAAACAATGTCTTCTGAACAACCTGGTACTTGTGATAGTGATGTTGAAACAGTATTCTGGCGAGATGTGATATCGCAAAAGCTTGATCAGCGCAATCAAAGCCGGAGCGCCAATGTTTACGGTATGACATGCATACCGGCTCTAAGCGAGCGTTCACGATGCGTCGGCTGTCCTAAGTCGAGGGACGATCCTCGTGTGACAAAAACCGTCGACAGGCTTTTCTATGTCCAGATAATCCGGATTTCACGAACCGATGCAGCCGTCTCTGTCCCCTCAAAAAAATCTTTTCCCGACGCGGACGGCTGTACACAGGCTAACCGAAAAGAGGGTTATTATAAGCGATCGACAAATCGAGGACAAAATTGCAGTGTTTAAATGAATAAAGCAAATCCTAGGCAAACGACTAATGGCTTGAATTATACAGAGGCTCCAGAGATCGACAAATTGGGATTCCTTCGACATACGACATAAGACTTCACCTCGCTCGACTTTCACACTCGCCATTTCACTAGAGCTTAGTCCTTTCGCGGTCTAGACAATGTTTTGGTTTTGTGTGAGCCAATCAGATAGCAGGAAATCATATACCCAGTTCTGGTTATCCGCTGCACTGTTATATAAAGAATACTAATGAGGGTAACATTTTATATAAAGAATAGTAATGAGGTAAATTACCATCAATCCAACTCTCTTCTGGAACAAATCAAAGGCCTGAAAAAAGAAATGAAATAAAATAAACAAGAAAAAAAAAAAGGAATAACATTTAAAGCAACACATCTACACAAAAATTTAGCGACTCTGCCGTCATATCAAGCACGTCGGTTTCCAAGTCTTGAATTTGTGATGTGTCATTAGTACAACTGCTCGGCTCTTCAGAAGCTTTCTTATTTACTCTTGTTGACTGCCATTCTGAAAAAATCTTCATAGCCCACTTATTGACGGAACGTGTTGACTTTGGTACGGCATTTTCCAGCAGTTGTTTCTCTTCTTCAGCATTTTTGGGTTTGCGAAACATCCGCTTGTGCTTCGAAGCCATAATGTTCTCATCGAGCTCACTATTGAATGAAGTTTCCACTATACAAATCATCTAATCTTATAATTCTTTTCAGATCTAGCAGCATGAACTAGCAGCACGGGAAAATGGTCCGAAGCTCATTAAACAAAACTTTTTATTCTTTTCAAAGACTATAGGAACTACAAAACATGAAAGAATGTCTTTATATTCTGTGAGATTGATTTTGACATTCTCTTGATGAGACTATGGAATAAAGTTATAGCACGGGAAAATGGCACCATTAGTTCATTATTCTATGAGATCGTTTTTTGAAGCCGTTCAATAAACTCGCAGATCGTGTTTTATCGGGTCTAAAACCACTCGGCTACGCCTCGTGGTTTTAAACCCGATAAAACACTCCTGCTCGTTTATTAAACAGTACGTAATCCGTAATTAAAAATGCTAAAACGTCATGCAGTATTTAAAGACTAATGGAAAAGAGTCTCCAGGAAGAAGCTCAGAAGACGAAAATTCTCTATTATTATGAGGAGGAATAATAAATGCACGAGAGGACACAAGCGCAGCGTGTATAAATATTCATTGCACGTGAATAACCGTGAAAAAGAACAGGAAAAAAAAATTAAGCTGTTGCTCGTTGAAAGTTAATAACGACTGAAACCTGACCGAGATTCAGCCTTCTTATCTAACAAACGAAATGTTTATTCAGCCTAAAAGGTACTGGAACATCAAAAAGAATTATTATTCTAACGGCAATCAACTTAAGAGAAAAATCTGTAAGGGCAGTTTAGAAATAGTTCTATTTGTGCAAATTAGGAACTTTTTGACTGATTTGTGCTGCATTTTAGCAGTTTTTAAATATAAATAGCTTAAAATCGCAGCCACCTAGAAAGCTCAATGTACATTAAGAATGTTTTGCTATCATAAAGCATCTTTCAAATGAAAAGAGAAAGTGTTAAGTTTTATCTTTCTTGAAATATTGGAGAAAATTGCAGGAATGACCAAAAACAGCCCGTAAAAAATAAATTATGATTGATTTGAAAACGCTCTTACAGATTTTTCTCTAATTTCGCATACAAGTTGTGTAGGTTGAGTAGTGTTGTGTAGGTTGTTTCAAAAAGTTCATTAAGTGCCTGACTAGTTTTCGAGATAATTAACATTATTTAAAATGAGGGGTTGCCATTACCATTGCTATGGTGACAGCTGTTGCTAGGAAACCAATGAAAAAATAAACTTTGGTCATACGTTGAAAAGATGGTGTAGTACCAAGGAAATCGAAGTTTATCTTCTATGCAAAATTTTGATTTCAAAAGATACACTCCAAGGTCAAAAAACTGTTGTGAGCCTCCTTAAGGGTATGGAAATTATGACACGAAATCCCAAGGAAATATTTTTCGTGTTTCTCAAAGGATATTTGTGTGACAGTTTTACCTTTAGATTCCATTTGCAGCATTTTTATTGGAAAAGCGGATTGAGTTTACATTTTTCATTGCAAGACTATGTACTTACCGCCCTTGTCTTTGTATATGAGGTGTAAGTACTTTTGTTAGTGCTTATCGTGTTTTTGTCCTTCAACTACGCATTCAATTGTAAATTCAGGCTACCCTTATCAATACGAAAACGGAGGAAAGGTCATTTTCCCCGTGCCTATTACCATGAGCACAGGTTTCCTGGTGGGGGAAAATTGGCCAGCAGAGCGCGGCCTGGAGAGAAGAAGGGGGGGGGGGGGTGGAGGTGGAGGCGTGGATGGTAGGGGAAATAGCCACCTTCCCAGTTCGGCGCATTCCTACTGTCTCCAGTTCTCGGGCTATGAATCCTAATAATAATATATATAATATGTATTATAAATGCTTATAAAGTCGTATACATATTTTTCTAACAAGAGGAAATATCCATCATCTTCGCCAACAGCAATTTGCTCTAACTGTTGGAAAAGACATGCACAACTTGTACAAAGCAAGGCACGTTTGGACATCGATTCATTAGAATATAAAAAAGATTCCATCGCAAGGTAATATACTATGCAAACCTTGGTTTTATGGTGTTATGGGAGGCTGTTTGTGAATGTGGGTTTCGAAATGGGTCTTTTACGTTGTATGGAAAATCTAATTAAGCCTAAGTCTTCCATCTTACATATCTAGGTAGTACATCTTATCATGGACTAGAAAGCACAGAAAGCACAGGTCAGGCTTGATACAGTCAAAGTCAACCATTTCTTGGAATTCATAAACAGACCATATTTCTATCAAGACGTTTCTTATGCGACTCGC
Source organism: Siderastrea radians (assembly GCA_964017195.1). Classification (NCBI taxonomy): domain Eukaryota; kingdom Metazoa; phylum Cnidaria; class Anthozoa; order Scleractinia; family Rhizangiidae; genus Siderastrea; species Siderastrea radians. The sequence goes on from OZ024896.1 coordinate 13,894,658, forward strand.
ACACTTACGCTTGATAGCGGAGAAAAGCTTGTAATGCCTAACGTCATTCGAACTGTTGCCAGGTCCACAATGATTGCTCAATACCTGCAACTTTGCCAAGAAGAGGACTTTGATCCCTTGAGCAGTGCAACGCTCGATCGCATCCTTGAAGTGCGCGAAGAGAAAAGCTCTCAAAGGTCTTGATAACGTAGCTGCAGGTGGAATGGCAGCTTTTGAAACTCTTGAAAGACTGAGTGATTGAGGAGCCCGGGGGGGGGGGAACTCCCATATGAAACTGACGGGGATGCTCGTAGGAAAATTAGAATTAAACCCCTAAAGGAGACCAATCTGGGCGTGGCTCAGGCGTTATTTGAACCCTAAAGGAGACCACGCCAAAACAGACAACCAAATAAAAGTTACAGTGATTTTTAATTGCGCTAAAGATTGACGCTAAAGATTGACGGCGTATGGTTTTTTCATATAGATATTTCTTTACGCACAACCCGAAGCGATACCTGTACAGGTAAAAATATTGGCTTTCCGTCCTGTGAACCCTAAGCGAGACAATAATCTGCAATTTACACCCCTTAGCGAGACGACGAGCATCCCCGTCGCTTTCATATGGAAGTCCTTTCCCCCCCCCCCACCCCCCGGGTTGAGGAGCTCCAAAGGCCCGCGCAAGTCCAGAATGGGGTGCAAATTCCAAGGAGAAGCTTGACCAAGCCAAGAGGTATCTTAAAACAGACTACAAAGTTCACTGCAAAGAGGAATCTAGTCCATGCGCAGATTATTGAGAGTGTTTGCTCTCAGCGATGCGAATGACAAGGCATTCAAACAGGATTGTGAGCATTGGCACAATCTACAGTGTGATAGGTGTGAGAACCTGAAATCAGTTTTGCACGAAATTTAAGTTTCGCTAAAGAATGAAAACCAAACCATGTACTTTTACAGCCAGGAACAACAAGAAGACATCTTTTATGACTTTTTCCAAGCAAAGAATCATATTTTTGAGTGGAAAGCACATATTTTGCTATCGGAAAAACCAAGATTTAGCCAAACAAGATGTTTTGAAGCCACTCGATGAAACATCAGCACTGATAACAATGGACTGAGCGATGAAGTTTCAGTGTCAAAAGTATAGAGAGAAACAATCAGAATGGTTTGGTAAGAGTGGTTTGAGCTGGCATGTCAGCAGTGTTGTTGTCAAAACAGGGCAAGCAGAAGAACCCGTGGTAGTAACCTACACACACCTGTTTGATACTTGTGTCCAAGACTGGTTTGCTATTGCTTCTATTCTCGAAAATCTCCTATTCACGCTCAAGACAGGAAACCCCTCCCTCAGTAAAGCTTACATACGATGTGACGAGGCTGGGTGTTACCATATCAACTTGCTGATGGCTAGCATCAACGATATTAACCAAAGAACTGGAGTTAGTGTAGAAAGGTACGACTTTTCAGAGCCACAGCATGGAAAGGACATGATAATAATTTGTGACCGTATCATCTGTCCCATGAAACAAGCAGTGCGACTATATTGTGACGAAGGAAATGACATTCAGTCAGCGCGGGAGGGCGTTGTACAACAAGAAGAGTGGTTATAACAAGTGGATGAAGTTTACCAAAACCTATCAGTCCAGCATCCAATTTACTACGACGCTTATAATCTCTGCGATTTGTACCGGAAAGAAAAGCTCAGTTCTTTTAATGTTGAAATGCAAACATTTCGAAATTTCTTTTAAGTCGAAAGACAGAAAACATGTCCTTGTAGAAAAACTGGCGTCAATGATCCCAGTTGGTGTTCTTGCGGCAGACGTTAGACTATTTGTGAGCCGATAAACAGTCCGGTCAGCGGTTTGGAAAAACATGGCGGACAGCGAACTCCCTTCACTGATATATCCTGATCTTGCTTCATGACTGCTCTAATCAAACTCTTCCATGCATTCCATTCAGTTGACATTGGTTGGGAACTTTGAGATTCGTTGCTGGAACAATTATGCGGTGATGCGTCATTTATTTTGTGTTTTGTTAGCGACATTAGATCGCAGCATTTACAATGGAAATATGGCGATGTTAGCTGAGCAGCACAACTTTCAGCTGTCTCGTGCGGACGAAAACTGGATGACGGCCAAATCTTTTAACAGAATTAAGTAGCTGGCAGATTAAAGGACTTTCCACTGATATGCAGGAAATCCTGTGAATACGAACCACTTTTGTGATTTATTCGCCTGAATGTGGGTAAAATCGCAAGTTGTGATAGGTGTCAAAAGTGGATAAACTTTGTATCCTTAGTTTTCTTACGCTAATGAGAGATTATGAATATAATCTACGTTGTTATTAAGGTAAAGGGTCAATGTTTCGAACGAGTTGTTTTGTCCAGAACAAATAGCTGCAACTTTGTCGAAATTCACTATCTGGCCGCTGATTTTCGAGGCCATTAAGGGGTTCGAAAAGGTTGTGCCATGATTTTATTAAGAAGAAGAATTTCATCGATCTAATTCCATATTTGTATCTTACTTGCCAAGGGAAGTTGAGGGAGGAATTACGAGCAAAATCTATTTCTCGAACAAAAATGGATATGACGATCTAAGGTAGACTGGCTCTTAATTCTCGCGTTTAGAAAAAAAGTGTCTGGACTTTTCAAGGTGTTACTTTTTGGAATACTTGAACTC
>OZ024896.1:13897328-14088587 GCA_964017195.1 Siderastrea radians
GGGGCGCTAACTACATTCATGGAATTGCTCTTACGAACGACTATAGCTCAAAAGATCTATTCGGTGGCCAACTTACCTTGCTTTGTATAAACTCAATTGACACAAAATTAAAGTGTTATACTGTAATGTATAAGTGATTTCAGAATTGTTAAGATCTTACAATTATTTCTATTTGGCTTTCTTCTTCGTTTCTTTTTGTCTGACAACGTTATTGCAATTAGATGTATCTTGAAAATGGAATCTGAACAAAGAGTGTGACCCTTCAATTTCTGCTCATGGGTGACTTTTCATCTTACTGAAGCAAAGGTTGAAGAAATTGTGTGTAGACGGTCACGTGGTCACCCTCCAACAATTTCTTCAGTTGTATGAGCAAGCTTTTAAATGAATATTTTTATTAGCAATCCGACTACTTACATCAAAAGATTTCCTTTCTGAATGGTGAACGCCTGTGACCCAATAGTCTTTAGAGGGTTATCTGAAAGCATTCTAATGAAAAAGTAGCAAAAATTAATCTAGCTCATATGTTTATCAAGCTTTGGAAACTACTCCTCTCCCTTTTTTTTCCATTTATTGCATAATTTTGATAATCGTTCAGATGATGTAATTGTCTAGAAGTATGAGCCTTTGTTTCATGTTTGACCTCCTTCTTTTAGTGGATAACAAAGGCAGGATTTTTTTTTTGCATTTGCGTAATTAGAATCATTCTTTTGTAGGTTCAGAGACCTCAGAGAGGGGGGGGGGGCTTTCTCACGGTTTCATTTCTCTAGCTATGATTTAAGGTATCAGCCACCCTTCAGAGCCGTTTGCGCGCGGATCACTCTAGTTTTTGTTGTTTTTATGAAAAATCCTTTAAACTATACACTTTTTAGTGGTTTAATAAGTCCAGAAAATGACTTTTTATTCAAAAAGAGGCAAAAGTTTAACATGTTCGGAAAATGGGAAGGTTTTTTCACATGTACATATCTTCATAGATTAGGTTCCACTCCCTCCAGGAACAAAGAAAACGAAACGATTAACAGCGCATTTGCGTCTTGACACCTCTGGCTAAAAAACCGTGTCTCAGATTTTTGGCAAGTGCGTTCGTTCTTCTTTCATTAGAAGATGAAGTCAGAGAAGACAATAAAATTAGTTCTTCGTCTGGAAAAAGGATCTAGCTTTAAAACGAAAAAAGGATAAAAATTCGCAGAAACAATCTGTAGAAAAACTGTCTGGCAACAATCTGGCCAAATTTCAGCCAAATTGGTCGAGTGGCTGTCGACTCGGAGTTAACCCTATTCTGCCTGGGCTTTTTTTGAGTTTCTGAGCAAGGCAGGGGGCACAAAGTGCCCCCCACCACCCTATAGATCTCAAATAGTATTAAGGCTCTTAGCACGTTTTTAGCACGTCATTACCTTAACAGATTGGGTTTATGACGTGTCAATTATGACGTTCGTGACGTCACAATAACGTCACAAACCTGCCATTTTGAATTTAAGGCCGCCATCTTGAATCCCAAGTCTGCAGTCATACAACTGACCATGACGTCACCAAAAAACATATGATTTTGTTCTAAAAAACATACTTAGTCAAAACAAGCACACAAAAGTAAAAAAAAATATCTTCTTCCTACAAACGAAGAGGAAAAAACTGAAAAAAGACTGAAAAAAGACAGAAAATAGTCAAAATACACTTCTGAGTAGACGGTTGCTATGGAAACGTCACTCATCAGAAATACGTTATTGACACAGGAAAATTTTCTCCAATAAATTTGAGGAAAAGTTACGAGATTTGGTGATTATTCGTCTAGCCGTTTAAGAGTTATAATTCATTAAAGTCAGCGCGGGCACAATGTGCCCCCCCCCCAGGCAGAATAGGGTTAAAAACGAACGTACAACACGCCAAAAGTTTACTATTGAGAAAAAAGGAAAATGTATTTTCTGCGGCGTTTTGCCATTAATGAGATTAAGACACCTAAATTTCCAGTGAGTTATATTTTACTTTCTCAAACAATAGAACTTTGACAGGTAATATGTAACAGGAGCAATCTAACGCGGCGAACGGTAGAAAGTAATTCATTTGATTCTTAGACGTGAGAAGAAACTCGTCATTATCGTTTTATTTCTGAAATATTTAGTTTGAAAGAAAGCTTTTGAAGAGAATTATTTGAGCATGTAAAAATCTCAATTATAATAAACTAATAATACTCATAAGAAATTTAATATTTGTATTGCGCGGGTTCCATACGGAAATGCTCACCCTCGCATAACAATAATACAAATAAAAATTACATATATTTTACAATAATTTAAAGTGATAATCTTATAAATTTACAATGATTATTACTTAATGCTAAGAAAAAACGACAATTTTTTTCGGTGGCTGATACCTTAAAACTATATTTTCACTTAAACAATATAGAACATATATTGCATTTTCTCAGTCGTCGATAAATTTAAAGCTAATAGGTTATAGGTTAGATATTAGGGTCAATTCGCATTAATTCTTAGGGCATGAAACATACCGAGAATTGCCCTATGTGCGTTTGACAAATAAAGATGGGCAAGTGGAGTGTGCATTTATATTTGTGGCTGCTTGAAAGAAATAACAATTTAAAGACTTCAGATAACAATAAAGACAAAGCCAGTGGTGGTTGGACACGGTTCGCAAAGCATGATGGGGCTATCGATCGATTCGTCCTCAGTTGCAATGAACCTTCGTACTATGCGGATCTCGAAGAGCAAAAAAAATTCAACTACAAGCTGGAAGTAACAAAGGTGGAAGTTTCTCCGTTTCTTGTGGTCTAATTATCCTTTGTTTATATCTGAATTTTTGATGTAACATTTTAACGGCTGGTTTCATGCATTGATCGATTGAACGCGTACACGTGGAGACTTCAATCCCAGGTTTATCAGGAATAAGCCTCTTTAGTAACTTATATGTGCAAACATCTGACAATGAATAGCCTCTTGGGCCATGAAGGACTTACTTCCAATCATCGAAAGCGAAAACACAGATGCCTGGCTTTCTGAGGTTTGTAATTGCTACAGTTATGTGAAATCGTAAGTTTTGCCCGATGGATAAGCGTCGAGTGCGTGTCATGAAAAACCTTACGAATGTTCATTTTATAGCATTAACAGTCCTTTAACTTCCAGGGTATCCAAAAGCTTCTCTTTCTCAAAAATTCCGTTGATGCAGGATGTAGTAATCCTGAAGGGCTTGTCTGAAATTATACTTTCACAGCTTAGCTAAACAAGGCTGTATTAAAATATCATTGTTCAAATTGCTAGCTGTCAATATGAATTAATTAATTGATTTGTTTTGTTTTTGAAAGTAACTGATGCTGACAAAGTTAGTCTGTGATTGAACGAGAATTCCACTTTCTTTTGCAGCGGACATGAAAATCTGTCTTTAGAAAATTTAACAGAGCTCTCTGTTCAGCCTGTAGAATGTGTGACAATATTATATACAGTGCACCCATATTTTTTCTCAGCTACTTTAATAAAAGCATTGACTCATTTACCCCCAAGGATATCAAGCAGAAAATAGTTTTTACCCATTAATACAGGTTTGTTAGGGGTTTTGCACTGATTTTCACGACAAAATTATCCAGGTCATAGAGAACCTGTTTAGCTTGGATCTTTTTAAAACTAGTGAAGCACATTAGAGCAATACATCCAATGTCATTTCTACAAATCTGTCAATTCTTTAATGAGTAAAGTGATATTTTTATAATTATTAGAATGCTGTCCCAACTACAGAGCAAACTCTGACTAAATTTGACCTTTGCGCATTTACCCCTTGCAAACAATGGCCCAGTCCTTCATTTGTTTACTTCAGACCTCTACCTTGTTGAAATGTCAATGGTGGACCCAGAGGAGGGGCCAAGGGAATCCCCCCTTTTTGTTCAAAATAGCAATATACATGAACAAAACAATTATTGAGTCATATTTTTACTCCAGACTACAACAAAGCAGAGTGCAGATTAGCTTGTGTACAACAGCATACTCCCCTCAGAAAGCATCTGATTTTTTTGGTTGATTTACTCATAGTCAGAATATAGTACAGAATAATACCAAGATATAACTCCACAAAAGTTTTGTATTTTGTTGTCTCCCCTCACCCACCATTAACCATTAAACTTGTACCCCACCCTCCATGAAAGTCTGGACTCACCACTGGGCACCAAGTCTGCCTGTTAAGTCGAGTAACAGAAACTTAAGGGATGTTTACATAATACAGGTTTGAGTTTCATTCCCTCCTATGGCTCTGTATAACTTTGTTTACATGATCCCAGCACAAGATTTCATACCATTATGAGTCATACCAGTGCGAGTTTATTCTGGTTGCTGTACCAGATCAAGATTTTCGATCCGGTGCAAAAATGTGTACCATAATCATGTAGACACAGTAAGACCACTCATTTTGGTGTGAAATCTGTCTCCTGGAAGACTATTCAGTAGAAAACAAATAAGGATTGATATCAATGTAAAAAAATTGATTAAGAGTGCGAAAGTTGTGAGTTCCATTTGAAAAGGGATATTTAATCAATTCACAGTTCTCAACCCTTTAATGGGTCTCAATAGCTCTAATTGTTATCAATAACAACTAAACTGACAAATTGAAAGGGATCTTAAATCAATAATTCACAGTTCTCCCTCAATAGCTCTGGATTTTATTTCTTACAGCAGATGTACCCCACTAACTTGAACCCAACCCCCCTCCCAGCACCTGCTCACAACTATATTGAAGTGAAAATATTTTTATTGTTTTACCTTGTTGATCTTGCTTACTAATTTATTATTAGCTATCTCAAATTTTTGATTTCTCAAACAATTTTTGGTTTCTCTTGCATGTCTAAGATAGCACCCTGAATATCCAATCTGAGTTACTGATCAATACTGAATTTTTTTAGCTTTTTCAATGGTTCACTGCTGCTTAGGGGATCTTAGGAAACCAATCCACAGCAGATGATGTGACTACATATTAAGTCCCTAAAGCCCAAATAATTTTGGTCATTTCAGTAAACAAAATGTGATTCTTGAAAGTTTGTTGCATACAGGGCAACAGAGCAGACTGAAGAAACCATTTTGCCTCCTAACCTAAAGACAACAAAACAAAGAAGGGAAAACACTCAATTGGGATTCCACACCATACTATTGATACTTGTCATAATTAAAATAAGACGATCACTCGCGTTAATATTTCGCGGGTAGTTTTCACATCTCGCAGCGTGAGAGTAATATTGGAGAGAAAATTCGACAACTTAAACAACGCATAATTCTCAAACTAGTGGGGCGCTATCGGGCGCTATATGATTTTATAAAAGCAAATTTATCCATCTTAATCTTGGCGTAAAATAAACGGTTTTAGATTTTTGGGTTAGCCTACAAATTCTCAAAATGTAAGACCTACTCAAATATCATGAAAGCACACGTTGCTCGATCCACCTACAACGAAATTGTGCTGAAACTTGACTTACAAAAGATGACCAGATCCAAAAATTTCAAGACATCTAGATACACACCAGTCCTAATTATTCTTGTCAAATGTAAGTTGCACTGGGGACAAATAGCACATTAAAATGACAAGAAGTGAAGCTCACATTCCCGTCAAAGGCCACCAAGTTGATTTCTCGTCCCGGTTAAGAGACTGCTCGTGATTGGCTAATATAACGATCCACCATGCCTTTCGGACCGTGTCCAACCACCACTGAGACAAAGCGAAGCTGTTCCACAGAAAGCCGAGTAGTATAGTAGGCACCGAATTTTCCCTTTTTTGTAGATTTAATTAACTTTTGTGTGGAGGAAATTAAGTAGATGACGTCATAGGCTATTGTCTCATGAATAAAATAAGGTGGATTCTCAATAGCGTATGACCTGTTTGACAGGTTTGCCAGTAACGTCAGGTTCTATTTTTAGCTTGTGGTGGTCTTGATTGGTATAACCGGTTTGACAGGTTTTTAACACGTTTAGATGAAGCATTCTGTTTGGCCGCTGTACTTTCTATTGTTTGAAGTGCATAAAAGCTTTGTTCGCTAACAAGCACCAACTCGCACCTCATTTGTGATACAAATCATTGAACCGTAACGTTCTTGCGCAAGCTTCGATTTCATACCGCTTTTATTGTTACTGCAGACCAGCAGTAGCAATCACTGATTCACAAATTCTGCATGTTAATAATGGCGCCAAGAAATTAACTAGACAGATTTTAAGAGAAAATTTTATTTTAATCGCTCAACTAGTACTAAGCAAAGTCCTTAATAGATAACTAATCTTCCTCTTCTTGAGGAGGGTAAAAACTCTTTTGTTTTCTTCCGGTTACAGTGTGTGACAGCTCCACAGTCAAAACATCTCTTAAAACATCCTTCATGTGTTTTCGGACTAGGGGAATACTGTGACTGCACACAAGGCAAGTTCCACGGTTATCATGACACAAGCACTTGGAACATTTCATGACCACAGTACGATAAACATTTGAGCCTTCATAGTGTTCACTTGGATTTGGATCCTTTTGCTGTATGATTGTAGTGCTTTCAGAGTCGCTATTCTCTTTGTGGCTTTCCGCTTCCAGATCATTGTTTTCAGTCTTTTTGGACTGACTGCTCTCAGAAGATTTTTCTGCCTCTTTGCTGTCTGTAGATTGTTCATCGTTGTTTCGCGAGTCTTCATTGTCTCAATACCCTTTTCCTTTTTCTAACGAATCGCTTAGAAGATTTTTTTATTCTTTATCAAACACTTATGGAGCTCCAGCTCTGCCAGTACATCTAGGAAAGTGTTGAGCGCACGAGGTTTCGCTACGTCATTGTTATGCGGGAGTAACACATATTCGAGCAGTTCTGAGAGGTTTGTCACCGGGATTATGTGCTTGCCCACGCGGTGTCCAAAACAAAATATCTTTGGAAGTGGCCATACTGTGCAAACGTTCTGAAGCACGCTTTCTGGAAACAGCTTGGGAAAGATTGTCCAAAATATAATTGATTCGGGGTTCCTCCTCATCACTCTCTTCATCAGAGTAATCTTCCCTTTCGCTCTGTGCCTCTTCCTCCCAGTCTACCTTTCTCTTCATATTGATCAGCACTCGTTAAACGCAAACGATAAATGATCAGACTTAAGAGCCGATGTCTGAAATTATCGAGAATCGGGCGTCAGTCGTGAAATTTCGAGTTTCTTTACATTTTGCCCAAGTAACCGCTATAATGAAGTATTTTCAAAAACATCCTTTAAGTTTCAACAGCTTTCTATTTTTTTCGAAATCGGGCGAAGTTTAAAACTTCGGCATATCGGCCTTCTTCGAATAGTGAAATTGGCGGAAAATTACACATTTTTATCTCGCTCGTACGTTAACACGCGGCGTCGTCTGTTAATGAAACACAAACACGATATAAACACACTTTAGCTCTTTATAACACAGTAATTTTCTTTGGATAAGCCGTTGATATGAGAATGTTTCGGTTGTTAGAAGAAAACCAGTTTCAGGTATTAAAAAAATTGCAAATTTCGCCCTACTTCCACACTACAGAAACCTAATTGGTACGTGGATTTTGGACATGGAATAATAACAGGTTTGAAGAAAAACCTTTGTAAATTGCTTTGTTAAAATATTTCTGGCGGCATTGAAAAATAACCCCGTCGAGAGACCAAAATGTGAAGCGTAGTTTGACACGAATCGCCGACTGGATTTATGACAAAAACCGCCGACTGGCTACGCAAAGCAAACTGTAGCCGTTTTCATTGAGAGAAATGCCGGAGAAAATCTTCGCAAAATTACTTAAGGGGCTTGCAGAATAATTCTATATAGTGTTTGCTGAAGATAAGTGATGTTTTTGAACTACGATCAACACACACACGCCTTGTTGTAGTTCTGTCGATCGAAACCGCAACATACGCATAACATCAATCTTACCGTGTTTATGAAATCATCCATTAACTGTCTGATTAAAATAATCCTCTACTCCATCGTATTGATTGGAACTGTAATATCTGTAGCTTGCTGGACATATGATAGCGTTGTTTACCTGAAATTTGTCATCACTTAGCCGCAAACAAACTGACAAAAGTAACATTCCGGAACAGTACCAGGATATGTTGCAAGAACAAGATTGCGTGACGCATGACATGGGCAAAAATCAATAGATGTAGTCGCATTATCGACTTCCCCTACGCGGCGGGGCGGGGGGACCCCGGGCCATATGTGGGGGAACTGGGGACTTCGTGGGAACTTTGCAACAAATTTGAACTACAGCTACGGCGGGGGAAATGTGGGGATATGGATTTATGATGCCCCAACTCTCGGGAAAAATGTGAGGACTTCTGGCAAGGCGAGAGGAGATTGGGAGCAAGTTGTGTTTTCTGAGTTTTCGCTCGATTGCAGAGAAGATTCGAAAAAGATTGCATTGCGGATGAGAATGAGAAGGTGCTTGTTTAAATCCATCAGTTATTTATTTCTGTGCATGCAAGAGACCATCCGTCTAATATTTCTATGAAAAGAAGAGTAGAGCAGCTAACGGAGAATTCAGGAGAGAAAAAAGAGCTGTTCAAAGGCGCCTATTGAAGTATAGGTCTAATCTTTCCTGAAGTAAAGTGCGTTGTGTTTAGAGATGTGCAACAAATGAGCCATGATCGCAGTACGCTCTTAATTATCATTTGCCTATACTTAATTATACAGGTCTGAGTTGTAGTGGGAGAAGGTTTAAGAAAAGCTTGTGGGCTATTCGGGACAAAAAAATATACGTTAAATTTTTCATCAGAATGTTTCTTGTCTCGGGCATTGCATAACTATTCAAGAACTAAAATAAATCGAATCTTCAAGTCTTGTTGGTTTTTTGGCTTCCCCCTAAAATACTGGGAACTTTGGCAGAGAAAAATTCCCCCACCGGTGGGGAAATACAGGAACTTTGAAGTGGACAATTAGCAAAGTCCCCATATCAGCCCGGGGTCTCCCTTCGAGGAAGCCGATGACAAGTGCATCATAGGTGTTGCCTTTTTGAGGTGTAAGCATAAAGTTCGAGGAATACTATTTTTCAATCAAATACGATAAAAAAGCAATGCTGTTTGAACGGTGTAGGGAAACTGTATATATTTTTTAGCGGAACTCCTTTGCGGCCGAAGGCCGCAAAAGTGGAGCCCCATACTCATACTAAGAGGCATGCTGGTAATTTTTTTTGGTCATGGCAAGGGGAATGGCTCGCCGGCGCGTGCGCCGTACGTACATACATACGTACGTCGCATTTCACGACATTCTTACACGAGGCAAATTTTCACCCAGCTAATTGCCAATGGCATGGTAAACTGGACGTTAGCTTCGCATTTTTTTCTTGACTTTTCATGTTAATAGGTCCATTTATCTTTTATTAAACTTTAATTTAAATGATATACTGAGAAAGACATGTCAGAAGAGCAGAAACGAAGGAGAAGAGGAGGAGATAGAGAACAACAACGGGAAAGGATGAGAAATGCCACTGAAGAACAGCGTCAAGCAGAACAGAAACAAAAACGAGAAAGACGAAGGAACAGTAAGCTTACAGCAGAGCGAGAAAGGCAACGAGAAGTAAGACGGACGGTACTGAAGAACAAACTGAGAGACGGCGACAGAGAACTGTAAACATGTCGGGTACACTTTTCTTGATTTTTATGAATTTGTGATTGGAAGTAATTTTGTACCACTGAATAATTTACGTCTACGTTTTTGTATTTTATTCTACAGATGAACGAGGGGAAAGAAATCGTAACGGAGAGAGAGAATGGAGAAGAAATTTACGCCAAGGACAGCATGAAGTTAGAAGGTGTTCGGGTAAAATCAATTTCCCTGCTTTAGCAAAATTTGTTTAACAAAAAAATGCACTTTTACAAAAGGGAACTTTTCATCAAAACTTAAACCGCACCTTTTACGGTATGTCATTTAATACTACTCGTAGAAAGTGAAAAAAAGGGGGGAAAAAACAAAACAAAACAAAACGAAAAAAGGAACACAATTTGAGGGGGTAGTGCAAAGGTGATGGTATCACATTACAAGATTTCACAATATGGCCGCGCGCGTGGAACACAATACCTTTTCAACGTTAGAAATGAAAAGATAGGCTAAAGAAACTCGACTGCCAGTCTCGAATGCCTATTAAGTGGAATATGAATGTCTTTATTGAGAGGAGAAATATGGATTGCTTTGGCCCGATGCTTTAATTGAACCAGCGTGAAGATCTGATTGCTGAGTTTCCCGGGTGAGTTTCTCGGAATTTTTCAATCATTTCACAGAACATTACGGTATGGGAAATTCGCTTTTATTTAGAAGGATCCCACTATCTCAACTCGCTTATTTCCAATTCCCCGTTATCTCGGACAAAGAGAAATTTGTGTTAATATTTCCAGTTATTTACCTTTACGACGATAACCCGCTTTTCTCAACTTTAAAGAATACCAGTGTGTTTTGTTTTCACGGAGCAAAGTGGAGCCAGGCAAAGGAGAAAACAGCTTATGAAAGCATGCAATGAAGTAAAAGGAGAAAACAAGTACCAACGCGAATCGTCAAGATGTTAACTCATTGGCTAACAAAAGAATAACAAAACAGGACATAATTGATATATGCCTCGTTCTTTTAAACTCTGAATCCAGTCATTGTTTACAATATCCTCGGCAAAACCCCTACCAAAATCCATGCAAGTAACGAATCGATGAAAAAGCACATCCTCATTTATGAATCTACTGAAGTAGGTCTTAAATATTTTTTAACCCTTATTCTGATTTCTGAACTGTTTGCTTGAATTTCAATAATTTTATTTGGCTTCACTTAAGCTCAAGACTTAAGCTTATGTGTGAATTAATTTTGTTTATCACTTATGAATTGTTTGCTTGAATTTCAATAATTTTATTGGGCTTCACTTAAGCTCAAGACTTAAGCGTATGTGCGAATTAATTTTGTTTATCACTTATGAATTGTTTGCTTGAATTTCAATAATTTTATTGGGCTTCACTTAAGCTCAAGACTTAAGCTTATGTGTGAATTAATTTTGTTTATCGCTTATGAATTGTTTGCTTGAATTTCAATAATTTTATTGGGCTTCACTTAAGCTCAAGACTTAAGCTTATGCGTGAATTAATTTTGTTTATCACTTGTGAATTGTTTGCTTGAATTTCAATAATTTTATTTGGCTTCACTTAAGCTCAAGTTATTAGCTTATGTGTGAATTAATTTTGTTTATCACTCAATATTATGCATGGTTCAATTCTACCTGTTACCATCCCCCCCTCGGGCCTACCCCCGGGGATTTGTAATTTTTTTCTCACTTGGCAGTCTATTCCCCACCCCCGGGCACACAGAAAGAGACGATTCCCCACCCCCGGGACTCCTCATCGACCACAAATACGTTGTTTTGTGTACAAAACCTAAATGACGATATCGATTTCCGTACAATAGCAAATAAACCAGACATTTTGACAAGAACTTAAACGCTTTTTTAGAGTTTATTGAACGAAGGACACTACATGCATAATATAATAAAAACATGAACAGAAAACTGAAGAAAAAACTCTACCTGCACTGGCGTACGGCTGGCAAGTAAAGAAATTTTCTTCGCCACATGTATTATTCTAAATATAGCGCATATGCACAAGAGGCCCATGAACAAATTGATGGCAGCATTTAAAGGAGTTTTTCTTAGCTTGTTTCATAAGAACACTGGACTGAGATCTCTGTTTAACATAAAGCTGTACATCCGTTTTTATATAGTCTATTTAAGTCGTCTTATTATAAATATAAACACACTGAAGAAATGTGTTAAAAGAAGAAATGTTGAATCTGTCGTGATTACTCAGAAAAAATCTGAGTCCTCCCAACGCGAGTCGAACCCATGACCTTCCAGATGGATGCTCTAACCACTGAGCTATGGGGGACTTGTGGTGAGCGAGGCCAGATAACTAGGTTCATATGTGACATAGGCCTGCTTACTGCAGGCTCCTAACATCAAATGATAAATGTAAATGTGATAATGGAGTGACGACTGTGAGAAATGTGTTCGACTCCCGTTGGGAGGACTCAGATTTTTTCTGAGTAATCACGACTGATTCAACATTTCTTCTTTTGACACATTTCTCACAGTCGTCACTCCATTATCATATTTACACTCAAGAAATATTTCTTTGTTTGTGACGACCACCATTCATTCGAGTACGCATCAAACGCACATTCGTTCAACAATTTATAATAAACGTACCGTCGAACACAGATTTTAATTTTGAGAGATTATTCTTCTCTAAACAGTCTGCTACAAATACTAGAGATTTTCACTGGAAATAGGTAATCTTCTCCACGCAGTCCGGGGCCATCATATCAACTGAGAAGTGACGTACTTTACAAGAACAAGAAGAAGTTATTTTCGATTTGCCCCACTCCCCTACCCCTGGGACAAGACCACTTCAAACAATTCCCCACCCCCGGGCTCGAAGGGCTGGACTTGTCCCCGGGGTTGCCCGGTGGGGGGATGGTAACAGGTAAAATTGAACCATGCATTAGTTTAGAAGGCGACTGCAATTTGTCATTTTTTTTCGATCTCAGTTAACCTACATGTATGAAATAAAAGCACTGCATTGTGGAAAGTGCTTCTTACTCTTTGTCACTCATAATGGAATGTTCATGTTTTAGAAAGTTCAAATAATTACTGCATGCATTTTTTGGTTTTCTCAAAAATAATTGTATTCCCAAGGGGGGTGGGGGGGGGGAATCCAGATGTAAGCAAAGGATTTTTTTATCTCCTCCTCTTCAATCTTGTTCTTGCGGAGATTGGGTCGAGTGATGGCGGAGCACGCTACTGACCGTCCGCTTTTCAACGATCTTAGTAAGCAGCACATGGCCGAATTTGCTTCCAGTTTCATACGAAAACGTAGAAATAGATCTTCTGCAAGTTCTGAGGGCGAAAAGTCTGTGTCTCCTGAAGCCAAAAAGCTCAAAGACTTCGAAGTGACTTCGAACGACAAGAGTGACTGTGATCACAAAGACGAAGTCATGGAGGCTCTCGACAAGATAGGAGCTATTGGGGAACAACTTAAGACGGAATCCATTAGGAAACTGAGTAATTGTAGCTTTCAGTGGACAAAAATCTTGTACCAGAATAATTTAAAGCATATCGCATTCTTTTTTACATTTTTTGAGAGCTAGGGATGTAATTTGTTATCTGTAGTAACCCCAAAGACAATTTCTTATGGGAGCCCGAGAAAATAAATTTCAAATTTCACAAAATGAAATCTTACGCATAAAAATTTACCTATTTTACCCGTGTTTACACAATTCCTGTGAAATTTGAATTTGAATTTCACGGGGCTCCCATAAGAAATTGTCTTTGGGGTTACTACAGATAACAAATTACATCCATAGCTCTCAAAAAATGTGAAAAAGAATGCGATATACTTTAAATTATTCTGGTACAAGATTTTTGTCCACTGATTACTCAATTTCCTGATGGATTCCATCTTAATACTATTCTCGACAGGCTGAACAAACTGGACGTCATCGAAATATCCATAAAAAACGTTGAAACAAACCTAGCGAACCTTAAAGCTCGCACCGCGAAGCTTGAAGATTTCGAAGCGGGAGCCAGAAAGGACATTGAAGATCTTTTAAAATCTTAAAAAGAAATCATGCAGTTTCAACGGCGACAACCTCAAAGAATACAAGGAAAATGTGAAGGAGATACTTGACGAGCAGAACCAAAAGCTCAACCACAAAGTTGATGACCTCATCTCAAAGAATCTCTGTCTTGAGTCATACTCCAGAAGAGAAAATATCAAATTCTTCAATATTTCTGAAAATAGCGACGAAGACACTGAAGAAACCCTAAGCCGGAAATTTTATGGAACGAGAACTCGGTTTTCGCAACGCTCGCAGTGTCGAGATCCAACGTGTACACCGCCTAAATCGTTGAAACGACACAGATCCTCGCCCTATAATTGCCAGGTTTCTCCGCTACAAAGATGTTGAAGAAATCTTCGCCTTAGGACGGCGCCTTCCGCGATCTTCCACGGGAGATTATCAAACGTAGGAAGGATCAGATGGCAGTTTTGAAGAAAGCACGACGAAACGGCATGAGAGCTTCCTTCAGCAGAAGCCAGCCTGATAAGCTCTATATCAACGGAGATTTCTGGCCTGTTGGAAAAGCACTTGAAGGATGATGCGGGCAGTTAATGATGCCTAGCCACTAAAGACTCAAACCGATTAAGGATTTTTGAACACTTTTTTTGTTTTTCTTTCTTGCTTATTATTATTTTTTCTCTCTTTCACCTAATTTTTTTGCTTATCAATTTACTAAGCTTAACCTAGCGAGCCCTTACATGTTTTTACTCCAATCTTCGCTTATCGCTTCATTGTTTCATTTCTGCCAATTCGACTCCATTGTTACGATTTCCTATTCTTTAGCTCAAGATTTTTGTAGGAATATTTATATTTTTTAGTGCGTACTATTTACCTTCTTTATGCAAACCACAGCCATGCAGTCACAATACTATTGTTGCCTGACAGTCACGCCTTGCAGTGGAATATTATTATCTCCTATTATTTCGTTTATTATGCAAAAGAGATAATATAATCACGATAGCTTCTCTCAATGTATGGGTCCTAGGGAATAGCGCTAAAAGAAGAGAAACTTTTCATTGGCTGAAATCTAAAAAATTCTCTATTTATCTGCTGCAAGAAGTACATTGTTCGGAGGAAACGTCACACCTTTGGGCCTCTGAATGGGGCTACAAAAACTAACCTTGGCAAACATTTAGGCCCCAAACGAAGACGATCCAGCTTTCTTTAAATGTCTTTTTGACCACCTGCAAGACTTCAAATGACATAATAATTGGAGGCGATTTTAATTTCGTCTTAGATGTAGCGAAAGACAAGAAAGGCGGCCTTGTCAAAACACATCGCAATGCGCAGAAAACCATTTACGAAATATGGGAAAATCTTGACATTGTCGATGCTTGGAGAGTTTTAAACCCAGATGCCAGGAGGTACACTTGGCGCCAACCGCGGCCCGAGATTCACTGTAGGCTAGATTTTTTCTTAGTGAGCCAAAGTTTCTTAGGCAATATCAACACAGCTGATATCCTACCGGGCTTTAAAACCGACCATTCCATGATTACATTAAATATTACCTTACATTCCAATCCACGGGACCTGGATTTTGGAAACTTAATACATCACTTCTATCCGATACTGAATACATCAACCTGATAAAGCAAACGATCGCACAAACACAGGAAGAATACAAAAACGACGAATCGATAAACCCTGCTCTACTCTGGGATATGATCAAACTTAAAGTTCGCAAGAAATCTCTCAGCTTTGCAGCCGCCAAAAAGCGTAAAACCACACTCAAGGAACAGGATTTAGAAAAGAGAATAGCTTTTCTAGAGAGAGCTAGAGAGCTCTTCCACCAGTGCAATACAGAGATTGAGCTTAGCAGAACAACTTGAATCATATAAAAGCGAATTAGAGCAGATAATTTGATGGCGCACCCAAGGTGCAATCTTAAGGTGCAAAGCTAAATGGTACAATGAAGGTGAAAAGAATACCAAATATTTTCTTAAACTTGAGAAAAAGCATTGTAAACTTAGCACGATAACTCAGCTTAAAATTAACGAACACGAGTCCGTCACCTCAGACAGTGATATCCTTGCGGAGTGCGAGGCTTTCTATACGGAGCTTTACACTTCCCGACGAACTACAATACCACCAGTTAGTGAATTTTTTTCAGCTAGAAAACAACACTGTACTGAACCACGATGAATCAACGAGCGGCGAAGGGCAGTTAACAGAAAAAGAGTGTCTAGAAGCTTTAAAAAGCATGGATGCCGACAAAACCCCCGGAACTGATGGCCTCCCTGCTGAATTTTACAAAACTTTCTGGACAGATTTGGCTCTTATTTTGACCAATGCACTCAACTATTCACACAACACGGGAACACTTACAATCACGCAAAGACGCGGAATTATTAAACTTATACCGAAGAAAGACGCCGACCTGCACTTCATCAAAAATTGGCGTCCACTAACTCTTCTCAACTGCGATTACAAAATAGCTGCAAAAGGGATAGCAAACCGAATGAAAACGGTTACCCCAAAGCTTATAAAGAATGACCAGACCGGCTTTCTAAAAGGAAGATTTATTGGTGAAAACATAAGGCTAATCGATAGTATTATAAAATATGCTTCGGAAAACAACATTCCAGGTTTGCTGCTTTTTGTAGACTTTGAAAAAGCTTTTGACTCACTTGAGTGGTCTTTTATCGAGCGCACGCTTCAGTACTTTGGTTTCGGACGCTCGTTAACTCGGTGGGTCAAAACTTTTTACAAAAAAATTGAAAGCTGTGTTTTGAGCAACGGATGGTCGAGCAATTTTATTGAACTTCAAAGAGGTGTTAGGCAAGGTTGTCCTCTTTCTCCATATCTTTTTATACTATCAGCGGAAGTCTTAGCCAAAGCCATCAGGTCTAATAAGAATGTCAAAGGAATCTGTGTTAACAATACAGAAATTAAAATAAGCCACTACGCTGACGACACTTAACCTTCATTCTTAATGGCACCAGGGAGGCTTTGTCTGCCACTCTTGACACGATTGAAAGGTTTGGCTGTGTGTCCGGCCTCAAACTCAATAATACAAAGACTGAGGCCCTGTGGATCGGATCAATGGCAGGGAAAAAGGAAAAACTTTTCCCCGAAAAAAATTTTAAATGGGCAGAAAACAAAGTGAAAGTCCTTGGCGTTTGGATATCTACTGACCCCAACACCACGTTAAATTTGAATTATAGGGAAAAAGCGGACAAAATCAGAAATGTTCTAAGCTGTTGGAGTTATCGAAGATTAACGTTAATGGGAAAAATTCTGGTTATTAAAAACTTAGCAGCATCGCAACTTACTTACATCTTAGCACCACTCGCGACAAATCACGAAATTATCAGGGAGATAAACGATCTTTTCTACAGTTACCTCTGGAATAACAAGGGTGACACAATTAAGCGAAGTGTTATTATAAGCGAGTATGAAAAAGGAGGTTTAAAGATGGTTGACATAGCTACGTTTAACAAATCCCTTAAGACTACTTGGATAAAAAAATATCTCGATGGCTCTAACCACGGGAAATGGAAAGAATTTTTCGATTTTGAACTGCGAAAATACGGAGGAAAACTAGTTTTTAATGGTAATCTTAACAAACGTGATACGTTGAAAACGATACCGGTTCAAAATAAATTTCTCCAAGAATTTTTAGAGATATGGCCAGAAGTTAATTTTTGCAACCAAATAAGAAATGAGCAACAATTTCTTGAACAGCCCATATGGCACAACTCGCTAATCGGGATAGAAGACAAACCAATTTTTTATACACAACTTTTTCTTTGCGGAATTTCCAAGATAACTCATCTAATGAAGGACTCGCGTAACTTCCTCTCCCTCGAAGAGCTTATAAACACTTACAAAGTACGTGTTATGCCTTTGAAGTATTTTGGCCTTATCTCTGCCCTCAGACACCATTATAATGCAAATTTTCCTAAAGAACCTAGTGACACAGGCAAACCAAGTGCTTTCCTCGAGACCTTTGTTAAAAGCGACATAGGAAACAGGGTGGTTTACAAGAAGTTTCTCTCTTCCAAAAGCTCTGCTCCGGTGAAAAGTCAAACGAAATGGAAAAACCTCATTGTCTGTGACGGATGGATCCCTGATTGGGGAGTGGCATATGGCCTGGCTGCTCCCTGCACTAAAAGCACAAAACTTCTGAACTTCCATTGCAGATTTCTGCACAGAATCCTACCTACAAATGTTCTCCTGACAAAAATTGGTTTAAAACAAGATCCAAACTGTACTTTTTGTAGCAACTCCCCCGAAAGCCTGATCCACCTCTTCTGGTACTGCATGAATGTTGAGACTTTTTGGGAAAACTTGATCGAAAGGCTGAAAGAGTCTAAACTAGTACCGAGAAATTATCCAAAACAGATCACGGTATTTCTGGGCCTGAGGCCGGACACCTCCACCTTTTCACTTCAACTTAGTTTTTGCTTTCTTCTAGCAAGACACTATATATGGTGCTGCAAGACCAGTAACAAAACTCCACGTTTACAAAGTGTTATTATGGTCCTTAAATCCCAGTTTTACATAGAATCCTATAAAACTAGAGAAAACTCAATGAAGTGGCAACCTTTATTGCCCATTCTTACTACTAACTAGCCCGGCCAACCCTGCCGCTGCCCACCTTCCTGCGCTTTCTTCCCATGGTCCACAGAACATTGAGGAAGCTTTCTTTTCGATCATGACACCTTTTTCCACTGCAGACGACCCTTTCACGACTGGCTGCATAATTCTAAGTAAGTTTAGATTGTGGAGTCTTTCTGTTTTTCCCCCTTTTTTCCATAATTTTCTATAATTTCCGTTTACTCTGTTTTTTCTTTCCCAACGGCTATTGTGTAACTTATATACTTTTGTGTAACTAACTGTGTAACTAATTAACTCTTTACTGTTTGCTTGCTTTGTAACTGTTTTTTTGTTTTGCTAATAAAGTAATTATTTAATTTAAAAAAAACTTGTTCTTGCAACATATTAACGTATTCTGGTCCTGTTCCGGAATGTTACTTTTGTCAGTTTGTTTGCGGCTAAGTGATGACAAATATCGGGTAAACAACGTACGTTATCGTATATCCAGCAAGCCACAGATATTACAGTGCCAATCACAACGATGGAGTAGAGGATTATTTTAATCAGACAGATAATGGATGATTTCACAGACACGGTAAGATTGATGTTATGCGCATGTTGCAGTTTCGATCGACAGAACTAAAGCCACAGGCAGCCCAAGCTAAGGTTGAGAGCTGCGCATAAATTAGACTGTTTTTTTCCACGCTATGCATAATAATGACATCGGCAACATTTAAGAGTTTGTATGGAAATGATACAAAACGTCTCAAATTGCCACCAACCAGAAAGAAGTCGAAATAAAAATGATTTGCCTTATTTCAGTGTTGTATTGGTCATTATTTGAGGGCTTCCTGGGCTGGTTTGAAGCTTTTTGGGCGAGAAATTGAGGTTTATATTTTTCATGTTTGCTGCACGTTAAGAATTAATTAAAGTAATTAATTCTTAACGTGCAGCAAACATGAAAAATATAAATCTCAATTTCTCGCCGAAAAAAGCTTCAAACCAGCCCAGGAAGCCCTCAAATAATGACCAATACAACACTGAAATAAGGCAAATCATTTTTATTTCGACTTCTTTCTGGTTGGTGGCAATTTGAGACGTTTTGTATCATTTCCATACAAACTCTTAAATGTCGCCGATGTCATTAGGTCGGAGAGCCATCAGCAGCTCGGAGACTCGGCGGATAAGATTCTGCTTCCTAAAATTTTCTGCGGCCTGAATTTTCAGCTAAAAACGCCGAACAGATCAATCTGTATAAGCTTATACAAACATGCCTTTAAAAAGCTCTGAAACAATCTGGGAGAGTAGAAAATGATATTTCAAGCATTTCTCTCAATGAAAACGGCTACAGTTTGCTTTGCGTAGCCAGTCGGCGGTTTGTGTCATAAATTCAGTCGGCGATTCGTGTCAAACTACGCTTCACATTTTG
Source organism: Siderastrea radians (assembly GCA_964017195.1). NCBI lineage: Eukaryota > Metazoa > Cnidaria > Anthozoa > Scleractinia > Rhizangiidae > Siderastrea > Siderastrea radians. The sequence goes on from OZ024896.1 coordinate 13,916,890, forward strand.
GTCTCTCGACTGGGTAATTTTTCAGTGCTGCCAGAAATATTTTAACAAAGCAATTTACAAAGGTTTTCCTTCAAGCCTGTTATTATTCCATGTCCAAAATCCACGTATCAAGTGGGTTTCTGTAGTGTGGAAGTAGGACGAAATTTGCTATTTTTTTAAATATCTGAAACTGGTTTTCTTCTAACAACCGAAACACTCTCATATCAACAGCTTATCCAAAGAAAATTACTGTGTTATAAAGAGCTAAAGTGTGTTTATATTGTGTTTGCGTTTCATTAACAGACGACGCCGCGTGTTAACATACGAGCGAGATAAAAATGTGTAATTTTCCGCCAATTTCACTATTCGAAGGAGGCCGATATGCCGAATTTTCAAACTTTGCCCGATTTCGAAAAAATAGAAAGCTGTTGAAACTTTAAAGGTTATTTTTGAAAATACTTCATTATAGCGGTTACTCGGGCAAAATGTAAAGAAATTCGAAATTTCACGACTGACGCCCGATTCTCGATAATTTCAGACATCGGCTCTTAAGAATGTGCCGTTGTTTTTAAAACGTTAGGAAACCTAAGCTACTTAGAACAGGGGTCAGCAAATCTGGAATAAAAGCACTACCCTCTTGTACAAGGGTCGCGTCTTTGTCTTGTCTGGAACCTGAAGTGCTGCAGGATTAACAAGAGCAACCTTATATTGAATCAATTTGCGTCTCTCGTCTTTGGAGACTGGTATGTGTTTGAGGAGCACATTACGAATAACTTACACCAATGCGTGCATCTTTTGTGGAGAGGCTGTCAGTAGACGACACTGACGCTGCTCAGGAGAGCAGTCAGCTAAGATTTGAGGGAAACCACGACTGTTCTTTACTACTCGAGACATGGTGATGAAATAGCTAATGTTTGTTTGACTCAGTCTCTTTTTTTTTGATGGTGAAACAAAGGAATTGTGGTGTTGGTGGTGATGAAAACAATAGAATTGTGGAGGTGGTGGTGGTGGTGGAAACAATAGAATTGTGGTGGTGGTGGCGGTGGCGGTGGTGGTATAAACAGTATAATTCTGGTGGTGGTGAAAACAGTAGAATTGTGGGAGTGGTGGTGGTGATGAAACAAAAGAATCGTGGCAGTGCTGTTGGTGGTGGTGACGTCATCCACGATAATTTATTCTTCTTCACACTAATGAGATTCCACTTCAAAAAAGAGGAGTAACTGGTGCGCCCTGCTAAGCTGTTCTTCAAGCACCTTTCAGTCTGGGAGAAACAACGTTTTAACCCACTTGGCTGTGACAGACAGAATTTCATCCAACCCACTGGGAAACAAATATGTAAAACAACATCTCCTGAGTAGATGAGCCTCCCGATATATGCCTCAAATTTTCCATTGGCAACACATCCCAAGTGGTTCTAGGTGGCTCACACTTACGCGGTCAATCTGTAAACACTAAACTTTGGATTTATCAACTGAGTTTCTAAGGTAAATTAACTATCGTATTAACGAAATTGAAAGCTCACGTTTCGAACGTTACCCCTTCATCAGAACGAACCGCTATTTTCGCTCTTACGAAGGGCTAACGCTCGAAACGTCAGCTTTCTATTTCGTTAATACGATGGCTTATTTACCTTATCAACTCAGTTGATAAATCCAAAGTTTTGTGTTTCACTTCCTGACGCAGGACCACAGTTTCTGTAGAAACTAATCCCCCAATTTGGGAACAAACTCCCATCGTTAACCCTAAAATGCTTTCCATAGTTGGGACGTTTTTAAAGCATAACCGTCTGTTACTTACGTACATTAATTCAAGGCTGTTTAAGTTCTTGAAAGCCTGATGAGGTATTATCTGGAGGCGGTTCTTATTGAGCAATCTGAAAACAAAAAAATAGGGAGACTGTAACATTTTATTGAGTTAGGTATCCCAAACTACCTTCAAAATTTCTTGGTTGTTATTATATATCAAGCGTTGTGTGTATTTTTATGTTAGTCTAATAACATTTAAAAGTCATTTATATTTCATGAGCCAATGCAACTATCAAATCCCTGCCATATAATGTGGTACATGGTACGTGTACTTACTTCATACTTGTGAAACTTTGTTTATTAGAATTCGTCACAGATCGTTTTTCAGTTGAGTCTCGCAAGACCAAAACCAAAAACTATCACAGCGAAATACAGAAAACACAAAGTACTTAATGAAACCGTATCAGAACTCCAATAAAAAACATATAAAATACGACAAGCGCGGGAAAACGCGTGCGACAAAGATGCGGTCGGTTTTGGTTCAACTCTCATTGGTTGAGGTAGTGGCGTGGTTTTTAAAAGAAAACATATTGAAGAGAGAAGAAAAGCAAATCCAAGCAGATGTAAATAACTTCGACACTCATTTGAAAACAACCATTCTATGAAGAATACTAATAAGGCCCAAAAGGCGTTGGTATACATTCATCAGTATCTGTTTTACTCAGTCATCGTTATCTATACTCACTAGGGGGAAGGGCCCGGTTGCATAAAACGTTCAATTAAGTGCTACTTAAGACACGGTTACGGGGTCTCTTACATGGGTTGCAAAAAATACACGTATCGCCCTCGTGAGTGGACAACTTACGGGTCCACTTACGTGTGCCCTCACGGGATACGACTAAGTGACAAACGTGAAGGTGTACAACACACAAACTCCTTTCAAACGCTCCATAACTTTGGAACTGTGGTTTTGTGTGATGCACTTATGCGAGTTATGTTCACTTGAAATGACAAGTTAATTGTAAACGAATGAGAGGTTCCTTTCTCCCAATAGCAATTTGTAGGTCAAGTGACTCCTTCTACAGAATGTGCCTTTTGATCTCATGCTTTTCTTTTAGGTGCTTATCATAAAGTAATAATATAAAGATGTAGACAAGCCTAAAAGCGGAGCTCTACCTTTTTTTTTTCGTTGGTACTTATTAATTTCTGAAAATGCTCTTTTTCAAGTCGTTAAATAAAAAAACAAAACAACACAAAAAAGAAAACAAGAAAAGCCCCAGGGGCATTAGCCCCCGCCGTTGTTCTCCCTTACCTAAAGGTGCAAAATATATTACTAACAGTCGTTCGCTCAAGAGACGAGCCCTAGCCTGTAAAGCGAAAGACGCGACGAGTATTTGTCTGGCGAAGCGAAAACAAGAGGTCTCGTGTAAGTGACCGCGAAACAAAAAAAAAAAAAGAAGAACACGAAATAAAAAAAATTGGGCCCCGAATGGGACTTTGTGTTCTGCTGGTACAGCCGTATTGACAGCTTGTGAGTAGACAACGTTTAAAGTGCTACTATGATCAAAAAATCACTTTTATTTTTTCTTCGGATTTCGAAACTATGTTTATTAAACACTCCTCAAGCGAAATTATAAGCCTTAATTTTGAGAAGAAGACCGTTAATTTAAACTGCAATTTTCCGGTTTAATGGTCCGCCATTATTACACCAGAAAGGATACAATGACGTCATACACGCAAGAGCTGTAAAATGTAGTGTGTGAACGCGGCTTACAAATTATGCAAAACACGAGTTTGAGAGTGTGAAAGCTCAAAACTCCCGTGCTGCATACTAAATAAGGCACTTTCACACACACTGCATTCTAAAACTCGTGTGTGAATGATGTCATTGTATCCTTTCTGGTGTAATAATGGCGGACCATTAAAACGGAAAATTGCAGTTTAAATTAACGGCCTTCTTCTCAAAATTAAGGCTTATAATTTCGCTTGCGGAGTGTTTAATAAACATAGCTTCGAAATCCGAAGAAAAAATAAAAGTGATTTTTTGATCATAGTAGCACTTTAAGGTGATTCCATCGAAATAGAAGGAATATTTAAAATTTTCTAAAACTTGGTCCAGTTGGTAATTATGTTTAGAACCTTTAAAAAATGCAATAAAAAATAGGGTCACTGTGCTTGTTTTTTCACAAAATGGATGGCCATTAATAGCAACTATACGACCCGCAAGGTTTTCCTGAGAAACCCTAGTAATCAGAAATGAGAACTATAATTTTGAAAAGTCATTGTTTGTATTGAAATATTGGAGCAGTTCAACAAAACAGACAATTATCTTGTATTGTATACTATTTTAGTTGAACAGGAATCAAGATTATGAAATAAATTCAAAAAAATTGCGGCAAGCGTACATACCCTGCTGCACCTAAAGACGTCTTCTTTTCGGCATTTAAATATCTCAAAGCGGAATTTTTCACTTTTCTCAAAATCGCGATATATTGTACTAGACCGTATGCCATTTGAATTTATGTGTTAAAAAATGGGGGTCACCGAGCTCGTTTAGGAGAAAACGACCATTTATTTCTCTGAACAGCTCAGCTTTCATAGAAAACCTATAAAGTTCCGACGGTGCGCGCACTCGTGCGCGCGCTAATCACGCAAGAAATGATGCGCAGAAAGGATGCGTAATGCAATTGAAGGGAATCACCTTAAAAGCAGAGTGAATTGAGTTGTTATGTCTAGGTACTTTTTAGCAATGAATTTAAAATGGGATTTAATTTTTTTGTTTCGGAGGATGCAGGTTATTTTTTAAATGTTACTTTATGATTGCTGTTAAATTCAACTTTCTTATTGATCGTGAAAGGCGTAAGTTAAAAAAAAAATTTCCTCCTTGGCATGGAATCAATCTCGGGTCATTTGCTTCGCGAGCGATTTCCCTTTCTCTGAGCCACGGTGACATTGGTAGATAGTGTCGGGTTAATTTTTATATTTATATCTTTTTACGTGACAAAAGTGACTCCATCAAGATAAACACGGGTGTTTTTCTTGGGAAAATGTGTTCGGACCTCCTTAAAAACCATTATTGTGGGCAGAAAAAGCCGGAAGGCGCTAGCTCTGCTTTGTTTAACGTCGGCGCTGCGGTCAAATGCTGCGAATCCAAGAGATATGTACCTCGACTCGATTCGATATTACGCGAATTACTGAGTTGCGATAAACAGGGTTGTTTTTCCTGGAAAATTGTTCTCAGACCGTGGCAAAAACCATGGTTGTGAAGAGTAAAAAACAGAAGACACTAGCCCTGCTATGTTTGGCGTAGGTACCGGTCCCAAATGCTGGGAACTTTTCGCTCTCCACTTTTACAGTATAGATATTAGCTATAGCAATCGTTTTGCTAAATATGACATATATGGCATTCTCCTCCACACGGTCGGGTTGCCTTGAAACTCCCCCTCCCCCAGAGTCTGTACGGACGCTGACGTCACAACCAAAATTTCTCGGATCGATATGTTAACATATTTGCTTATCTATGGTGCTTCTTGGCGCGTTGCGCGCGCGGGATCCGCATTAAAGTCAGTTGACAATAATGACGATGATTCTGGTCATCGTGTCAATAGTGAAGACACTGATCAAACCATAGAGGCCAGGCGAGAACATGATGTTGAATTCATTCAGTAGTTTTTCTCTTAAAGGAGGAGGACTGGGCCTGGCAATGGCGGCGTGAAGACACGAGTTGCGGCCGTCCGCCCAATTTCGTTATCCCATCTTAGTACATGGCCGATTTAGTCGAGCTATCTTTTAAAAAGAGGAAAACTAGGTCACCGAAGCCTTTGGACGAGCCTTCTATCTCACCAGACTTGAAGAAAACAAAGCAATACACTTCTCCTGGCAAAGAATCAGACCAAGACGAAGGCGAGACTTCGACAGTCTCAACGGTAATCGACTCAACAATGTCTCAAGAGTTCGGCGCTACACTACAGGAGATACTTAAAAAGTTGGAAAAACTGGACGTTATACAATCTTCTTTAGGAAAGATAGAATCCAAAATAGCAACCCTGGAGACACGAACCCGAGAGCTCGAAACATTCCAAGATACGACGAAGAAAGACATTGAAGAACTGAAGAGCAGCCAAACATTCATCGGCGAGCAAGCCAAACAAAATGCCGACGCACTCAAAAAAGATAAAGTCCTAATAGCCGGGCTTTTAGAGCAAGCCCAAAAAAACGAGGATATGATAAATGAGTTGCAGACTAAAAACCTTTATTTGGAAGCATATTCACGTCGAGAAAACTTGAAGTTTATGAACATAAAGGAAGAAACAACAATAGACGAGAAGGAAGACACCGAAGAAGTGCTTCGATCTTTCTTAGAGCGCGACCTTGGTTTCGCTGATGCGAGAAATGTAGAAATTCAACGTGTCCACCGAAATGGAAAAAGTAAAGACGGCAAACCGCGGCCTATTCTAGCCCGTTTTCTTAGGTTTAAGGACGTTCAGAAAATTATCTCGCTGGGCCACAGACTTAAAGATACAGACTACCAAATTTTCCGAGATTATCCTGCCGAAATCATCAACCGACGAAGATCACAGATGGAGTCTTTTAAAGCTGCCAGAAAGAAAGGAATCCCTGCAAGTTTTAGCTCGTCACAGCCAGATAAGTTGTATATAAGAGGGAAACTTTGGCCTGAAGGCAAAATTTTCTTTACGTCTTAATAACAATCAGTTATTTCTTTTTGCATAATAATATTTAGCTTTGTCAGATCATGATTAAGTCTATAGGGATTACTTGATTTTACCACTATGTGGGGTAACTACTCATTATTTACAATAGTTTGCTTTATTTTCGCTTCAGTTGCGGTCGGCAGCTACAACAGAGAGAAAATGTTTCCCTTTACTCGTGTAGCACTAGGTTTAAACGTAACGTCTCATGCCTTTTTTCTGAAGACTCTTTCTTCTATCGCTTTGCTTGGTTTTATGCATAATTCCAAGAGAGCAGAGTCTTCTTTTGCCCTCAGTCAGGGACCGCTTTTATTGTGTAAGTGTTTGTATGTGTTTCCTTTGTTTTTTTGTTCTCTCCCGGGGGCAATATCTTTATGTAAAAATTTTTTTGTATCACAGCCATCTTTTAATAGATACTACTTGTCTTGACCGCTTCAACTCAAAAGGTGCTAAGTTAAAATATAAAATCTCAACTCTGCTGAATCGTCCTTTCTCAACATACAATAACAGCCGTCAAATCTGTCTGATCTAAAAATTGCTTCCATCAATGTGAGGGGAATAGGGAATAACAATAAGAGAAAAGAGACCTTTAATTGGCTCAGAGAAAGACAACAGTCAATTTACTTCTTACAAGAGGTGCACTGTACTGAAAACAATGTTGACAAATGGAGAGCTGAATGGGGCTACAAGGCACTTTTTAGCTGTTGCTCAAGTAACGCAGCTGGTGTTTGTATTCTTTTCAACAATAACTTCAACTTGAACATTTTGAAAATTTTCTCGGATCCCTCGGGACGTTATATAATATGTGACATTAAAGCTGAAGAAAAACTATTCACCCTTGCTAACATTTACGCTCCAAATGATGACGACCCGACCTTTTTTACAACTTTTTTTGATCACTTAGAAAATTTTCAATGCGATGAAATAATATTAGGCGGCGACTTCAATCTTGTACTAAACGTAAAAGAAGATAAGAAAGGTGGTCTTCCAAGAACACACCAAAATGCTTTGAACGTTGTCAAGCAAGCTTGCGAAGAACTGGATTTGACTGACATTTGGAGAATACTTAATCCCGACAGCCACAGGTACACGTGGCGCCGAAGGAAACCAGAAATACAATGTAGACTCGATTTTTTTCTAATTAGCTCAAATTTGATTTGTGATACCAATCAAGCGGACATTGCACCTGGGTATAAAACTGATCATTCGCTAATAACACTTAAAATAGCCTTGCATCATAATCCAAGAGGAAGAGGTTTTTGGAAACTTAACACTTCTCTATTAGCCGATGATGAATACTTAAAAGAAATTAAAACAATTATTTCCCAAACCAAAATTGAATACAAGGAGGATAACTCGGTTAATCCAGCTCTACTTTGGGAAATGATTAAAATGAAAGTTCGAGAAAAATCAATCTCGTATGCGATCGTCAAAAACTCGAAAACCAAGTCCAGAGAAAATGCTCTTCGCGAGGAGATAGCGGATCTTGAAAGGAAAATAGACGCAACCGACACGACGAATAGCGAGGTACAAAAATCACAGCTACATGCAAAGATTGATAATCTTAATTGCGAGCTCGAAAAAATCATCGAACAACGCACTCAAGGTGCTATTCTGCGCTCGAGAACTCGGTGGCACAACGAAGGTGAAAAAAATACGAAATATTTTTTGAGTCTCGAAAAAAGGCATCATAAACAGAGCACAATAAGCAGATTGAAGAAAAGCGAGAACGAATTTGCGGTTTCAGACAAAGAAATCCTTACCGAATGTGAAGCCTTCTATAAAGATCTATATTCATCTAAGATCCAAGCAGGCTCCATCCCCTTAGACACGGACCACTTTTTTCAAGAGAACGACACGGTTTTAAACAAGGAAGAAAGCGATTCCATTGAAGGCCTTTTAACAGATGCGGAATGCATTGCAGCATTGAAAGACATGGGAAACGGGAAAAGCCCAGGAAATGACGGTCTGCCCTCTGAATTTTACAAAACGTTTTGGAGCGACATTTCGGAACCTGTCTTAAAAGCCTTAAACTATGGATTCGAGATCGGTCAGCTTTCCGTATCGCAAAGACGAGGTATCATTAAACTTATTCCCAAGAAGAGTGAAGAACTCTATTACATACGTAACTGGAGACCGTTAACACTTTTAAACTGTGATTATAAGATAGCTGCAAAGGCTATTGCTAATCGTTTGAAGGCCCACTTATCTAAACTCATAAATAATGATCAGTCTGGGTTCATTAAAGGACGCTTCATAGGCGAAAACATACGCCTAATAGACAGCGTAATTAACTACGCTGCTACAAAAAATATCCCAGGTCTGTTGCTCTTTCTAGACTTTGAAAAGGCTTTCGACACTCTAGAATGGCCCTTCATCCAGAAAACTCTCGTCTCCTTCGGTTTCGGCCCTTCTATTGTTCAATGGTTTAAAACCTTCTATTGTGGCTCGGAAAGTTGTATCTTGAATAATGGTTGGGCAAGTAACTTTTTTCCTGTGTACAGAGGTGTCCGTCAAGGCTGCCCCCTTTCTCCATACCTTTTTATTCTTTCAGCCGAGATTCTTGCAAAAAAAATCAGAAAAGACTCGGACATTAAGGGATTGACAGTAAAACAAAACGAGATAAAAATAAGTCAATACGCTGATGACACAACTCTTATACTTGACGGTTCAGAAAAGTCTCTCTCTGAAGCTCTTAGAGTCTTGGATGGCTTTAGCAAAATATCTGGCCTAAGATTAAATAAAAAGAAGACTGAAGCTCTATGGATTGGTTCAAATGCAGGCAAAAAAGAAGTTATTTGTAAGGAACATAACTTGAACTGGCAAAATTCAAAGGTCAAACCGCTTGGAGTTTGGTTCTCAATTTTTCCTGAGACTACATTAAACCTTAACTTCTCGGAAAAACTAGAAAAAATGCGAAATTGCTTAGGTACCTGGTCACTCCGAAGACTTAGCCTGATTGGAAAAATCACTGTCATTAAAAGTCTAATAGCCTCTCAAATAGTTCATCTCTTATCGCCTCTACCATCAAACCACCAGATTATAAAAGAAATAAACGTTCTCTTTTTCCACTTCCTTTGGAATGGCAAAGGGGACAAAATAAAGAGAAATGTTATTATCCGCGATTACCAAGACGGGGGCCTCAAGATGATTGATATCATCTCCTTCAATAAAGCTTTAAAATCCGTCTGGATTAAAAAATACTTGGATGTGAATAACAAGGGGAAATGGAAATTGTTTATTGACGCTGAGCTGGAGAATCTTGGTGGCGCTACGGTTCTGAGCAATCTTGACAAAGTTGACACAAAAAAGATTGCCAAATCCTTGAGCCCTTTCCTGAAAGAGATACTGGAAATATGGGCTGAACTGAACTATCAAGACCAAATAACTTCTGTTGACTCCTTTTTGGCGCAAAGCCTATGGCACAATTCACTGATTAGAATCATGGGCAAACCAATCTACTATAAAAACTGGCATCAATCGGGCATTGACTATGTAAATCAAATCATCAAGGAGAAGCCAAACGTCTTCCTCTCCCTAAATGAATTTGAACAGATGTATCATATTAAGGTTTGCCCACTTACTTTCTGTGGAATCGTATCTGCTGTCAAAACGCTTTGGAGAAAACAAAACCAAGCTTTAACACAAAATGCCGAAAAAAAAGAATCTTTGGCAACCGTAATGTTGAAATCTAACAAACCCAACAGACTGGCATATAAAATACTTTTAGAAGCGAAAACCAAATCCCCAATACCTAGTCAACTAAAATGGTACAACGCTACTCAAGATAGTTATGATTTCGACTGGCAAAGGACGTATCAAATTGCCCTCAAACGCACCAAAAGTACTAAATTAATTGAGTTTAATTTTCGTTTCTTGCACCACACCTTGGCTACAAATACAGCCTTGGTTAAAATGGGTTTTAAAAATGACGTAAAGTGCACTTTTTGTAACGAGGAACCGGAAAAAATCCTTCATCTTTTCTGGTGCTGTAACAAAATACAACTCTTTTGGAAACATGTTTTCGCTTTCCTCCAACAATGTAATATTTTATCCCAAAATTGCGTTCCCAGTGAATCTGCAGTGCTGGGTCTGAGGCCGGAAACATCAAAGAACGGTAATAAAATTGACCTAATTTTCCTTGTTGCTAGATTCTACATTTGGCTTTGCAGAAGTAAGGAAAAAATCCCAGTTGTAGAAAGTTTTATATCTTACTTAAAATTCTACAAGAAAGAATTAGAACCCTTTCATATTAGCTAGATCTCATCTGATTTTCTTTTTTTGTTTTTCAATATACATATATATGGTGTACATATATACTTATATATGTAGGTGGTCTCTTTTTCTTTTCATTGTATCCTATTACCCTCTTCCCATCACGTACATTTCCAACTCATCCATAATTTTAAAGCAACGATTCAGCAGGAGATCTTTTATCTCTTCTTCATACCGCTCTGTTGAGTAGATTAGGTCATATCTTATCTTTTCATAGCAATTTCCCCCCCCCTTTTCTTTTTTTTTTTTTTTTTTTTTCTTTTCGCATGTAAGCTTTACGTGTCGCTCAAATATTTAACTAATTAATTGCTTTATTTTACAAGTGTTATGCAATTTAAGGAAACAGTGTATAATAAGTGGCATATTACAAGTGTAAAATGTATATAATAAGCCAAACACCACATGTAACTGAGTAGTATGTAGTAAGTGACTGTCATTAGTGCATTAGTAATGTATTATGTAAGTAGTGTACAAGCATTGTAAGTAGTGTACTTGTTATTGTAAGCAGTTTGCTTTGCTTTCATTAAAAAAAAAAAAAAAAAAAAAAAAAAGTTTTTCTCTTAAAAGTTACACAGTGAGAATTAACTTACATATATTTCGTAAAGAAAGTGCAATGCACAGGTAGTACCTAGAACGATATTATTAAAGGCTGGTTTTCACTAGCGACGGAGTCGGAGTCGGAGTCGGAGTCATAATCAGAAGCATAGAGCGTTATGATCTAGTGAAAGTTAAACAACGGAGTCGCAAGCAGAGTTTCCAATTGCGCTTAAGCTTCCGTCGAAACCCTGATCACAAAGCGTGGGAATGAGCACTGTGGTTTATCCTCCCGCTTCTGCTTCCGACTCCAACAACCTGGTTTTCACTAGATCGTAAGCGACGGAATCGTAAGCGGAGTCGGAAGAAAATGGAAACGTTCTGATTCTTCCGACTCCGATTCCGTCGAGTTTATGACTCCGCTTACGACTCCGATTTTTGATTTTCACTGGGTCATAAGCGCTCTTACGACTCCGCTTACGACTCCGACTCCGACTCCGACTCCGACTCCGACTCCGTCGCTAGTGAAAACCAGCCTTAAGAGATTTACAGAATACAACGCAATACAATTTAATTTTTTATATCCGGCGTAATTTTGTATTTTTATAAAATACAAATGAAGCATTTGGAGGTCCCGTAACTTTGCCGGTGATATTTACGATTGAGATAGGTTTATGCAACGCCGGTAGATTTTGTTGCATAAACAGCACTAAAGAGCCAAGTGGACCCGGTTGCATAAGACACCCGTAACACCTAAGTGCGTACTTACAGTCAACACGCTTCACGCATGAACGGTCATTTAATGAAGATTGCATTCTTCACGTGCGCATTCCTACCCTGCGAGCAGAGGCCCTTCGATCTTCCTAGATAAGTCGGGAAGAGGAAAGGACCTCTGCCAGCCGCCGCGACTTTCCCTGTTGAGCATGCGCTAAATTCAAATGTAACCGACCCTTGTCGGCCTCGCTTCAATTGACATGTTTACTGAATGACAGCTGCGTCCACAACAAACTATTCTGACTTCGGTTGTATTAAACACGAGAGATTTGAGGAAAGCTTTAATTAAACCGTAAGGCTGAGAATAATTCTGTTCGAATTTATGTCACAGTTTGAAAACTTGTCAGCCTCGAAATATTTTTGCTGATCAAGAAACTGCGATTTGTCGACTGTCAACATGTTGTTACAGTCCAGTGATTTCCAATTAGCGATCGAGTCACGGAAAGCTCGCATAGAAATCTTGGTCTTCGAGATATTTATTTTGTTTTGTCCCTCTGTTTGTCCCTGTCATTCAGAAGTATTTTCGTGTTGAGACTCTTTCGTCCTCAACATTCTCGGCTTTCATTCAACAAAACGCATTTGTGTCGAGTTTGTTTCGTATTTAAACTTCTCGGCCGTCATGCGGTAAATTATATTTTGTACTGAGACCGTTTCGTCTTCAAAATTACCGGCCGCCAGTTGGCAAATAATTGTTTCTCTTGCCGTTTGCTTGTCTCGCCGTTGACCAAGATAAATGTCATTTCGCCATAAAAATAAGCGTTAAAGTGCTCATTCGCGTAGCCCTTCGCATCGATTCCCGCTCAATCCTAAAGTAAAATTTTTTTGGCCCAAAGCAACCGCAACCCAGATTCTTTTGTTCCAGTTAGTAAATTAGCGATTTGCCATGGCTGGTTGGCAAAGACAAAAGAATCTTTATCACACAGAAAATAAAGCAAGGCCTTCGACTGGTGTTGTGTGAAATTGCTTATTCCATGAGTATTCACTCTTCCCAGTGCACTTTTCACGGCTTTATCGAAGACATCTTTCGAAAGAGAAACGTCCGCTGCTGTGAACTTCACGAGCTCACCGAACGTACCGTGGGCGCGTATTTAGTCAGCAATTTCTAACAAGGCACATGCGCACTGAGCAAAAACGGGACAAACAGGTTTCAAACCGGACTGACTCATCCGTTTCGGTGGATGAGCGGCAAATCAAAGAAAGTCGCGGCGGCTGGCAGAGGTCCCTTCCTAGGCCTCTTCCCGACTTATCTAGGAAGATCGAAGGGCCTCTGCTCGCAGGGTAGCGCATTCCTTTCTTTAATTGGATAAACGTATTCTTGTAGATCGATTGAACGATTACAATTTTTTTTCGATGAACGAAATCGATTCTTCAAAAGGTCACACGTAACATCAGAAATCGTCTACATAGCGCACTCGGAAGAAGTGCTAATCAATTACTTCAGGGATGTCATCCGTTATCAAGGATCTTAACCTCCACAAGAAAACAAGAAAATGGTTGAGTCGTCGCGTGGACTGAATAGTGTCGGACGATTTTATGAACAGCTCCTTTTGGCACTCTCGTGTTCCGCGGAATATCTGATCATGACAACCCCAATCCAGCATTGAAAAGGTTAACGATTTCGTTCCTTGCATTAAAAGGCAAAGGTTTACTCGTTCCTTGCATTAGAAGGCAAAGGTTTACCAGGATCCTAAAAGCTCCCAAGCGAATTTCTTGCCATTTCACTAGGTGAAATGCCAAATTTAAGTAGAGTTTAAGCAATACTAAACGGGCATTAAATCTAAAGATCAATTTAATGTAGGGTTAGGCGACGTAAATATGACTTAAACAAGACTTCATATTTAAGTATTGTTTAAGATGTTCCAAAATGCATGTTAAATTTGTTTCATGATTTAAGCTATGTTTAATAAATGTTTAATGAATATTAAATAACGTGAAAGATTTACCTTTAGTTTAAGAAGACTTAAACACGACATTAAATCTGTTAGAAGATTTAGGCAAATTTAGGTTTACCTTAAATAACATTAAATCAGATTAATGATTTAAGGCTATTTTAAGCCACATTTAACGTAACACGAAATCTCTCACAGGATTTTAACTAACTTTAAAACAACATTAAATCAATGTAGAGATTTAGGATCGTTTTAAGTTTAGGTAAACACAACATTAACCCTTTCACTGCTGATTTTTTACCGTTAAGCGGTTTTTTGAGTGCTGTGTTGCCAAACGCCAGTAAACTTTGCTACAAAAACGTTTCTTTACAATTAAGCTAGATTTTAAACCAGACTCTGTTGTAAATTGTAAAATATTTTGTTTTATTGGGGCGCATAGGCCAAATTCACAGAACGCGTGAATGCTGCGTAAAGGGCAATAAAGATACGTAAAGCACAAAAATGAAGATGGGTGTAACTAGCGGTTATTACTTGTGAAAATAGAGAGCGAAATGAAATTTTTACGTCTCGTCATTCATTCAAGATTTCCCCGCTGTATTTTGTCTGGCATTGCTGTCAATACATCAAGGCTCTTTAACGCCGTTCAGCGAATCTCTACGCACTGTTACTTATGCTTTTTACGATTCTATATCCTTCTTAACGCGCGATACATTTTCTAATTGACAGGTTATTGTTTGCAGAAATATAAGGTGATTTTCCCGTTGTGTTTTGAACGGCTTTGCTGAATAAGATTTACACCTCTTTTCAGCCTATCACGCATCTTTAAGCACCGTTCTTTTCGCTCTTTATGATTTTTTACCCTTGATTACGCACAAATTTTCCATCAATTTACAGATTATTAATATACAGAGAGAAAATGAAATATCTGTGTCCATGACAACTGTCATAACATTTAATAAAATCATGACGGGAAGTGACTTGTCAGAGAGAAGTTAGCAAACACTCATGCACTGGGCTGTTGATTTGTCAACCTTTCATTTAATCATGTCATTTTATAAGCAATGACATAAGGCAGTTGATGATGGATCTGATAACAGAAAGCGTCGTAGTGTAAACTTCAATTCATCTTTTCACGTAACTTTTCACCCTCCGACGAAATTAAAACACTGGTTTCTTGCTTAATCTCATCAAAAAGGAAAATAAAAAAGGGTGAAAAAGAAAAAAAATTGGGTGGAAACTGGAAATAGTTGTCTCCTCAAAGCACAGCTCTAAGGGAACTGGAAACGAGATGAGGCGGCGGATTTGATCAGCGGTTTCTGTGCTGGCGTCACTTTCTGGCGTCCATTTTGAAATGACAAGAAAGTGTGATATTTCTTCGACGTCTTTGAAAGGTAAAAACGAGAATTTGCTCCATTTGTTATCTGGAATAGTGCTATTTTGTAAAATGCTAGTGATATGTGAGCCGCTGGTGATCCCATAAAGCTTCGAACCACCTCTATCGCGCGCAAATGCAAAATCGTCGTGAATCGTGGATTTAAACTGGAGGGATATTTGAACTTGAACTTGAAGCACGCTTCGATGAGGCTTGTGAAGCTAAGTTTTCTTCTGCTATTCTGGATTGGATCTCTCCATTCACGGAAATACAGAAAACAGAGGTAAGCCGTCTTTCTTTTAGTCTCCATACAGATGATGTGTAGTATATAGTAACTTATAATGTATATTGTTTGCGAACACGTGCACTCAAAGAGGACCGACATTGTAAGTTTTTAGCTAAGAAAAATATTGGAAAATTACATTTTGTAGTTTAGTTTTTGACATCGCATTGCCTTCATCAAATTTAGCTTTGTTGAAGATTTGACTATGAGAAAGGTTTGCAAATAAATATAGGGGCTGATAACATGAGCAAGGAATTATATTTTGAAACTACTAAAAGTGAGGTAGTTTATGTGGGCCCCCTGTGAACAGACTTGCCAGGATCTTGGCAGATCAAGCCATCCCTGTTAACGAGGCCTGGCCTGGTTAGCAGGGCTAAACAGGGTATATGGCAATACCGAAACATCCCCATTAACATGGAATATTGTGAAAGGTATTTACGCCTGAGTTCAATATTAAAATAAAATCAGTTCAATGGTTTTCTGTTTGGTCCTTGTGGCTCTAAATGGTGCATTTTGTACAGTTTGAGGGGTTTTGCAAATCATTCTACTGTACATAATAAGAGAAAAACAAGGAAGGAACACTGCATTTCAAACTGGCCCAGAAATTCTCATCGCTCAGCTTCTAAACCACAAAGGCAAGCTCAATGGTTAAAGATTCTTCTCGTGCCATTCAATTGTACATTTGTCAAAAACTTGTGACATGAGCTGCTGAGTATGTTTATTAATTTTTAAACTTAAAGGTAAGCATTCTTTGCAATATTCCATGTTGATAGGGACATTTCAATAATATCCAGGGCTATACATTACATTTTGAAACTGCATACTACTGGCCACATAGTTTGTGTGGGAAGCATGTGGACTGTTAAACACACCAAAAGTAAAATTGGGCCAAGCAATTATATGGGAAAATCTCACCCCAGTTTGCCAGGATCCCAGCAATGTGATGCCAGAATCCCAGCTAGCCAGGCTGAAAGTTTTCCATGTAAACTGTGTTTTCTAGGCCAGGGTGACTTGCATCATGTACATGGAATGTACCAGGCTGAACAGTCATCTTGGCCTGAACCAGCCTGGCTAATCATGGGCCATCCCAGCGCATGTAATTGGCCCTAAATATTGAGTTTTCAAAGAAAAGAAATGATATTATTGAAAGTACAGGTGTACCAGATGAGCAAACATCCCTAATTTGCCAAAAAGGTTACCAGTTTCCATGTACTTTTGTGTTTCACCCTTTGCTTGTTTGACCTCCTTTTGTTGCAATCTTATCAGCCCTTACTCAAACATTAAACCAGTAACTTAAATACAACTTAATACATCACCTGGAAACAGCATGCCCTGAGGGCTACTCTTTCAAGAGGAAAAAATGATTGTATATGTTGGACATCTTGCTCCATAATGTCAAGTCACACCCTGCAGAGTCACTCCCTCACAACATTTAACATCAATAAATTGCATGAACATAGATTATGTGCAACTGCTGTTGTGTTTTATTATATGGGCAAGAGTGTTTTAGTGGAAAATAGACCACTCATAAAGTTCATACGAAACTACATCCAGGACTTGAGTGGGGTATTTTCCATATCCTTACTAGTGAGGATATTGATGACGTCATTTCCCACTCTTGCACTGTTGTTTGTGCAAAAACACGTCCATGTAATAAAAAGAAAATTACACGGTGGCTTGAAGGTATAAATTTTATTTTTTCGTGGTAAAAACAATATTCTACTCACTCGCTGCGCTCGCTTGTAAAATATTGTTTTTACCACTCGAAAATAAAATTCACACCTTCGTGCTGCCATGTAATATCTCAATTTATTATACAGACAAGAGTGTTTTAGTGGAAAATAGACCACTCATAAAGTTCATACGAAACTACATCCGGGACTTGAGTGGTGTATTTTCCATATCCTCACTAGTGAAGATATCGATGACGTCATTTCCCGCTCTAACATCGTTGTTTGTGCAAAAATCCTCTTGTTTATATAATAAAAAGAAAGTTACACTGTGGCTTGTATTTTCTCACGGTAAAAAAGAATATTCTACTCACTCGCTGCGCTCGCTTGTAAAATATTGTTTTTACCACTCGAAAATAAAATTCATATCTTTGCGCCACCATGTAATATCTCAATTTATTATATAGACAAGAGTGTTTTAGTGGAAAATAGACCACTCATAAAGTTCATACGAAATTACATCCGGGACTTGAGTGGGGTATTTTCCATATCCTTACTAGTGAGGATATTGATGACGTCATTTCCCACTCTTGCACTGTTGTTTGTGCAAAAACACGTCCATGTAATAAAAAGAAAATTACACGGTGGCTTGAAGGTATAAATTTTATTTTTTCGTGGTAAAAACAATATTCTACTCACTCGCTGCGCTCGCTTGTAAAATATTGTTTTTACCACTCGAAAATAAAATTCATACCTTCGCACTGCCATGTAATATCTCAATTTATTATACAGACAAGAGTGTTTTAGTGGAAAATAGACCACTCAAGCAAGCAATTAAAGGGACATGGTCAGCGTTCGTTTTGAAAAAAGTCCACGGTGGACTTTTTTCAAAACGACCCTTCAGAAATCTGCTTCAATCTAATCTCGTTCCCAGATCTCGCGGGTAGACGAGCCGGAAGGTGAGATCTGGTCAAATCCGATTTGTACCACGTGACTGCATGTCAGGAATGTGGCAGGCGAGTCAATTGCGCATGCCCGAGATAATTCTAAGAAAATGGCAATCAAATGAATAACCGATGCTCAACCAAATGAATAACGAATGCTTAACCATTCTCGTCTTTCCTGGAATAATATCTAGCAGAGTATTTTACTAAAGAATAAAGCAGAAGACAATCATGAAAGCTTTAGTTCGGGTAAAAATATTTATTTCATTTAAAAAAATTGTTCATTTGAATTGGCGGTTACATGCAATGACTAGACATGTCTAGATTTTATGCAAATTTGATCGGGTCACGTAATCGAACGTTAATATTCGTACGGCAGATTCTCGATTGTTAATCCTCGTTATTCGTTAGAAATAGCTTTATAATGTTACGAAGAACTAAAAAGAAATCTTCTTGATTTTTGAGGCGGACTGTAAACAACCAAACGTCCCAAAAAAGAATATATTATGATTGCGTGCACGATCTCAAATTTGCATAAAAAACAGACATTGAATTCCCTTGGGGCACGTTCAAATTTTAGCGCTGTGACAGCCATGTTTTGAAACAGCCAATCAAAAAAATTGAATTTTTTTACTTGACCAGATCTCGCCTTCCGGCTCGTCTACCCGCGAGATCTGGGAACGAGATTAGCTTCAATCTTCTCAGTGTTTCACTAAATGGGAAAATTTAGAAAAAAATAACACTGAGAAGATTGAAGCAGATTTCTGAAGGTTCTCTATGCGTATTTTTGATTTCGGGTTAAGGTGGACTTTTTTCAAAACGTGAAAACTAGTGTCCAGGTCAGCGCAGTCTGAATGCTGACTATGTCCCTTCAATAGATGAAGGTTCTGAAATGAAAGCAATAATGTATGTATAGTCAACTCTCTCTATTTTCAGGGGATTGCCAACCTTATTTTTGGCAGTACTGTATTTCATGTTTGCATGTTGCAAAGCATCCTTTGTTTGGAATTACTAACAACCCAGGCCAAGTCACTTCTTAGAAGAATGTACAGTGAAACCTCGATTTAACGAAGTGCCAAGTGACTGATGAAATTTGCTCGTTATATCGAGGTCCTGTTCCATACATTTTACTGTAACTTTGGACGGGCTTGACAATATCGTTTGTTAAACCGAGGACTTCGTTATATAGAGGTTCGTTAAATCGAGGTTCCACTGTACTGTAGTCACCCTTGACTGGCATCTGTTTCCCTGACTGATAAGCAATCATACTGACATTGTCACAAATAGATTACAGCTAGAGTGTAAATGATTAAGGCTACCATTTAAACATATACATGTATGATTGTTTGCTAACACTTTGAGAAAATACATGTACACCAAATTTCAATTTTAAGTTACTTTTTACATGCCCTTTTGTTTTATTATCTTCCTTACAGAAGCGGTTTCGGTTCATCTATAACAAGATGATTGAAAAAAAAGTGACACAAGGTTTCATCGTCAGTGAAGAGTATGTATACACTGTTCTCTTTTTTAACCAGTTTTAACCAGTGTAGAGTAATAAAACCTTAAATGCTCCATGAGAGATTGTCGAATAAGAATTAAGTACTCTTTATTCCACTCCACTTTTTCTGGGAAGGGCCATGAAGTTGAATGCGCATGTTCTTGAATATCATTACAAGGACTTGGCCATTTGAAGTAGCTTTTCAGTGTTCCAAACTACCAAAGCTGCACACTTAGAATAATTGTAACAGGTCTCGACAAAACCCCCATCTGGTCGTCCAGGACAAGTAGATTTTCCTGCCGGACAAGCAACTTTTCATACTCTCTTGCCCGATGGGCAAGGGCCCTGGCAAACCACCAAAAAAAATTGGGTGCCCAGCTCTTAAAAGCTTTCGTAATAGCAAAGTTATACAAGCTGTACATGTATAAAGGCAACAGTTAGTCACCTGTGATATTCCGCCTTTGCTAGAGCACAACTCTGACTGCTATGTAACAAAATATTTTGCTTTTTTGCAGCCCACAGTCAGAGGCAAACCAGGTTGTTTTCACCAAAAAAAAGGAAATTTTGAAAAAAGAGCATGGTGGAGAAAACTGCAAATGGACAGACCTACAAATGGAAGGTACAGTTGTATGAATCAAGTTTTTATTCAGAATCAGTTAGTAGAACAATAACATTACGGTCAAAATACTCAGCGCGTGTGACCTAGAATTCTGGAATGAACAGGTAACATTATTCATTTCAAACAATCAAATTTAATTTGAGTACTGTTGATTTGTTTGGTTAATTTTTGACAGGTTCATGTGTTCATGGTTGGATGATGTACAGTATTCAAATTAAATTTGAATGTTTGAAATGAATGTAATCCATTCACAGTTGAACAAAACTGTTCTGGAATTCTAGGTGGCATGCGCTGAGTAGTTTTACTGTAAAATAACATTACACGCAAGAAGGCCTCAGTGTAACTACAGAAGTAGCTTAAATTTTGGTCTCAAATTATTATTTATGTCTTTGTTTACTTTTTTTGAGCTGTTGATAATTATTACATGTATGTGAAATTTTTTCAACCTTTGTTTAATTCAGTATCCTTTCCATACAAATCATCGCCCACATGTACATGTATAAGGTAGTATTAAAAATGCTAGAACAAAACAAGTTATTGTTAAACTTATTGTTAAGGATACGTATTTCTGTCTGTCTATTTTTTAGGATATTTTATAATTTTTTTTCTAATTCAACAGCTCAGTTCTATCGCTACTTCAAAACAATCAAGGAGCGAGAGCAAAGAATAAGAAAAGGAAAGAAAGAGAGACGTTTGCTTAATGTAAGGCCCAGTTAATGCTTTCTTCTCTTAGTGCTAATGTGCATAAACTTTATTCACTACACCCACTTTTAGTGTTACATGCATAGCGGTTATTCACATGTATCAACATCTGTCTTTCAACATGCTTAACAAACACCAAAGATATAAATTTGCCAATCGCCGCCCATTACCTTGTCAGCTCATTTGTATGGAACCAACATCAAAATGTATCGGGTAACTTTGATTGGCTTATTTCAAACAGCAAAGAAAGAATGAAACAAAAACAAGTATAGCTATGCATGTAGTAATAACACTGAAGGCTGGTGTAAAGTGATTTTGGTACTTGTAGAACATGATATTTGCAATGTTGTCATTAGCAACCCTCCAAGTTACATGTAAGACCATTTTTGTTGCCATGGCTACTAAAATTTTGGAGCTAGTGACTAAATTAAACCAAAGTTGCCAGCCTGGCAACCAAAATTGAGAAGCAGGATTTAAAGCATGAGCTTAATTTGGCGTTTTAAATTTTTCACTGGCAACCAAACTTGAGCAGTCGGTTGCCAGATGGCAACTAAGGAGAAAAAAACTTGGAGGGTTGATTAGTGTCTTTTCTCCTCTGTAATGGTTCAGCCGATAAGCACAACATCTGAATTCAAGTTGTGTCCCTCATTCATCAACATACTTACCACACATGCATGTTCCTGTACAACTTTGAGATTGTTGTTGAATTCTTATTTTTATTCTACATGTATTTTATAGAAATTGGAAAGACGTACATCTGCATACCAAATGGTAAAAGAATCTATGACGCCAAGGGAGCGACAATGCACGAGTGAAATTTTGTATGTGGACTACATGAGTAGCGAGGAATCAGAATATGAAGACCAGGAAGATTTTGTAACAGGCGAAAAGCAAAAGAAGCTGACTCAATACGTAACCAAGCGGCTGCCATGGCAGAGGACTGCTCTTACCAATATTAAAGCCAAGCTTGATCGGATTCATCGAAACAATCTGACACCACATGCAAGGGCCATGGCCAAACCAAGGAATGCTGGCCATGTTTCTGAGCGACCTGCCCCTGCTGGCCCACTGTGGGCTGTAAGAAAAGACACTGTTACCGATTAATTAGCCTCGTTGTGAACATTGTACCACTTTTATCCCTTGCTTTTTTAGTTTTCTATTTAATGTTGATGTACAGGTGTTTGTATTTCAACTTTGTATTTGATGCACGAGTATTGTTTTCTTTTTATAAGTTTCGTCAATTAAATTATAAGGCATGCTCAATTTCAAAATACATGTAAATACAGATCAGCAACATTCATTTTTATTAAGGTTAGGTTAGGAAATTGGAATTAATTTATCCAGTTAATAAATGAAACTTGAGAAAAACATAACTCTGTAGTATCTTTGTGTGTGCGTCACATACTAACTGGTGGGATGGTGACTTTTCATTCTGTCTTTCACAAGTGGCAAGGTCAGCCAAAATATTGATGCAACTACCCTTGGAAAGCAAACTTAGAGGGCTGCTCTATCAGATGTTAGCCTGGAACTTGAAATGGAAGTGACATTTCAAAACAATTAAGCTCCTGAGGGACAGAACTTGATAATATACCAGAAGATCAAAAGCCACGAAAAGGCAAAAACCAGCAAATAGATTATACAGAAAGTTTAAAAAAGCAGCATTCTTATAAGCTTTTTCTTTTATTAAACAGCACTTAAATGTGGTTTTAAGACAGATTTACATGAGATTAAACGGGACGTAAACAAATGTTTGGGCTAGTTTTAATGTGAACTTAAACTTACATTAAGTTTTAGCCTTAAGGTGGTATAAGCTAGGTTTAAGTCGAAATTAAATCTGGGTTTAAGTGACTTAAACACCAACTTAAACCAAGTAAACATGAGTTTAAGTCATGATTTATTCAGGTTTAATGTCCCTTAAATTTTCTTTTTTGCCTTGTGTTTGGAGTTAGGAAACCTAAACTTTCATGTTCCGATCATGTAGAACGTAACACACCGCGGCGAAAACCGTTACAGGTTTAAAATTGTGGCGGCTGTTGTTTATATTTTCTGCGGGTTTCCGATTAAGCCACGAAACTTCCAGCCAAAGAATAAGTTGCCTTGTTAAAATTAGAGACTCCTTTGGATTTTCTTTCTAAGGATTTTCTCTTTACGGGTTATTTTTGTCGGCTTTATGTTCTCGCCATTTTTTGCGCCGGCTTGAAAACAATAAAAATGTCACGCGTGACATACCGGAAAATTGAGCTAAAAAAAAATAATAACTTTTCACTTCTGTTCGGAAAGTTTGAATTAATATTACGATGTAACAAAAAAAAAATTTCGAATAACTAAAATAGTGTTTCAAATATAGAATCCAAGTTTCAAAGAATCGCTAAATTTTTTGAAAAATGAAATCGAAGAATGAACTAATCAATGAATATTTGAAGTTGAGCGTTCATGCGTAAACCGCGTTGACTGTAAGTGTCCCCGTAAATTAGGGGCGTTGCATAAAGAGACTTAAGACTAAGTCTTAAGACTTAAGTCTTAAGTGACTAGTTAAGAATTACAGTAAGTATTGGATCTTAAGATTGTCGTAAGTGACCACTTAAGTGGTGTTTATGCAACAGAATTTACGGGTGTTGCATAGAACTCTCTTAACCCCAAATTTCACCCGTAAAGTTATGGGACCTCTAGAGGTCCCGTAAGTCTATACGCCTCATATTATTTTCTTTCTAAAGTAACTTCATCCAATTTCTTTACAATTTTCACGTTGTTTGGTTGTTTTATTACAGCATAAGATACAACAACAGCATAATTTTCTTCGAGCTTAATTTATCAATTTCACGATGATTTGAAGTGGCTGTCATTTTAGCCGTCAATCGTGCCATCGTTAATATATATATATATATATATATATATATATATATACATATATATATACATATATATATATATATAGATTCAATCTGCTAATGTGTTTTGATAGTTCAGTTTCGTTTCTTCTGTTTGTGTGACGGAAAGAGGTCTGGTGGTTCCTGTACCGTTCCTTGGAGTTCGTTGCCAGTCCCACGTAGGATTCAGTTGCTGCGTCAGTCGTAATTGTTGCTTGGTAAACCACATTTTGTTGAAGGCATTTTCCATCGAGTGGGCACTCTTCGAAACCCTTCGAAATTAAATGGAAAGTTCTGAAAAGATGCCGACCATACAATAATCTTAGCAAGAAATGTAATCTGTGTCTTCACGAAAAGTTTGTAATAATCTGTAGAAAAGATCTATGTACCCTGAATAAGCGAAACGAATTAGCGAGTTCATGCCCTCATCGTAATAGATATGTCCTTAAGAACTTTAGAATAACATAACGTAACTACCTAGCAACCATCTGTATATAGACGCCAGCATTCGAATTTAACGGTCATTCGCCAATATTGCCTGAAGAGTGTGGTCATCCTTTGGCCATACGAAACAGAGCTGTAGCAATAAAGCGATGAAATACATCTGAAGCCTGGAATAATTTTCGTTATAATATTTACTGCTCCTGAAAAGTTGAGCGCTCTCTGAAAACCATTCTACACATTAGCAGATTGAATTATATATATATATATATATATATATATATATATATATATATATATATATGTATATATATATATATAAGGCAGTATAAACTTCAAGGTAAGATCATGTTCACTGTGTATTAGCTAAGAGAAAAACAATCGGATGAATTCAATACAATGTTCTCGTCCCTCGACAGTTTCATCACTCTCTTCGTGACCATCATACTCATCACCGTCGTCATCATCATCATCGTCGTCGTCGTCGTCGTCGTCGTCATCATAGTTAATTGCAAGGTCATGACAGATACTGTGCAAAATGCAACACTAAAATGATCTCACAACATTTTCCTGGGTCCCTTTAAACAAGCCCACCGCTTCTTGAAAATACCAATTATTCGATCTACTATCGCGCGAATTGATTTGTGGGCCTCATCATAGCGCCCCACCGCTGCTGTCATAGCGGGGTAATCTGTGATTGGCACTAACAGCGATGGCAACAAGGGATAGCCGCTATCCTCAAGAATAACGCCATTGGGCAAACGGGGGAGCAACGTCTCCTTGAACTTTTCACATAAACTGGAATTCGGGATCCCGGCCATTTGGTGACTACATCTGTTTTCCGATTAGCTTTCCATTCCAGCATATTTGAACGTTAATAGAATGGTAGTCTTTTCTGTTCACAAATGCTGATTCACGTTCTTTTGGCCTCGACACCCTGATGTGTGGTCCGTCTATAATTCCCTCAACACGTGGGAAGTTATGAGAGCCACGTAATTCAGTAGCAATTGTCGCACATTCTTGTTCACCAGGCCAGTAAATCATTTCGTTTCTTAGTTTGAGTAACGCTTTGGTTACTCGAGTTATTGTGTGGCACACGGTGCTTTTATCGATCTTGATGGTATTCCCAATAACCTGCTGAAATGAGCCACAAGCAAAAAACCGAAATCCTGTCAGTAGCTGCTGAGATGCTAAAAGCACATGGTTTGTTTTTGTGCAGTGTTGTAGGTCATCGTTAACATAAGAAAGAAGGTCGCAAAATCTTGGTCCTGTCATTCGAAATCTTTGAAAAACTTTCCATCATTTAAACTGCTAAGTGGATTTTCTCTTTCTCTAAACACTCTAGCTCTTCTCAAACCATTACCGTTCCACTCAATCTTTTTCGCGATGTTCGGCAATATAGTCAATACAGTTGAAATGTAGGAAACGATCCATGCAACCATGGCCTGGTTGCATCAAACCTCCACTTAAGTGCTCACTTAAGTAGAGTAGTTAAGAGACCTTAAGGCTTGTAACATGCCTGCCACATCGCTCATTTTTCTTGAACTAACAGCCTTATATTCACTCCAGTCTTTGTTGAAGGAGTTGGTTTTACATGCACTGAAAAGTAACCCTTGCAAAATCTCCCAGTCAGCCGAGCCGGGACAAAAGTGATTCTAAGAAAATATCTGTGTATCTTTTGTTTTACGCGGAGCGTATACAAAGGGAGATTAGAAACAACTGATATATTTTTTCCCTAGAATCAGTTATATATATCAATTTTGACCGTCTGCGGAAGTATTAAACATGATATCTGCCCTCTTCTTATTAAATTCAAGACCTGGATTTATAATTCACCGAAGAACTTTACGAAGTTGGTGAGTCTGAACCATATGTTTCGGTTCATTTAATTCTTTTCTTACACTAACTAAACAATGTAATGAAGACATATCGATCATTTTCGCGACTTATACTGAACTCGAACATCCTTGTCTTCTACGGATGTCAGCCACTCCTAGTCCTCGTCCTCATAAATCACTAAATAACCTTTCGAAGTAAAGTTGTTACATTTGAAATATACAATTGGTAGAGGTAACGTATCCTACAGCCTGCTACGATAAGATGAATTCTTACACCGAGCACTTGCGATCCCGGGCTGAAAAGCAATTTCCCTCACGTCAATTATTTTTTGTTTTGTCGCAAGTACGCGCGCGACCAGCAAAATGTAGCCGTATTAGTTGTCATCTTTGGTCAATATCCGGTTAACAAAATTAATTTGAATCTCAACCCGAGCTGAACTGGTCCTCACTGGCGTTCCATGTTGAAATTATTCTCTTTTTTTTTTCGCAATAAAACCCCAGCTTGTGGTTAGTGGCAGCTATTTAACACTAGTTTAAAAAAGTGTTAAGTAGCCCAAAACAGCCCTCTCGCTTATCCAAAATGTCATTTTTTTTCATTAGGATTTCAGTTTCTTATTCAGGCAACTTCACTTCAATGGTGATCAACGGCGAGATTTCAATGCCTTACTTGTACAGACAACTTCACTTCGCCATTGATCAAGGGCGAGATATTTAGTCCTTTCTTTTACAGACGGTTTCAGCCCGGGGTGGGGGAGGTACTTTCCAAAGATTTGGGCGGGGGTGTGCAGCACGCTTCCGGAAAACCTTACCCTATTTCAGACCTGACCCAAAATTTGATACCCTATTTCAGACCAAAATATGTGATTTTTCCTACCCTATTTCAGACCTGACCCAAAATGTGATACCCTATTTCAGACTAGACCCTAACCTTATTTCGTTTGCGTAACATTTGAGGAGGGCTTCAAATTCCAAACCTTAATCAAACCTCAGTTCTTTGGAGAAGAAAATTAATAAAAAGATAGCTTCTTGTAAGAACTATACCAGATCCCATATCAAAGTGCACATACCTCACCCTATTTCAGACCAAAATGGTCAAAATATCTATACCTTATTTCAGACCAAAAAGGCTCAAAAACCATACCCTTTGGTGCTGCACATACCATAAGGGAGTACCCCCCGGGTTTCAACACGCCATTGAAAAATGGCGAGATATCGATGCCTACTTTATACAGACAACTGGACTTCACCGATGGTCAACGACGAGATATCGATGCCTTTATTATACAGACAGTTTCAACACAACACGGCGAGATATTGATTTCTTCATTATACAGACAACTTCTCTTCGCCATTGATCAACGGCGAGATATTGTGTCCTTCATTTTACAGACAACTGGTCTTTGCTTTCACACTATTATTATTCTTTCGTGTGAATTATTTTTGGAAATGTACATGCTGTTTTCAAATGGAACACATTTCGCTGCTTATTTTCAACTGTCAAAATCAAACTTCGAAGCAGATTTCTGGAAATAAAGAAAATTAATTCGCTTGCCGTTTTCCAAACGTGTTCAGTGTCCGCACGTGACAATTTGTTACATAAACAACTGGCACATAAAACTTCTCCCTGTTTTTCATTAACACCATAGAAATGCTCTTAACTCATTCTCTCTCCTCCGCAGAGGCCTCCTACAGCTTGACTGCACGCTTGAGAAAAAACACGCGGAGGCTGGGAGAGGGAATTTATAGCACGGGGGAACGCTGGGAAGGGAAAAGAGATAAAGGAGGCTCCCCCTTTCTCCCTCTTCCCATCGTTCCACGCGCTCCCGTTTTCTCTGTCCAGCGCTCCCGCTCCCGTATTTTTCTTTCATTGGTGTACTAACAGGAGTCTCCACGGAGGAGAGAGTAACTCATTTAATTCGTAATCTTTCTCTTGGTTCAGTGTTTTCACTGAAAGTATCTTCCTTCCACTTGCTTTTCGTCAAGATGACTCTTCTCTCCGAAAACAGAATACTAACGTCTCAAAAATTCACGCGTGAAGGACACGGCAATTCCTTGGCAAGCTAACGCGAGTCTGCAGTTTAATATAAATTTTATCTAAAGTTAACAACATAGCGAGTGACAGTCACGTGACCAATCTTCCAACTGCAATAGTCGTTCATTGCGCAAGCGCACTCATGACTAAAAATATACGATTTTTCCGTCAGCTACACAAAAGCGTTGCCATTTTAAAATTGTATATTAAACGATAGGTATTCGATCCTTCAAGCGGAGCCTCCATGCACATATAAAACTTTTTTGAGTACCCCCTCCCTTCCTTCCACAGTCCCCACGAAGCCCAAGGCCACGATAGGACAATACGATATCTGGTGGGGAAATATGACCTTTGCTATTGTTACAACAATTTGAATTATAAATGTTTTTATGAGAATGTAACTGATTTGTTTTAAATGATAGAAACTGTAACCATTCCTTAAGCAACATGACTTATTTGCCGCAACTAAGCATAATTTAGAACGATATTCCGGAGTTATCATTTTTCAAATCCCAGCCTATTGCACAATTGTCGCACTGAATTCCGTCAATAAAAATAGCATTGCTCACCCTATCTCACTGTAAATTTGGCCTGAATTTTTGTTCACATGGCAACATGACCACTATTTAAATTCAAGCCTTAAGCAAAAATAGATAACCAAAACTAAACCACCAGTCTCGCGAAATCAAACACTAAAAACACTACTAGCAATTCAAACATATTCTATTAAAGACTCTTTCAAAAGCATATCTACCCCATCTAAAAAATTTCAAATGCTTGACGCGCTTAACACAAATATGACTGCTATGCACAGTCATGTAAATATGTATATTCCGCCGAGATTAGGTCATTAATCACCTTCAGCACGTGCAGAGCAATGTGTTGCAATTGGACTTGTTGCTCATTGGTCGCTGGGCAATATAAAGGGAAAAGGACGCTCATAACTCGTGGTTAGTTAATTCAAACCGACGAAGAGGGAACTTTAGTTGGCGTCGTCTTTGTTTCCATCAACCCCGGCTCGAACTGTAGATTCATGGAAGAACAAGCTCCTATTGCAGCCCCTGCAGCGGTTCTTGCAGTGCTACAAGGTGTAGAAGATGAACTAGCACCGAATCCACCGGCACCGAATGCACCGGCACCAAATGCACCGGCACCGAACGCTCCAGCGGCAGATGGACAAGTCGCTGAGGTATTTATTTCTTGTTTGCTTAAACTTTTGTCGCTAGTTCGCGAAGCTTATACTAGGGGTTTGGTCGCCTGGTCGGGTTTTCTGTAGTAATGTCGTTTTCCCTTGTTTTGCGTTCCTTGGTATTGCGGTGAATTTAATTCTAGTTACGGGTTCCCAAGTTTGTTTTATATTATTGCCTCGTTGGTCTTTCTATAGTTTTATCCCTTCATTTTGTTTTGCTTTGCTGGTTTCTAAATTTTTTATTACTGTGTTTATGTTACAACGGGTAGTTTATACCGTATGGCTTCGCTGGATAGAACATCGGGTTTAATATTTGCTGTAGTCGCGTCTGTGAAAGCACTGAATTGTTATCGTTTGTTACGAAACTTGCCGTGATCGAGGCAGTATATATACATCACATTAGAATGCAGGCCCGTGATCGTGGCTGCTTGAAAATGATACGCTGGCCCGTGATCGAGGCAGCATGAGAAAATGGGAAATCTGGCCCGTGATCGAGGCGGTATAAAAAAAAAAAAATGATAACGCAGGCCCGTGATCGTGGCTGCTTGAGGAAATGATAAAACTGGCCCGTGATCGTGGCAGTATAAAATGATAACGCAGGCCCGTGTTCGTGGCTGCTTGGGTAAATGATAAAACTGGCCCGTGATCGTGGCAGTATGGAAAAATGATAACGCAGGCCCGTGATCGTGGCTGCTTGAGAAAATCATATAATGGGCCCGTGATCGAGGCAGCATGAGAGAATGATAACGTAGGCCCGTTATCGAGGCTGCTTGAGAGAGTGAATCGATATAATATGGGTTTATTGAGTCAGTTATAAGCTAACTTTCTGTGTTGGCTTTAGATCCCCAATATGGAGGATTTCGCGAGGAGAATTCAGAAGCTAGAACAATCGCAGCAAGCGACTGTTGATGGTATCATCGAAAAGATTATGCAGTTGGTGAAGTCAAAGGCTGTACCATTTAATAAGGACCAGGTGTTCGAGCAGATTTTAAACCTGAAGGTTGTGGCTCTGGAAACCAAGCACCCTAAAGCCAACTACTACTCTACAGTGTTCCAAGCTTTACGTGAGAAGATGGGTGGTTCAGATGAGCAATTTAAAAGATATGTTTTGGCTCTTCTTGGAGACAAAGACCAAGAGAAGGTGCTTGATGCTATGACAAAGGTCGACAAGGCCCTGAGGGTCCCATCCTTTTCGGCTACACCCACGTTCCGAGGTCGTGATCGTGGTAGATCTCTAGGCGGTCTTCAGTGCTTCTATTGTAAGGGTTATGGTCATTACCAGAGAAATTGTCAAATGCGCTGGAGAGATGAGGGAAAGCCACCACCAGCAAAGAGAGGGAGATGGTTCAGGGGGTCGCCAGTGTGATCGGACAGATTAAATCTGTGGTTTTAAGTTCAGTTGAACCATTTGCGTGTAATAAGAATAAAAATAAATGTATAAAATTGATTCGTGTGTACAAAGTTGATTTCCTTTGTTACTGTTATTTGGTATTTTTAGGGCATTTCTTAGTCTTTTATTTCATGGCATATGGGTACCACAACAAAATTTTAGTTTTATCTTCGATGAGGGTGAGCAACTCCCATGGGCTAGCCTTATTGCTGGGCAGTCTGTGGACGTTCCTTTCGGGGCGTGGGAAGTTACTCTCTCCTGATCGGGGACCTTGGGAGGGATAATTTCGTTTGGGTTTTCAGTTTCCCATAAGTATTTTTCCCAATTATTTCGCAGATCCGCCAGGTGAAGCGGAGAAGGATCTGCGAGGGCTTTGAAATTCCTGCCTGGGAAAAGATAGATGAGGAATTTGATCATAAATTATCCTGTTGTCAGCCTCCCAATGAGAACTTATTTTCGACTACTATAGATGGGGTCCTCGTTCAGGAGGGAGTTACAGAGATTCCCACTATAAAGGACGTTCTAGTTTTCGAAGAGGTGCCTGATTTATCTCTGTTGCGATTTCCTGACCCCGATCATTTTATGGCTGGCGGCGTTCACAAAGACCCGTCCGCCTGGCAGAAGATTTTGATTAACCATCCGAAGGGTGTCCAAATACTTAATTGGATCTCGAGCAAAGTAGACGTGCATGATTTTGTGAATCACTATTCGGGTACTTTTAAGGGTGAATCATACGACTCTGATTTTCCTCCGCCTAAATATTTCCGGAATCATGCATTGTGTAAGAAGTTTTCTACCTTCATTTCGGATGCGATTCTCAAAAGTGTGGCGATGGGTTCCGTCAGGGTTTGGGGAAAAGTTGATCTGGACGAACCACCGTACCTAGTTCTTCCGCTCACGGTAGAGCCATCCAAGCCGAGATTATGTTTGGACGCCAGGTTCCTCAATCTGTGGATGAAGGATTGTCCTTTTTCACTTGATAAATTAGTGGATGTGAAGCGCTATATCTACAAAGATTCGTATTTTACGAAATGTGATGATAAGTCAGGATACGATCACGTCCACTTGCAGGAGTCCTCACAGGTGTTGTTCGGTTTTGAATGGGGTGGATGGTGGTTTGCCTCCACAACTTTGCCATTTGGATGGAAAGAGTCTCCATATATTTACCATACTATGGGATTGGCTGCATCCAGCTATTTAAGGTCATGTGGAGTTCCTTGTTCATCGTACATTGATGATCGACTTAACGGTGAGGTTTTTGCTCCAACTGGCCCTTGGTCTTTGTCTCCTTCAGCTCGCACGGAAAAGTTCAGGCTGGAGGCAGCGAAAGTAGCCATATTCATTGTTGCATCATTGTTAATTCAATTAGGGTACACAATTGGCATTCAGAAGTCCGTCTTGTATCCGGCTAAGCGTATAGAGTATCTCGGTCATGTGGTGGACTCTTCAAAGCAAGCTTTCGAACTTCCCGGGAGTAAAGTCGTTGCGTTCGCTACCTTAAGAGAAGAAATCCTGGCTTGCAAAAAAACGGTGAATGTCCGCACTCTTCAACGATTCCAGGGGAAATGTGTTTCATTTTCCTTAGCAGTACCTGGGGCTAAGTTGTTTATAAGAAATATAAGTTCAGCTATTGCTTCATCTCCTGGAAATGGACAAGTTAAGATGACTGATTCTCTTCGGTAGGAAATTTGCCATTGGCGTTTTCTCGACTCCTGGAAAGGCCACGTTCCTTGGCGTGAAGAGAGGCATGTTCGTTTATCGTTATCCACGGATGCTTCGGGATACGGTTGGGGATGCGTCATGCATTCAACGTCAGGTGATCAATCCTTTAGGGATTATTGGAATCCACAGCAGATTGGATTAAACATCTCTACCAAGGAAATGCTTGCTATCTCGAACGCAATAAAAGCCACTCCGGAGCATGTGCGGGACTGTCGGGTAGATGTACAGGTTGACAGTCAAGTAGCAATTGACACGTATAATGGCCAAGGAAGTA
The DNA here is from genome assembly GCA_964017195.1 of Siderastrea radians. Lineage (NCBI taxonomy): Eukaryota > Metazoa > Cnidaria > Anthozoa > Scleractinia > Rhizangiidae > Siderastrea > Siderastrea radians. The sequence continues at coordinate 13,949,639 of OZ024896.1, forward strand.
AACACTCTCCTCAACTGACGGCAGCCACAAAGGAACTCTATTTCACTGTTGTTAACCGAAATCTGCAGTTAGAACTGTCTCATATCGCGTCAGATCGAAATGAGGCCGATGGCCCGTCGAGATGCCTTTCTGCGTTGGATTCAACACTTTCTCCAAGAGTGTGGGAGTTAATTGAACATACATTTGGTGGTCTCTGTGGTCATACATTCGATTTGATGGCGTTGGATTCTAACGCACAGTTATCCAAAGGAGGAACCCCTTTGCCGCATTTCACCCCGTGTCCTAGTCCTCAGTCTAAGGGTGTGGACTTCTTCGCTCAGGACATTAATCATATCGGACCTGCTATGGCCAACCCGTACATTTTCCCACCATTTGCGTTGGTTCCTGCCGTACTAAGGTTCCTTACTCAATTTCGAATTCCATTCACAATTGTGGTTCCTGAACTTTACCCGCGACCATTCTGGTGGCCAATTTTGACAGGTCTTTCTCGGAAAGCAATTTGTCTAGGTTCAGAGGGTGATTGGGATGTCCTTAGATACCCGTCCAGGTCCGGGTACAAACCACGGGTTTGTCCTTTCAAGCTTTGGGCTTTTAGAGTTTCGAAATTCTAACCAACTAAAGTATGGTTCAAATCAACGAAGTTGTCCATATAGTCTTGAACATTGTTCGTTTTCTTTGACTTCAGTCTCTACCGAGAATTCCCAAGTTGTTCCAGCCATCGGTGGCTTGCCCACGTTGCCAGTACCCAAATGATGAAGGGTTTCGCTTTTGCCAGAGTTGTGGTTACAACAGGAAGACAGTCGTATTGGACAAGGATGATGCCTTGAAACTTAAACATAAGGTGGATGAAGAACAGATTGCAACGCGAGTTAAAGAGTTGATTCAAACACGTAACACTACTCGATATGCGAAGCAGAAGACAGCCTTGGAGATGGAGTTTTCTCGGTTCCTGTTATCTTTATCGTGTCAGAAAACTTTAAGTTCAGCTTTACCGTGTGATGTCGTGGCGTTTCTAGTGTGGAAGGATCAGGATGGAAGAACTTTGGTTCATAATCCAAGTTGTGAGTTTGTTTTACAGCGTAAGCGAAGTCAATGTGCTTGTCCCAAACGGCTTGCGTTTGGTACGGTAGACTCCTTAATAGGAAAACTTAGAGCAATTTTTATCCAGCACGGTAGGGGAGCAGAATGGCACTCTGTATTAGGTGTAGGTAACCCTGCTTCTTCTAGGTCAGTGAAGGATTATTTGGATAATGTTCGTGAGGAGCAGTTGAGGGCACGAATTACCCCGCGCCAAGCAGATCCGGTTCTGCTTTCAGATGTTGAGATCCTTTCACGGCATATTCAGTCAAAATTAAGAAATCCTACTTTAGATCCTATTCAGGTTTTTGTGTTAGCCAGAGATCAAGCTTTCTTTAAGGCTCTGTTTTTCTCGGCGGATCGGGCAGCCGACCTGTTAGGTATCTCCACTCCGACAATTTTGCGCTTTCCAGATAATTCTGGATTTTTGTTTAATCATGTATGGACAAAAACGTTACGGTCCGGAGACGCCAACGTTTTTGCATTCAAGAGGGGTTCAAATAAGATCGTTTGCCCAGTCTGGGGTATTGAGTTATATTTCAAGATTTGTAGACTGTTAAACATTCGGCTGTCTTCAGGTTATTTATTTCGCTCCGTGTCTAAAAAAGGTACGGTAACGTCTTGCGTGTTAGACTCTTCTGCGGCTCAGGCTAGGTTGGACACTTACGTGAAACAGTTGCAGGGGAGTCTTTCGAGCACGCGTTTCACTCTACATGGTTTTAGAAGTGGTGCCGCTATTTCAATGGCACTTGCAGATGTCTCTCTTAATGACATAATGAATCATGTAGGCTGGAAGTCTAGCAAGACGGCCCTTCATTATATTAAGTTGAAACAGGTTCTGAATCCAGCAGGTCCAGCGGCAAAGTTAGCGGATTTAGATAAGGACACGGGTAAACACTATAAGGTAACCAATGAATTGACAGGTTTTGTCACTGCGTTTCCGGAATAGATTGTCAGTTCAAAGTGCAGTGCCTTTAACATTGTCAAGTTAGTTTAGAGTGTTATATATGTTTAGAGATATTTAGGATAAGGTTTGGAGAGGTAATAAGGAATAAATATAGTGTTGATGTGACAGTGGTCTGTCTTCTTGTTGGAGCGGTGCGGTGAAGGGAGGAGTTGTGCTTCCATATCTCATTAATGACAATAACCAAGGCGGAATAATACACTATGCACAGTCATGTAAATATGTATATTCCGCCGAGATTAGGTCATTAATCACCTTCAGCACGTGCAGAGCAATGTGTTGCAATAGGACTTGTTGCTCATTGGTCGCTGGGCAATATAAAGGGAAAAGGACGCTCATAACTCGTGGTTAGTTAATTCAAACCGACGAAGAGGGAACTTTAGTTGGCGCCCACCCACCCGCCCAGTTCAAGCCGGGGTTGATGCCATCTCCGGTATGGGAAGGTGTTCCGGGAACTTGCGGTTGATTAAGTGAAATACAAGTAACCTGTCTGTCCTGAGCTCCTTAGTTCCCGGAACCCTTTTTCCCACATTCATGCCACTTCGTATCGGATTAGTTCCGGTGGGAGTTGTGCTTCCATATCTCATTAATGACAATAACCAAGGCGGAATAATACACTATGTGCTCTTTTTTCTCTCTGCCCGCTCAGAACATTGTTTTACTTCCCTATTGTTCTAATGTCGACTTACTTCCAGCATTAACATGTCCCTATTGTAGTATTAGTCAGTGACAATTCGGTATACTGCTAACCAAAAAACAAAACAGCAAATAACATAAATAATTCCACCTGCCAAGAATGGTTACAGCGATCCCTCTCATAACTCTTTGTGACACGTGACTCCGTCACGAAGACAAGCGCAAAAAAAATCGTCAAAATAACTACGTATTGACTTCTCAAAAACGAGGCAGTGATTGGTTGAAAATTTCGCGCCAGTTTTGTTAAGCTCCTCCCGATCAAAACAAGTTAAAGTTTCTCTTCAAAGAGCGGTCCGAAATATAAATTAATTTGTCGTTTGAAAGAAAAAGGAAAACGATATTCAAGGTAAGACGACGTTTAAAGCGTTTTTAAGCCAATGACGTCATAGGCTAATGCTTGAGCGTAAAAAACTAACGTTGCTATTTGTCTTTCGTCTAGGAGGCCGGCGAAGCAGAAAAACGTATCGCTTGAGTTCGCAGCATTCAGCGGCGACGCTCCCGACGCCAAACGTAGCAGAAGTAGTGGCTCCTGGTTTCTTCCGTTCACAACCAATTTGTTTGCACCCGTTCGAACACATTTTCCAAGGAGAAAACACCCGTGTTTATTTCGATTGAGGCGCGATGTCATGTGCAAAGAGATAAGTAAAACAATTAGCACTGTAGTTGCAATTGTTGTCTTCGTAGCGTAATTGGTACAGCGCAGGCCTGACAAGAGAGTGGTCCGGGTTCCAACCTCAGTTGGCTCAGAAAGCAAATTTTGATACCCCGTTACAGGTGACAACCTGCTCATGAATGAATTTATGAGGCAAAATTTTGGTGGAGGACGTACGTTAAAAAACTTTAGATCTTGATCGTTTGGGAGCCGATTTCGTTGAAACTTAATAGAGGGCTTGAGAAATGTTGGAAGTGCAACAAGATTGTTTTTCCTTTGATAAATTGCGTTTCTTTGCGATGCTTTGAGCTTCCAAAGTTAAGATTTGGTAAAACTGCTGTTAAAAAGCCTGTTTTAAATAAGTGCTTCTGTTTTGACAACCTACAACACACCTATTTTACCTGTCTGCTGTGTCGGTTCAGGTAATTTTATATCCGCGCTGTATTCTTGGACACAAAATTGGTGGTTTTAGGGCTTCCCAAGGCTTATCGAAGAAACACGAGTGTTTAAGCCAAGAATATTTTATTATGCAAATTATGGATCTAAAAATTAAGAAGCTACTGTTAACACTCCAGAAACAAACAAAAGGTTGCATGCAATCTAAAAAAATCGTGTGTTTTCGAAAGAAAAAAGCATTGGTGCTGAACCAATTAATATCAGTTATACCACACGCAAAATAGAAAGAGAATTTTACTATCGAAATTTTCAAAGCGGATTTTTTCCGCTTAAACGTTGAATTAAACTCTAATTAAAACCAAAAAGAACGACGAAATCGAACTCTTGTATTATTTTTCAGTCTGTGGAGCAGTGTATATATACGCAGAAAAAACTTCACGGAGTTCCACTTACGAAAGACCCAGATGTTCATAAATATTGGACACAAAATTGGTGATGTTGATAAATATTCGAGATACAGATAGAAACAGTATTTTATTTTCGTTTTGTTTTGCTGTTAAAATTCTAAAAAGTTGCAATTAACGTTTCAACTAACAGATAAAGAATGAAAAGAACGGTACAGATACAACAAGCGAGCGCTCAAGAGTAGCCCCGCAGCTCTTAACAACCTCTAATTTCATTGGACCTTGGTATCACGCAGCTCTATTGTTTTCGGGGCTAGGGTCCATTGTTTTGTTGTTTGGTGTATTGTTTTCTCAGCAAATCAGAGAAGACCTTGTAAGAGCTGCGACATCGCCCGGCGCTCAACGCATTTATTATTATGGATATTATGGAAATTTTTATTTCACAATACTTAAAATGCACAATATTTCCTGCCACACGATTAAACGCATAAGCAATCATTGATGCATAAACCAAAGATTTTGTACTGCAGAGCTTACTCATGAATATTTCGCGCAATGTCGCTTTCTGATCTGTCGTACTTCGTGCATACGCTTTAAATAAATGAATACTGATGATTTAGTCTCTCACCCGAGGCCTTAACAAATACGCGAGCTTGTTTCTAAAAATAGATTTTTTTTACCGTCGGAGTTTATTAGCAGCCGGCATATGCCAATTTAGAAATGAATCAAATAGGCAAGCTTTGGTCGCCTCGCGGAGCAAAAATACGAGAATTATTATTATGGCTACAATACGAGAAGACATTTTTGTGACGCTGTCTTCACGGGAGAGAAATAAATACGGTGATAAAACTATTTCAATCGAGTTTATTAACGATAGTTTTAACGAATCGTCGGTGAATGAAAATTTTGTGGATACAGGAAACGTACATGTGATGCTGCTGTCTTAGCAAACAGAGAATATTTCCAATGCAAAGAACGTAGGTGGTGGACTGAACTGAGAAATTTAAACAAAGCAGCGGGAGACACGTGTCACGCAAATCATGCGGAATGAAAGTTGATCGTCCTTGAGCTCTGAAAACTTATAACAACTGCAGCTTACTTTTTATTTTCTGAAGTAAAGTTGTTAACTTTCCTCTGATCTTCGCCTAAATTATGTATGTAATATTGTTTGACAGCAAGTTTACGTAATTCTTGTTTAAGGGAAACGAAGACCTTTATTTACCTTCGCACACAAGTTTAAGTTTATAGCACCATGTCAGACCTGTATCACCCATAAATGTAATAACAACCATAAATGTAATACTATCATAAATGTGATAAAAATCAACAACAAATGTAATACCAACCATAAATGTAATAACGATCAACCATAAATGTAATAATCCATCCACCATAAATGTAATAAATTTTAACCACGCATAAATGTAATAAAGAGGATATATTGGTAATCTGTTGAGTTGGAAGTGGAGAATTTTTCTTTTTTTTTTACGGTTAGGTCTTGGTTTGTATAATGTGAGGTTATTGTGTTTATAACAGTTTTATTATTATTATTGTTATTATTATTATTATTATTATTATTGTTATTTTTGCAGGACATAAGGAGAATATCGAAAATTTTAAACGCGGATGGTCATATTTTGAGACTATTTTTATGGTTCGCAGATGGCCACATTTTAAGATTTACTTTAAAGTTCGTGGATGGCCATATTATAGGATCCACTTTTATGGATCTCAGATGGAGAAATTTTGAGATTGACTTTATAGTTCGCCGATAGCCACATTTTGGGATCAGCTTTACGGTTCGTGGATGACCACATTACAAGGTGGCCGCCTTTGTTAAACCATCGGTTTTCTTGTTTTGCTAGTTCAACTGAAACCTCATTGATTTTTGCTTTTGCCCTCTTTTCCTCTTGCCAAAAAAATATGCTTCTACCATTTACTCAGTGGACTTTGACCAGTAAGCCTTAAAGTCTGGCAGATTAATTTCTTCTTCGAATCTTTTACCCAAAAAGCTTTCGAAGTTCAATCCTTCGTTTCTCTTGCACTCTTATTTCGTATATCTCGTGATAGCATTACGGCCATAACTGTGATATTTTGCTCAATTGCTCAGTATGAAATGGTTGCAAATAGTACAAACGTTATCCATAAATATGGTAAAGGTAATTGATTCAACAGTTGGTGTCTAATACGGGCCCAATTCTATTACACTACAGCCTACTTCTTAAACAAAATTGGCCGTCAGAATTGTCGCACTGATAAACCGAAAATCCCAACTAGTAAACAAGTTGGGATTTTTGTGATGTTTCCACAACCAGCTTACAAAGACCTTTTTAATGAATCTTGTAAAATAAAGCTAGCAACGAAAATAGTTTTCGTTAGCTCAGTGGTTGGAGAGTCCGATCTCAAATCAAGACGCATGGGTTCGCCTTCTGTCATGAAATCGAATTCTTCTTCTTTGTAGTCCCATGATCGCCCGACCTAATAAGTGTACATAATACTTACAACGTTTTAAGATTCGTTAGTGCAGAAAACGTGTCGTTGGATATAGAAGTTATGTTGTTGTTGTGCAAAAACCTGAAAAAAATAACAAGTGTTTAAATAAGCAGTTAAAGGCCTATCATAATATTAAATCACAGAATGGAAAAACGCAAAAAGCTTTCCCTAAGCTTAAATGAATATAAGCGGAATAATTGAAATGTTCATGGATTTTTCCCATGCCCACCGGCATACAGAGCAGTTCAGTAAAGGTGCAGTATTCCCAACAGTTTTTTCACCCTAATTTGTGAAACTTCCTTAACGTGTCATTCCCAACAGGTTTTTCTCCCTAACAACGTGAAAGCATTTGGAAGACCCTTCAATTAGGCACGAGAAGAAGCTTCGATATTGTTCATAGTACCTGGGCCGTCAACATTTTTATTAAGGTAAACAATTTTTTATGCAACATTATTAACCATAGAAAAAAATAATGTATGTATACACAATTGCGAGGGATTTTGTTGTATCACTGAGGTCGCCATTGGAATGAAGAAAAATTATCGATGAAAGATACGGCATCGGTACAAAGGATTTGGAATAGAATGCAGTACTCTTAAGGCAATGCTGAGGGCTTCTCGGCAAGTAATTGTGGAATGTTCTTAGGTGCTCATTAATTTGCAAGCTAACTATAGTTTTTCTTTTAAGAAAACTTAGCAAAACGGAAAGCAAAAAGCGTTTTCAGGGATATGAAATGAAATCAATATTGCTTGCTCTAAATGCCAGTTATTAAGGAAATAAACTGGAGGGAAATTTGAAGTCCGATAAACGACCACATGAACGCAAACTAAGAGCAAGAGAGGCAAGAACCCTCACCCTGAGCTCTAAAATCATCGAGATTTAAGTGTTTTGTAACAAAGCCAGAAACAAAACACCGGATATTACGATGGTTGGGCATGAAACTAAAGTACTTAATCTACGACGATCTCATTGTTTCTCATAACAAACAATTCAAAGTTACAACTTCTTTAACTTTGACAGATTGATGAATATGTAAGGAGGTATAATCTGAATCTTATTTCCTTTCAAATACTTGCAGCTATTCAATAGCCTGCAACCTGGAAGGAATATCAGCTTGTAACTTTGTTAAATTTAGGTCGAGAGGAGAGCCACATCAGAAAACATATGTGCCTGCCTTAAAATACCAGGTCAGTCTTGGAATGATGACGTCATAAATCACGTGAATATATGCGAGAGTTAACCTAGTAACACAACTTAAACAGCGCTGATTTCAAAACTGGAAGAAAAAAAACTTAAAGGAGTCGCAGATTGATCGGTGGGCGAATACTAGTTGTGGGAGTTCAACTATTTCGTTTTCTGGAAGACGTCTAAAAAAGACAAAGTTTGCAATTAGTATTTAGCTTTTGTTATTTCATAATTTATGGTAGAAGCGTGGCGTGAAAAAAATCCACTGAGTCGAGAGGAAAGCCACATCACAAAGCATATGCACCTGCCGTAAAATACCTATTATCAGTCTAAATGAAGTTATGGAGAAATTACAACTGAACATCAATGAGACACAAATCGAAATTGTTTCGGATAACTTGATTTCTTAGGACTACATGAAACTGTGTGGAAATAGAAATTGAAGCATTTAGCGTTGTGTTTACTTTCATCGTCATGTCGATCAATAAAATTTTGGAAACGGCAGGCTTATACAGAAGGCTTTCGTTTCCGAAATATCCATATCAAACTTATTGCCCACAAGCATGAACATTTGTTCTCATTAGCGTCCAGGCGTGCGCGGACAGTATTAGCCATTACTGCGCTTGGTCATTAGAGTATCCATTGCACTGGGGAACAATTTACATATGTAAACATGCACTAACGGCAAGACTATTAGTCATGAGGGAGAAGAGAAAATCGATATGTGGACGAGGTTTTTTCAAAGCTATCATGCCAAAGGAAGAGGAGAGCAAACGCGAACTGTAAACTATATCCTGTCATTGTGACAAACGTAAACAAGATCGGAAGGCGAGTGAAAGTTCACTTTGTGGCATGGGATAAAGTGAACGGTACGACGAGTGGCGGTCATGCAATACTGATGCTGACAATATAATTCTTCTTTCCAGCGGAGGAGACCTCCTTCCTATTCATTCTTCCGCTTCTACTGACGACCGTAGATAATTAGTTCATAGAGAGTTATATCGTGAAGTTAAAAGGAAGTTGTATTCTGGCCGAAAAAGATGATCCAGCAACTCGTATTGAAGTTCGAGTTGATCAGGATTCGTTAGATGATGGCTCGCATTGTCGGGGAAATCAAGTAAGGAACGAGGAAAGACTGTCTATCGAATTCATTCAAACCAGGATCTAAGTCATGTGCTAAGATAAAATATAATCCATTCATTCAACAAAAATAACTTACTCGTTGATACTGTATGTAAACGAAGGTGCTAAATGGGCCGTAACTTGATCTGCCTTCTCTTTTCCCACGGCATCTACGGTTGCACAAAACATGAGTAGCAAAACCAACAAGAGACCTACAACTTGGGGAGCTATTTGCCCCATCGAACTCGGTCGCAATCTAGACGAATAATATATCTATCGCCAGCGGTCTCACCGTAGCGTATATAAGGAGAATACATTACGAATTCGCTCTTTTTTCTCGCACACCCGTGTCCTTTACAGGTCTTGTTGTTCTGCTCTAAAGACTCACTGACACGCCGTGTGCCGTTCTTCGCGCTATGGCTGACGCACTACAACCTGCTGTTCAGAGGCCTAGAGCTGACCAGGGTGCCATTAATGCCGCTCAAGCAGTTGTCCTGCAAGTTGAGCCACCACCAGCAGCAGAACCTGCTCCCCAACCGCACTAACTTCCAAATCCTCCGGCCGAGCAACCTGAGGTATTTCATTATTTCCTTGTCTTATGGTATCTGTTCGTCTTCGTGTTTTCCCCTATGTTAGCGCGCGCCCTTGTATTTCTGTTTTTCTTTTTATTTAGCTCATACGCGTTTCTACTGGGTTTCCCATTTTTCTTTGCTAGCTTCTTATATTATGTTATTCACATTTTGTCTTGTTGTTTGCTCGTTTACTCGTTGAGTTTATTTCAGTATGCCACGTTTTTCACGTGTTTTTCCCACATTGTAGATTTTGTTTTATTTCTCCGTTCGCCCTTTGTTTCTTTCTCCAGTTTTTGGAACATTTCAGTTTATAACATAGCCTTAATAAAGCGCGCACTCTGATTGGCTGATGCGCGCGATCCATTTGTCCGTGAGTTGCACGCTCACGTCAGCAGCTTTTTTGCAGTTTTTCTTGCCGGCAAATTTTTATCTGTTGCAAATTTTATGTTGTTAAGTACCGCGGCCGAGGGCGGCCACGGTAAGTCACAACTGAAAAGTCGTAAGAAGCAGTTTCAGTTACAACTTACTATGTACTAATTTTGAATTGACGACATACGATTTACTACTTGCGACTTACGAGTTAACAGTTTGCCACCTACAACTTGCCTCTTACACACTTACAACTTAACGACTTAAGCACTTTCGACTTACGACTTACGACTTAGACCACCCCTCCCCTCCCTCCTACTTTATTACACAATCAAAAAGAATTATAGCCCTTCTACCTACCTAGATCTAAGAAGAAAGAACCCTTTTAGAGAATCGTTAGTACAACTGAGAATTAGCAGTCACAAACTTCGGATTGAAACAGGTAGATACGACAAAATACCTCGTGATGAAAGGTTATGTAGTCTTTGCAAATTGTAACAAAATTGAAGAGTGAAACTCATTTTTTGTTAGATTGTCCGGGCTATTCTTCAATAAGAGACATGTTCTTTTGTAAAATAGAACCTAAAATCCCATTTCTACGACTACTATCACATGAAACCTTATATTACATCTTATGAATTCTACTGACTATTTTAATAAATCAGATTGAATTTGGATAAACATTTAAGGATAAAAATTAGCGACAAGAGTTGAAGGAGAACTTTAAACCTCGGCAAAGAACAAGCTTTTGGAAGAATGAGAGTTTGTGTGATGAAATGTTTTGGATGTGCTTGTCAACATCATGATCCCTGTTCAACAGCCTCATGATCTTGTTTGTGTGTTTAGCCATTACACTTTCATAGTGTTTCTTCCGGAGGTTTACCATAACTCTTACGATGCACATGTATTGAAGCGGCGAGCAGTTTTGACAGATTTCACCGTAAATCGCATTGATTTCGTTCTTCAAAGCGGCCTTCTGTTTGAGCTTTGATCCAAGTTCCTCTCTGATGACATTAGCACTGAACTGTTTGGATGACTTCGACCACTTATTGGACTTTGTCTCATCAACTTTGGCGAAAGTAGGTGTTAGTTCAAAGTTCTGGCAGAGATGAAGAAACTCAATGGCTCCATCGCACTTGACTTGTTTCTTGCTGCAATCTTCAAGTCGCCTGAAGAAATGCAGCTTGTCTTCGCGTTTCAATATTCGAATCAGATTGAATTTGGATAAACATGGAGCCATTGAGTTTCTTCATCTCTGCCAGAACTTTGAACTAACACCTACTTTCGCCAAAGTTGATGAGACAAAGTCCAATAAGTGGTCGAAGTCATCCAAACAGTTCAGTGCTAATGTCATCAGAGAGGAACTTGGATCAAAGCTCAAACAGAAGGCCGCTTTGAAGAACGAAATCAATGCGATTTACGGTGAAATCTGTCAAAACTGCTCGCCGCTTCAATACATGTGCATCGTAAGAGTTATGGTAAGCCTCCGGAAGAAACACTATGAAAGTGTAATGGCTAAACACACAAACAAGATCATGAGGCTGTTGAACAGGAATCATGATGTTGACAAGCACATCCAAAACATTTCATCACACAAACTCTCATTCTTCCAAAAGCTTGTTCTTTGCGGAGGTTTAAAGTTCTCCTTCAACTCTTGTCGCTAATTTTTATCCTTAAATATTTTAATAAACATTAAATTAATTTCATTCATCTCATCGTGCGTTGAATTGAGAGACAAACTAGTTACAATGACCACCCCTTTGAATGGTTAAAATAAGCAATGATTGAAATTTTATTTTAACTATTAAAATTTGCAAAACTATACACATAAAAAGCCGACGTTTAGGCTTGAGCAAATCTCTTTTGATTAAATAATTAAATTTAAGTGGCTTTTGGAATACTGTATTTAATATTTTGTTATAGTCATGCAAATAAATCTTGTTGTTGTTGTTACATGCCTGGCCGAGAAGGAATAGGCCCAGTACAGTGAACATCAAAATGGCGGAGGAAGGTACAATATAAGCTGCAGAAACGCAATTTCCTTCATTTTATTTGTAGTAGAACAGTTAAATCCATTACCTTCAGGTCACTGTTAATTACCTTAAGTTTCTGTCAGTCTTCTTCACTGCTCAAGCCCGCTCAAGGTGGCTATTGAACAGCTGGTCCATCTAGACTAAATACCCGACAGTCTGAAATTTCGAAGGATATCGACAGAAAGGCTTATTCTAACGTTTTGAAAGTATTCGAAGTTTGTTTAGAATTACCAAGCGATTGAATAACCGCCGGGTATGTAGACAGGGTTATTAAGGTAAACGTATTGCCCGGCACTCTGGTTTCGGAGAATTATCACGGCTTGAGATATAGCCAAACCTGTAACTTTGTATGGCGGTGATAAGTGATTCAAAACCATAGTGGTTTTGGGGGCCACATTTCTGGAATGACAACAACTCTACAGCATCCGTGACATGTCACTACGGTGGCGTGACGGCTCGGGTCAGACAGGGATCATGCACGCAAGATTCAAGCTCGGAAAATTCGCCAACTACAAAACCAAATTAGTCTTTTCAATCGCTTCTTAATTCTAAACAAACTCCGAATACTTCCAGGACGTTTTCATTGAAAATTCAATCCAATTTCTGCGCGTTTCTGACTTGTAGGCCTAGCCACAAATAATTATAAAGTGTCGCGAACATATAGCGACTTTCTAGTATGCACAAGCTCGGAAACCTCGTCAACTTCAAAAGCAAAATGGTCTTTTTAATCGCTTGGTCATTTCTCAACAAATACCGAATACTCTCAGAACGTTAGAATAAGCGTTTCAGTCCAAATACTTTGAAAATTTCAAACTGCCCGGTATTTAGTCTAGATGGACTTCCTCCGCCATTTCGAAGTTCACTGTTCTGGGCCTATTCCTTCTCGGCCAGGCATGTAAAGTAAGAGGGAGGGGAGGGGTGGTCTAAGTCGTAAGTCGTAAGTCGAAAGTCGCAAGTGCTTAAGTCGTTAAGTTGTAAGTGGGCAAGAGGCAAGTTGTAGGTGGCAAACTGTTAACTCGTAAGTCGTCAATTCAAAATTAGTACATAGTAAGTTGTAACTGAAATTGCTACTTACGACTTTTCAGTTGTGACTTACCGTGGCCACCCTCGGCCGCGGTAGTTAAGAGATGGAAAAAACTAGAGACTGCTGGACAGCAAAAAATTTTGGGTAGCTCAAGAAGCAACGATAATGAGGAAGGCGAGCTACCGAATTTTGAGCTAAATTTGTTTAATGAACCGCCAGCGAAGAGATTTACTAATTTTAGCAAACAGGAGCTAGATAAACTTGTAGCAGAAAGGCACTCCGAGAAGACTGAAAAGACCGCAAACTGGTCTGTCTCAACCTTTCGAGGTAAGCAATAATTAAAAGTGATTCGAAAAAGTAATTTTTTAATATATAAGCAAGAAAAGTATTAGCAAAATAAAATTTGTGAAGTTCTTGACGTAAAATTATTTTCACGCGTCGGAAACCACTTCAATGTTTTTACTTTTGTTGACATTTTCTACAAAACTAGACCGTACTAATCGGTTTTCTTTGTTTGTAAAAGTAACAAAAAGATACAGAAAACTGCTTTTACTGACTGATAGTAGAAGAAATTAATATAGAGCAAATAGCAATAACAAAAGTCACAAGTGCTTTCATAAACTATTTTCAATTGATGTTTACAACAAGTTCAATGAGTCGTACCGGCGAAAACAAATGGATGTAAGCTTACCGTTCATTTTAAAAATTTTCTTTCAAACATAATCCGAGAAAAAAAACAACACAGATACCCCTTTTGTTAAGAACTTTCACAATTTTATTTTCAGCTTGGTGTTCAGAAAAAGCAATACAAACACCGATTGAGGACATGACAATTGGTCAACTGGTCCAGAACCTGAGGCGATTTTAAGCTGAAGCAAGAGCACAAAAAGGAGAGCAGTACAGCAAATCAACCTTGCTGGGGTTCAGACACGCAATTGAAAGATACCTCAATGCTCCCCCAAACAACAAAGGGCTTCAACTAGCAAGTGTTCCCAGATTTCTGCGGTCAAACCAGATGCTAGACGCCCAACTCGTCAATTTAAAAAGAAGTGGAAAGGAAAATGTCACCCACAAACCTGCAATCGAAGAAGGGCATCTTAGACATCTCAAACCCTGCGGCGTTTTCTCTCTTTCCTCTCCACTTTCTCTGTTAAGAAATGTCTGTTTTCATATTATCCTGTTCTTTTGCCGAAGAGGTCGTGAAAGACAAAGAGCACTTAACACCAACAGCTTTAATTTTGGCATTGATGCAGCCGGCCGCAAATACGCAACCATTGCGCATGATGAAGCACCGAAGAATCATCCTGGCGGAATTAATGACACCCTAAGTAACGAGAAGGAAGCTAGAATGTATGAAACACCAGAAGAAAACAATGGCTACAAGGCTCTGAAGCTCTGCCTTGAAAAGGTCAACCCAAAGTGCAGTGCATTCTTGCAGTATCCAAAACCAAATTTCCGGCCTAAAGACGAAGTGTGGTTCGAAGCAATTGCCACTTGGCGTAAATACCCTCGCAAACATGATGAAAAAAATCATCGGGCCAGCCGGGCTGTCAAAGGTTTATACAAATCTCAGGATCAGTGCGACAGCCATAACCCTCTGGTCAAATGCTGGTGTGACTGTCTCAGGCCATCGAAACAAACAGTCCCTCGTTCATTACAACTCACGTCCTTCGGTTTCCCAACTTCAAAATTGCAGTGATGTGTTGTCAAGGGCGCTTTCCTCTGAAGTCCAAGCCTTTCATGCAACTCCGTCTTCTCGTCAAGAAACAAGTCCTTTACAGGCAGCAAGAGAAACTGCAGCGCCATCCTTCAAAGACAAATGATCTTCAATTCTTTGCAAAACCGCTCCCACTTCAAATAACTCAGTTTTGAGATGTTTTGACTCAGTTTTTGAGATGTTTTCGCTCGTTGACAAATTCAAATTGTTTGTTGTCAAACGGGATTTAACTGGAGATTTTATCTTTACCGTTTTTGTTCTCTCGAGTTTTTTTGTTTTCGGGTTAACACTAGGTCCCGCTTGTTTATTTAACTTTTTAGTTTTGCGGGTTAACAGTAGGTCCCTTTTGTTTATTGCAGTTTTATTTTCGCGGGTTCACATTAAGTCCCGCTTGTTTGTTTAAGTCTTTTCCTTCCACAGGTTCACAGAAGGTCCCGCTTGTTTATTGGTTAGGAGTTTTTATTTTCGCGGGTTACAGACGGTCCCGCTTGTTTATAGATCGTTTTCACTCACGTGGTCAGCAGCTATGCAAATTTCTTGGAACAAAAGAAGGTTTTTACATGAGAAAAGTTTTCAATCCCCACAGGATTTTCTTGATACACCAACATGGCCGCTGTTTCATTGTTTTGGAACACCAATAGGGCCGCCGTGACGTCATGTGAAAACGATCTATTGGTTAGGAGTTTTTATTTTCGCCGGTTACAGAAGGTCCCGCTTGTTTATTGGTTAGGAGTTTTTATTTTCGCGGGTTACAGAAGGTCCCGCTTGTTTATTGGTTAGGAGTTTTTATTTTCGCGGGTTACAGAAGGTCCCGCTTGTTTATTGGTTAGGAGTTTTTATTTTCGCGGGTTAAAGGAGGTCCCGCTTGTTTCTCGGAATTTTTGTTTTTTCGCGCGTTAACAGAAGGTCCCGCTTGTTTATTGAAGTTGCATGCAGTTTTGGTTCTGCGAATTTCCTTTATTTTTCGGCTAATAATTTATAAGTCACATTTTTCTGTATATGAACAACTTTACTTCCCATATGGGTCCTTTATCCCGACTGTTTATTTGTTCCCTGGTATACGGTCCAACCTGTTTTTTTCTCCCAACTTTAGTTCGCTCTTCCAATGGCGGTGCCTAGAGGGGTGACTTACACCCTCTCAGATTACCGGGCGCAAGGGCCGCAATTCCCTCGGGGGTACATCTTAGCTTTTAGGCTTTTCTTTTAACAGCTTTTGGATCCACCTTTTCCCTCGTGTTCAGTTTCTTTCAGTCTTCCAACATATTCTTCCAGCCCCGGGGAATGGCGGCCTGTAATTTCAATTTGTTACATTTTTCTTTCGTCGTTTTATTTGCTGTTAGGCACACGCGATTTTTCTCCAGCCTTTCCCCATTTTCAATCGTTTTTATCTTTTTTCCATTCACCCCATTTCTCTACTGATCATTTATTTCTGATTGTTAGGATAATGTGGTGGAAAGAAACAAAGCTCGCTTAAAAGCATTGGAGGACCTAAACAAGCCCTCCGTTGAAGTGCTATAACGCAAAATCAGTGCCTTGGCTATGAAGAGCGGCTCAGATTTTGACAAATACGAGGCCCTGCAGTTGGCCGAGGAGCTCGTAAGCTGTGCCTCAAATGCCCACCACGAAAAATTCACCTATTCAGTCGCTCTCCAGGAGATTCGCCAGCGTGAACACAAGCCCAAATAGCAGTTTAAAGCTTATTTTCAGGCCCTTTTCTCCGACCGCGGTTATGGGAAGGTTTGCAGTCCCTGGCTAAAGTTGACAAGAGCTTACGTAGCCTCGTTCTGCAGTCCGCGGCGTGCCGAGTTCCGCCCCGCTGACCTGTTTCAGATGCGGTCGGGCTGGCCACTACGCAAACCGCTGTAGGTTTCCGCCTTAAGTTTGGCGAAGTGCCACATCTCCCGTATCTGGCCCTAGACCCCAGCTGCGCTAATTATCCCTTCTTCTATGTATTGGGTCTTTTTGCATAATAAAGTTGTTAGAACTACTCATTTGCGTCTTGTTCTGTTTTTTCTTTTTATGTAGTTCACCTTTGCGTTTACCCTGTTACATTCTTGCATTAGTGCGTCCTTTCGTTCGCCCAAGGTCCCATCTTCTGTTACGGCCATCTGTTCAGTTCCCTCAATGGGAGATAGACCCGGATTTTCGCCCTCTGGAAGTCCCTCTCAACAATCTTAAATGGGTCTCGTGCAACTCTACACCCATTCAGGAAGTTCCAAATTTAGCAGCCTACAATAAACACTTGCAACCTGATTTTGTACAGGATGTCATCGTTGGTAGAGCTATGGCAGATCCCTCCATGCTTGCTTTCAGGGATCAGCACCATTTTCTGGCAGGGCAGCTTCACAAATTCCTTGAAACCTGGCTTTCTATCGCCTCGCAGACAGATTGTGATACGGCTAAAGAAGTTTTGGGTTGGACTGAAGATGGCGTCAATGTCTCCAATTATTTTCAGCATTTTCGTGGGTCCCTCAAGGGAGAAAATTTTGACTGTGACTTGCCTCTTTACAAAATTTTTAAAAATCATGTATCTTGTAAATGGTTTTCCTCCTTCATTTCTCGCAGTATTTTAAACCGTCTGGCTACAGGTGCCATCTACCTCTGGGGTAGGGTAGGAGAGGTGTCACCCCCACGTATTCTTATGCCCTTAACAGTCGAGCCTTCTCAGATTCGTCTCTGTAATGACGATCGTTTCATTAACTTATGGACGATCGATAAGCCCGCGTTATGTCCACAAAGATTCGTATCAGTCTGTAACAGATGACAAGTCCGGCTACGACCATATCACCTCCTCACTCCTAACAGCAGGACCTTCTTTGGTTTCCAGTGGGGTGGATGGTATTTTGTGAGCAATACAATCCCCTTTAGTTGGAAACTTTCAGCTTACATTTGTCATACCACAGGTTCCTTAGTTTCTCATCATTTTCGTTCCATCGGCATACCATGCTCTCTCTACATTGACGATCGTCATATCGGGCAGCTTCCTATTCGTCCTGAGCCCAAATTCAATTCGTCCCCAGTCTCTTTACCTAAGGCTGATTTCCTTCTTGCTCAATCTGCCCGTTTTATTGTTTGTTACTTCCTTTCTGCTTTGCGCTACTGTATTGGGCTGACCAAGTCTATCCTTGTACCGCTACAAAAGGTTCCTTATTTAGGGTTTATTTCTGACTCTTGTCTTCAGGCCTTCACCGTAATTCCCGCCAAAAGAGAAAAATTTATTGCCTTTTTGCGTGACATCCTGTCACGAGAAACGGTGGAACTTGTCACGTTACAAAAGCTGGCTGGTAAATGCATTTCAATGGCCTTGGCTGTTCCCGGCGCCTGCTTGTTTACGAATGAAATCAACATGGCCATTTCTAAAGCCTCTCGCTCTTCTAGGCTTTTAAGCTTTGTACTGCTCTCCGAGCTGAGAGAGCATTGGTAATTCCTGGATTCCCGGGATGGCTTTCTGCCTTGGCGATCCGAGCGTCATCGCCATGTTCAGCTTTGCTCTGATGCTTTGTCCTTTGCTTGGGGAGGTGTCTTGGGTCCTGGAACCATTTCTGTAGTCGCTTCTGACTATTGGCCTGATTCTCATCTCCACTGTGACATCGCCACAAAAGAAGCTCTGGCTTTGGCCATCTTTCGCCTCCTTGATTTCTAATTCCTGGGTTGATGTTTTTGTTGATAACATGAGACTTATCTCAGCTTGGGGTAGGCAAGGTTCCAGATCTCGTCCTTTATTTAATGCCCTCAAGCGAATTTTTTCTCAGGTCCTGTCATCCAATGTTTTCATAATTCTCCATTTTATCCCTTCCTCGTACAATCCCGCTGATTTTCCATCACGTCGCTTATCCCACATGGATGCCTAGCTTTCGCCGGCGGTTTGGGCCAAAGTGCAACGCATGTTTGGGGGACTGGCCACTCAGTCGACTTGATGGCCCTTCCTTCAAATGTTCAGTGTGACTTTTGTGGCCAGCCCTTTCCATTCTTTTCGCCTTATCCTACTCCTGGCTGCACGTGTGTTAATGTTTTTGCTCAGCATCCAGCATCCCATTCCCCCAGTTTTTTCTGTAATCCTTATGCCTTCCCTCCTATTGCCCTTATCCCCCAGCTTATTCTTTTTCTTCGGTCCCTGACACTTCCCTGCACTTTGATTATTCCTGATGTTTATCTAAGGAAGTTTTGGTGGCCTTTGCTTCGGGCTACGGCAACCCAATGTTGCCTTTTAGCTTATAAGGGCGACCCTGAGATTTTGAGTATTCCCTCTTCCAAAGGTTTTTCCCCGCAGCCACGATTGCCTTGGGACTTATGGGTTTTTAGGATTTAAGCCAACTCTCCGGTACCTGTTGAATATGGCTTCATCTTGTCTTGCCTTGCACCTTTTTCCACATTACGGAGGCTATTTTTAGCATTATTTTTTCTATGATTGTAACTTTAGTCTGATTTTTCACCTCAATAAAGTATTGTTTTTTTCCCTGTTCACAGGAACTTCCGTAAGTAGCTCGTATCTTTGTTCCTGCTGTCAAATGCCCCATTTGTCTCCACCCAAATGATTTTAATTTCCGCTTTTGCCAGATGTGTGGTTATAAGCGCAAATCCTTGAGTCGCTTCCTCCTAATTCACTCCGAGTCGACCTTCAACAAATTGCCGCACGCCTTAGTCGCTCAAGGAAGAACTGGTGACTTTTCTTCGTGGTCTCCCGGAGAGAAAATCGCTTTTGTCTGCCTCGCCTCGCAACGTTTGTAGGTTCCTTATTTGGAAAGATAGAAATGAAAAAACACAACGGCTATCCCTAGCCGTGATTTATTCCCTGGTGATTACCCGGTTAGGTTTTCGTTTACACCGTTGACTCGTTTATAGGCAAGCTTTGCGCAATCTTTACGGCAGTTGGACGCCAGGGTGAATGGGAAAGTTCTTTGCACCTTGGAAACCCCGCCTCTGCTCCTACCTCAAGGCATTTACTGCCGAGCAGTTGCAAGCTAGAGTTAGAGTCAAGCAAGCGGTTCCGTTATTTCTGCCTAAAATTCATTCTTTAGAACGTTTTTTAACTCGTAAAATGAACTCCCCTAGTATTTCTGCTCAAGAAATTTACATCCTTACCAGGGACCAAGCGTTCCTTAAGACCCTCTTCTTCAGTGGTGATCGTGGCTCGGACTTGGGAAATGTTAAGACCCCCTAGATCCTACGTTTCCCTTCAGACGATGGCTTCCTTTTCAATCAAATCTGGGGGAAAACACTTCGTGATGGCGCCTCCAATATATTTGGTATTCGCCGACACCCTAACCCTGTCATCTGCCCAGTCATCGCTATAGAAACCTACGTTGCGATCTGTGACGAATTGGCCGTAAGTCTCTCCAAGAGCTACCTTTTCAGACCCACCATTCCACAGGTAGATGTAGTCGACAAGCCCCTCTCAAGTTTCACTGCTCAGCAACGGCTCAAGGTGTATCTCAAAGAAGCTCACCTTGACGAAGGAGGAACGCTTCATAGCTTACGTTCTGGTTGCGCCATCACTCTTGCCTTGTCCGGGGCTCAGTTGGCCGACGTCATGTCCCATGTTGGCTGGAAGAATGATTAAACTGCACTGTATTACATAAAGTTGGGAGAAGTTATCCGCCAAGGCTCTTCATCCTACCCGCTTTCTTCTGCATCTGAAGAAGCTTCTAGTTTGTTAAATTACTATACTTCTCTGGACTCCCTCAAAAATTTCATTTGCGCGTTTCCTTCTTGTCCCTCAGGCGTGAAGCGATCTTCTTCTGCTTCCTCACAGATTTAAGTTTGGGTAGCGGGTTTTCGCTAAGTTTGGGTCCTTGTTTTAGAGTGTGGGAGATTTCGTCTTGATTGTGGGTGCCTTGTTTTTAGGTATAGATGATTTGAATCTTCTTTGCTTGGTGCATTTGTCACCTGCTTTTCATATTACCGATGCTATAAGCCTAAGGACGCCAGGGCTCCCATTCTCATTGTCGAAGTGTAGGTGAGACCGGTGAAAATAGTTCACTATTATCAGCGGTCTCACCGTAACGTATATAAGGAGAATACATTATGAATTCGTTTTCTTTTCTCGCACACTTGTGGTATGTATCATGGCAGTTGGTAGTGTCTTTATATAGTTGTCTTCATCTGGTTTCATCTGCGCTTATCCATTGTGTGGTCTCTCTCAGCAGTATCTCCCGCCCTCCCCTCCCCTTTTCATCAGCCCTTTTGCCACTGAGAGTGTCCGCCAGGGCTCCCATTCTCATTATAGAAGTGCAGGTGAGACCGGTGAAAATAGTTCACAAAATAAAGGAAAATTTTCGTTCTATTTGAATTCACCGTAAAAATAAGATCAGAACATGCGCATTAGAACCCGAACCCATTCTTTTGCGTTAACCGTGACAAGAGCGTGAAATTGATTTTGCCCCATCAAATTTTACAGTAAATACTTTTAAAACCATCCTTTAAAAAAGCTTTAATATTGCCCTGTTGCACTTTTTCGAGTGAGAAAGCAAAATGTTCAAAATTTTTAGTGTTTTTGCACGACCTTGAGTCAGACATTAGTAGGGGCGTGACCACCAGAACTTAATATAGGCTTTTGCTAACAGTGAGTTTGATATGAGACCAGACGTAATATAAAACACAGTAAAATAGGAGAGAAGCATTTAATAAAAAATGTCAAACTTTTGAGGCGAGTCATAACAAAAATCATGAAGCAACCTAAATGATAACACTGAACAGAGTAACAGAAAAGGCCTTTTTTGGCTCTACCATGCAAAATTGCCACTGGTTTACCTTCATTTGTTGTAGTTCTGTGTTTCAACAGCTACAAATGTTCAGATACAAATCGGATGCCATGTAAAATAAGTTAAATCGCTTTCGCAGTTGTTTGAGTGTTGTTTAAGAATTAATCCGTGACCTCTAAACTGAGAATAACTGCAGGTCGTTTGCGTAAAAAAAAAAAAAACGAAAGAAAGATGGTGGATTCTAATGTCATTCTCACTTCAGTTATCTTGTAACTGACCTGAATAAAAATTGTCGTTCAAGTTCAAATTCTGTCTTCAGTTTGATCAAACAAGCACATACCTGATGGCTCTGTTGTGCGAACGGATTACAAACTTGTTCATTCAACTCCTGCAGCTACAACGGAGTGATCGTACAGCTTCACCCCCGCTTTGAACAATGATTACAACAATTTTTCAGGAAAAATCAAACGCGTGTCACATTTCAGAGTCAACGATTGGAAGATTTTTTCCCAAACTTGTGCCCGTACGTTCACTTTTGCGCAGTTTCATTCATTCATCCAGCTTTACATAGAAAACGCTGCAACATTTCACAAGGTTTTGGCGCTTTTTTCGTTCAGTCATGTGATGGACGATGTTTTTCCTTTCATCTCTTTGCTCTCTCTCTCTCTCTCTCTCTCTCTCTCTCTCTTTCTCTCTTTTATCTCTTTGCTAATTTTATAGCAATTAGTGATTGAGTTTTTAATCAATCGATTATTCTATTCGGGATTGCTTAACATCAAAAAATTTAACAAACTTGGCGCTACGCGCCTCATTGTTTGCTTATCCTTTAATATCCAGCGCGCCCTCGTAGAATAATTGTTAAATGGACAATGGATATGTTAGCAAAATAAGAAAAGCTTAAAACATTTTTGTAAATCAATGATTTAATAGCTAGTCCACGAGAGGTTCAAAGACTTTTGGAAATGGTCAGCAACCCTATCTCAAACTTCGCCTGCTGAAAGCTAGTCATGAGCAAGTAATCAAATTGACATTAGTCTGTCTTCTAATTATATATATAGATAGGCTAGCCTAACAGCGGAGCTCCTTAAAACCCCTGCTGCAAGGAATCCTGCATTGTTTTATAACTTGATAGGCAGTCTAAACAAAGTTCTAGATCAAATAATACCCAAGTGGTCACTAACCTAGTGTTATGATTTTGGATAAAATAATAAGCAAGTTGTCACTGACTTATCTTAATTTGTATCGCCATGAAGTGGCCTAAAATAATAAGCACGTTTAAACTTGTAATAAAAAGGTGGTGTCAATGAAATTTCAGTTCAGTCTCAGGCAATGAGATGGCCAATTCGAGGCCAATCTTCACATTTACAACTTAAAATGAGGTGGAAATGCAGAGAGTCATGTGATCGAGCTTTGTCAAGGCGTTTACTGGCTCTTTACTAAATCTTTCAACTTGTACAATATTTGCGGGAATTGGCTTTGATGACATGTGGTATTTAAAGTCAAGCAACCCTTTTCCGCGTGAATAGCAAACGGTAAAAACGGTATACAATCTGCGTGCACTAACTCGTTTGCACCATTTTCGAGGGCGGGCGTGAGCAGACAGACTGGATTCAAGAAAAACCATTGGAGGAAAGGTAATCTCACGGCTGGCCAAAGAAATCTAATATTCGAGGGTTAAAACTTGGGATAAGTCAGTCTGCAAGGGAAAGATAATTGCAAAAGCTCGTACTCAAAATTATTAGGCCACAGAAAAACTAGCCTGAAATGCAGGCTATAAAAGCAAAAACACTAAAGTTTAGGCGGCTGGTATAGCAAATTCTTGTTCCTCCAGGAATATGTGAAATTATTTGGTTACCATTTTCCCTATGTAAAATAGTAAATCTGCCGTCAAGAAGTTATCCATGCACGAAAGTCGCCTCTCTGTGTCACGCACGGTAACGGAACCTCTCGACTTGAGTCTGTTTTTATGGCCTCTAACTTTATTTTAGACTCTAAATGATTGAAAACAACACCGTAAAGCGAAACGAATCTCTTCTAATAGCTTGAAATAACCTTCTGCTGGAAATTAAATTATACACAGCTGACTCACCAGAAATCTGTCAGGGGAGGGGTGGGGAAGGAACCACTTCCATAGCCGCGAAACATTTATGTGCAAAATCTGCGGCAGTGAAATAATTCAAGCGATAACCATGTACTTTGTTAGCCTGTAAATTACCAATTTTACAGGTTTCATGTGTTTGTAAAGTGTTAGAAGCTGATTTAACTTGGCCTATTTGTCCCTCAGCATTTGGAAAATGTCAATTTTGCATAATCTGTATTGAACCTTAAAAGTGAATTGCCCGCACAGATTTTTCCATAATGTTTAAGTACAATCGTTTGGCTCTTTTGGGAAATGAACACCAACCATAGATTTCGTCTACTACATAGAAAAAAATCCTTTGAAATTCGGCAAAATTTGGCATTTTTTCAAATCTGCCAAACCACCCACTCTGTTAAAAATTATTGCTCAGCTGATAAGAAGAGCCTGAAAGAAATCTTAGTATTTTTTTTATGAAGAGTAATGTCAGTTTAGTGAAAAAAAAATCATTAACCGGCTGTCGCCGGTTTATAAATTGGGCCGTGTTTTTTGTCTTGGATCACTTGCCTTAGTCATCCGGTTTTGTCTCGGCCAACTCAGGGTCCGTAAACTTTCGGTTTTCTCCTGACAATTTCGTTAAAGTTCCGGTGTTGGTTATGACGTCATGCATTCATTACGTCATGATTACGTGACACAAGGTAAACAAAACTGAAGTGTGTCACATCGCACCTACAACGTTACTTCTACTATAAGCAAGCAAGGGGGTTAGTTTCTAAAGAAACTGTGGTACTGCGTCGGTGGGGACGTGAAACACAAAATTTGGGATTTATCAACTGAGTTGATAAGGTAAATTGGCCACCGTAAAGAGATTGAAAGCTGACGTTTCGAGCGTTAGCCCTTCGTCAGCGAATGTTATCTATTGCATAACATGCACTTTATGCAAAAAGATATACATCGGTGAAACAGGGAGGAGATTAGGGGACCATTCCCGCAAACACCTACGAGACTTTGAAAGAAATGACAAGGACGCATCCAAACCAGTCGCCCGACATTTCAATCCCCCTAATCATTCTAGTCAACATATGACGATCTGTGGCCTTTCCCTACACCAGGGTAACACGGAAAGCCGTAAAAATCTAGAACAAAAATTCATTTTTCAAATCGGCACACTTAATCCCCACGGTATTAACGAACGCTTTTCATTCAACTAATTTATTGTTTTTCACGTTGCCATGTCCCTACCAATAGCGTAGCTCCACCACGCCCTATATAAACCAAGTGCAACCCAAAATTCCTTGATTCGCTCTGACGAAGGGCTAACGCTCTAAACGTCAGCTTTCAATCTCTTTACGGTGGCCAATTTACATTATCCAAAATTTTGTGTTACTTCTACTATGCCAACGTTCCATACTTATTACACACAGACAAACTGCTGTTAGCCTTGTGGTAGAGTTTTAATTAGCGGTCCGTGTTTTACATACAACGCATGCACAACAAAGGTATTGCCACTGGTGTGTTTAAGTTCGTTAGTTATGAGACAGATAAATTGCTGTTAACAATGTGGCAGCAGTTTAGGTAGCGTATTTTACATACACCGCATGCGCAACTAAGTTCCATTCAATTCTTGCTAATAAATTCAACTTTGCCTAAAGAAAATAAATATTTCACCGCGCGATAAAGTCGGGCTCGTCACATCGTGACCCTCACACATTGAATAACCTTATGACAGCGGAATCGTTATATCACAAAGAAGAGAAAGCACCACTCTGAAGTTTACAATTCTAGCACATATTTAGTTTGTTTCGTTTTATCTCTTTTCTTTTCCAAACCTTTTGTTCGTTTTTAGAAAAGATCCTTTCGATTTTCAATTTAACTAAATCGTTACGAATTCAACCATTATATTTTGATTTTACTGCTATCCTCACTATTTGTATTGAGGGTCTAGGCAGAACAGTAAATATTTTCTCGTCTCGGTGTAAGCATTTTTAGTTACGGGCGAATTTATAGCAACGATCAACGTGTCATTAAATTTTCTTTTTCAGTTAATCATCATCCAGTAACGCTATAGCCAGAATATTGTGTCACACAGTCACACTTTTCGTCACGATAGTTTGTATAAATACAGGATCGCGCTAACATTTGTTAACCTGGGGGTGGAGTGGGTCAGAACAGCCGGTTAAAATGCCCTTTGGGCCTTCTTGTTTGGTTTATGATTGGCTAATGTTTGTTTTGACAAGAGGCATGCAAAGCTGGTAGATTTTAGATTGAAAATTTTTGGAGCTAAAGTTGCTCCCCGGGGGATCAAGCTTAAATTGCTTATCACGTGACCACTTTAGTATAAGAAGACAAAATAATATCCATTTGATTACCTACTCATGACTAGCTTTCAGGAGGCAAAGTTTGGGATAGGGTTGTTTCAGACCATTTCCAAAAATCTTTGAACCTCTCGTGGACTGCCTCTTAAGACGAAAACAGAAAAAAACCACTTTTGGTATTTTTTATGCCGGAAAAGAGACGTCCAAAAGTTGGTGTCCAAGTTTAAAGTTACAATTAAAGACAATGTATTACATCCTCACGCACATGTTTCCACAACGTCATTAGAGCTAATTGAAATATACTTGGCGTGACCGTAGTAAAACTGATTGCTAACTTCCTGGGAAAGGTTTTCTCCGTGAACAAATAGCAGCATATGTAAATGTAAACGACCACATGGAAAAAGACTAAGTACACGTAAGGGAGTACTCTTTGCCCCGAAGTCTAAAATCACGGACATTTTAAAGTTTTAGGACAAAATAAGAATCTCGAATTTAGTGTTTACTGACCAAAAAATACATAATTTGCTTGCAAATAAAATTTTATGCGACAATTGAACCATTATTTGTAATTTTCCCATAATGCAGAGAGAGGTTAGAAACATGGAATCGAGGATACAATTTTGAAATTTGAATACAAGATGATGTTTACTAATGATGGCGTATTAAGGGATCGTCGTGTAATGGATCTCGTGTTCTTGACCTCGTTGACACTCAACTGTTTTCATCGACCCGTCTCCTCCCCACTCCTGCCTCTTTCTTGTACTAAGGTGATTAGCGCTATAGTGGTTGATTGCCCTCACCTTCGCAGGCGATACATGTTTAATTAAAGTTTGTTATGACATTTACAATGAATATCAGAACTTAAAGAACCGAGTATGTGTTAAATTTCACATAGCCATTTTTTCTCCACCATGTTTTTTTTTGTATTGCCATTACGAACATAGCACAGCACATATCTCATTTTGATTAAGTTTGTTCTTCTGTGCGCTAGCAACAGGGGTTCAATTTCACTAAATTTATTGCTCCTCGCTAGTCGTGTCAGTATGTTACGTGGCTCCAGAGCAGAAGTTGTTTCAGGGCAATTTTTGGTTTCCTGAGTATGTCGAACGTGTACTAGTGGCAGGGGCTTTATTTCGCTAAATCTATTGTTCCCCGGCCTTGTCAGTATGTTATGTGGCTCCAGAGCAGAAGTTGTTTCACGGCAATTTTTGTTTCCTGACTCTGTCGAGCGTATGCTAGCAACAGGGGCTCAATTTTGCTAAATTTATTGCTCCTCGCTAGCTTGTCAGTATGTTGTGTGGTTCCAGAGCAGAAGTTGTTTCACGGCAATTTTTGTTTCCTGACGCTGTCGAGCGTATGCTAGCAACAGGAGCGGCTTAACTTCGCTAAATTTATTGCTCCTCGCTAGCCTTGTCAGTATGTTGTGTGGCTCCAGAGCAGAAGTTGTTTCACGGCAATTTTTGTTTCCTGACTCTGTCGAGCGTATGCTAGCAACAGGGGGTCAATTTTGCTAAATTTATTGCTCCTCGCTAGCTTGTCAGTATATTGTGTGGCTCCAGAGCAGAAGTTGTTTCACGGCAATTTTTGTTTCCTGACTCCGTCGAGCGTATGCTAGCAACAGGAGCTTAACTTCGCTAAATCTATTGCTCCTCGCTAGCCTTGTCAGTAGGTTGTGTGGCTCCAGAGCAGAAGTTGTTTCACGGCATTTTTTGTTTCCTGGCTCTGTCGAGCGTATGCTAGCAACAGGGGCTCAATTTCGCTAAATTTATTGTTCCTCGCTAGCCTTGTCAGTATGTTGTGTGGCCCCAGAGCAGAACTTGTTTCACGGTAATTTTTGTTTCCTTTGTTGCCTCATGGCCGGTGTTTAGTTTTATATTTCCAGCATTAGAAGTTTTATAATTTTTTGATTATTTCACATGCTTTCCGGCATGGGATGTTTGTACTTTCTTGCCCCGTGGCCGATGTTTCTTTTCATGTTTTTTCTTGGCCTGAGATGTTTGTAATTTCTTGCCTCATGACCGATGTTTGTTTCATGTATTTTCCGGCATGAGATGTTTGTAATTTCTTGCCTCATGACCGATGTTTGTTTCATGTATTTTCCGGCATGAGATGTTTGTAATTTCTTGCCTCATGACCGATGTTTGTTTCATGTATTTTCCGGCATGAGATGTTTGTAATTTCTTGCCTCATGACCGATTGTTTGTTTCATGTATTTTCCGGCATGAGATGTTTGTAATTTCTTGCCTCATGACCGATGTTTGTTTCATGTATTTTCCGGCATGGGATGTTTGTAATTTCTTGCCTCATGACCGATGTTTGTTTCATGTATTTTCCGGCATGAGATGTTTGTAATTTCTTGCCTCATGACCGATGTTTGTTTCGTGTATTTTCCGGCATGAGATGTTTGTAATTTCTTGCCTCATGACCGATGTTTGTTTCATGTATTTTCCGGCATGAGATGTTTGTAATTTCTTGCCTCATGACCGATGTTTGTTTCATGTATTTTCCGGCATGAGATGTTTGTAATTTCTTGCCTCATGACCGATGTTTGTTTCATGTATTTTCCGGCATGGGATGTTTGTAATTTCTTGCCTCATGGCCGATGTTTATTTTCATGTTTTTTCCCGGCCTGAAATATTTGTAATTTCTTGCCACATGGCCGATGTTTATTTCATGTATTTTCCGGCATGTGATGTTTCTAATTCCTGGCCTCACGGCTTTTGTTTATTTCGCGTACACATGAGATGTTTTAAAATTTCTCGCCTCTTGGCCGATGTATGTTTCATGTTTTGTCCGGCGTCAGATCCTTTGTAACTTGTTGCCTCTTTATTTGCTGCTTTTGTTCATAGGAAGCCCAAACATAATATTTGAATATCATTAAAAATGGCGTTTTAAAATATAAGACTTTGTATGGGATTTCGAAGCGAACACTTTGAGCAATACATAATAACGAACTAACTGAATAAAGTTCATGCAATATTACATGGTGTTGTTTGCTATCCTTACAAAGCATTTTGAGCAATTTTAGGTCCATTTACTTAACTGTGTTAGTACGTGTATAATACATTGACAAGGAAGGAGTCATTTGGCCCGATTTAGCCACTATCACCGCTCGACACGTTTCGGAATTCGCTCGAATTTACCCACAAATATAGTTCAGGCTCCCATTCTGACTTAGCGACTTGACAAAAGGAAGACATACAAGTGATTTTCTCAAAACCAATTGCACATACCTCGTGTCCCAAAAGAATTATCCACTGCACAAAATCATAATAGCATCTCAAAATAGGCCGCCATGGATCCGTGAGGATCCCGATAGTCCCCTTTGACCGCGGTCGGCACTGGACACCAGTCAAGTTATGCCCTTATGGGGAGGGCCACGCTCGTTTTGGTCGTGTTACAATTGTAGTAACTATGACCCGGTGCGGACACAAGATTGTCACTCCGACGCAGTCTGGTTCGCGTGAGAAAATCGCTGCGTGTTACAAGCGGATAGCAAAAATAAATCATTCCCATTTCTGAATTTATATCCATTTTCAGGGTGTATATTTTCTTGTTTTTTTTTAATAAGTAGGTTACCTGACCGGCTTCATGCAAATATAGAAATAGATATAGTATATACAATAACAATTTTAAAATAAAACATTTTCACGCGCGTGAGGATATGAATTTAAATGAAATTGCCGACTTCGGTTCGAAAAAATATATCTGATATATAAAACCTATCGACGATTCCAAAAAATTGAACACATTCAATTCACGCAGAGTACGTATTTAAAATTTACGCACTAAACTGACCTGTATTACAAACGGTTTGTACATGAACGCAAATATGTTCAATTTACCACGCATGAATAGAAACATAGGAGGAAGGAGAAACACGGTTCACTTTCTTTTTTTTCTTGACTTATTTTCATTTTCCAACGGTCAAGACCGTTTTAATTTCTTTCGATAACTTAATTCTCTCCATAAGGTCACGGAGTCCCGTGCAGCGATTCCACCTTTCTCGCGCGAACCAGACTACGTTGGAGCGACAGTTTGTGTCCGCACCGGGTCATAGTTACTACAATTGTAACACGACCAAAACGAGCGTGGCCCTCCCCGTAAGGGCATAATTTGACTGGTGTCCAGTGCCGACCGCGGTCAAATGGGACTATCGGGATCCTCACGGATCCATGGCGGCCTATTTTGAGATGCTATTATGATTTTGTGCAGTGGATAATTCTTTTGGCACACGAGGTATGTGCAATTAGTTTTGAGAAAATCCCTTGTATGTCTTCCTTTTGTCAAGTCGCTAAGTCAGAATGGGAGCCTGAACTATATTTGTGGGTAAATTCGAGCGAATTCCGAAACGTGTCGAGCGGTGATAGTGGCTAAATCGGGCCAAATGACTCCTTCCTTGTCAATGTATTATACACGTACTAACACAGTTAAGTAAATGGACCTAAAATTGCTCAAAATGCTATGTAAGGATAGCAAACAACACCATGTAATACTTCATGAACTTTATTCAGTTACTTCGTTGTTATGTATTGCTCAAAGTGTTCGCTTCGAAATCCCATACAAAGTCTTATATTTTAAAACGCCATTTTTAATAATATTCAAATATTATGCTTGGGTGTCCTGTGCTTTTGTTTAGTCCTATTTTATGCATATTTGGCTTTGGAATTGGTGCTCTTTCCAAAAGGATTTTGTTCCTCGTTGCGTACTCGTTGGTTGTTTGCATATACTTTAATTTGTTTTCTATTTTAGCAGGCCCAAAAGGCTTCTGCTCTCTTGCGAGTTTGTACTTTGCTTTTATTTTGTTCCTTTTACATATTTTTATATTCCTTTCATTGTTTTTATTTTGAGCAGGCCCTAAAGGCTTCTGCTCTTTCACAGGATTTATCGGGTTTTATTTTGGTTCTCGTAGTGTCTTGTTTGTTGTTTCCTTAAGCTTCGCTTAACTAACTATTACAGCGCTTCTTTTCCGGTACGCAGACAAATTTTTAAATTTATCAGTCTGTTCCTCGTGGCGTTTCACTTTGCACTTGCCATCGTCATTGCCTGTTTAGAAGGCCCTAATGGCTTCACCCTTTGTTTCAAGATTTTTTCGGCATTTTTCTTGGTCTTGTGCCATCTCTTCGTTTTACGGAATTAATTTTTTGTTTCTAATTTTGGGCCTTTGTGCTAGGTCCCGCGTGCCTTGTTTTTGAGCTTGGATTCATTTTTGAGTTTGGGTATCTCGCAGTTTGGGTGCTTTTGGGTTTGGTGTTTTGAGTTTGGGTGCTTTTGAGTTTTGGGGTGGTGTTTTCTGTAGTTGCCTGGTCATGTATATTTCACTCATGTGGCCGCCAGATTTCCCAAAACTTAAAGGAGTGCGGGTAAGACCGGTGTAAATAGAATACTGTTTTCATCGACCCGTCTCCTCCCCACTCCTGCCTCTTTCTTGTACTAAGGTGATTAGCGCCATAGCGGGTGATTGCCCTCACCTTCGCAGGCGATACATGTTTAATTAAAGTTTGTAATGACATTTACATTGAATATTCAGAACTTAAAGAACCCAGTATGTGTTAAATTTCACATAGCCATTTTTTCTCCACCATGTTTTGTTTTTTTGTATTGCCATTACGAACATAGCACGGCACATATCTCATTTTGACTAAGTTTGTTCTTCTGCGAGAGAAATTAAAGCATAAAAGAAACTTCACTGCGGAAATTTTGATGGTTGACACTAAAGTAATTAGCCTATGACTACAACATTATTTCTCATAATAAACAAAAAGACATTATAAGTCAAACTTACAACCACTCTAACTTTGACAGATTGAAGAATATGTCAGGAGGTAGAATATCAATCTTATTCCCATGTAAATACCTGCAAGAAAGTTAAAAACCAGACAGGCTCCTTAGTAACCTACAACCTTCAACACTTCCGTTCGTTTCTAGGCTTAATATGATTTTTCTGACGAGCTGATTTTCTAGTCATGTGATAACTTGATGTTGACGTTGTATGCTAGAATCGCTTTGATTGCTGATTGCTAGCTTCTTGGGAAAGGTTTTGTCCGTGGACAAATGTCAGTGAATGTAAACGACCACATGGGAAAAGACTAAGAACAAGCCAGGGAATACTCTCCGCCCAGAACTCTAAAAACATGGTGATTTTAATGTTTTATGACAAATTAAATGAGACGTAAAAAACCAACAGCGGAAATTTTTATGGTTGACACTTTGGTAGTTAGCTGACGACAATCTCGGATTATTTCTCATAATAACAAAAATGTCTAAGTCAAACTTACAACAACTCTAACTTTGGCAAACTGAACAATGAAAAAAAAAAGTCTTTTCTATGCTCAAAGGAATATCAGCTAGAAAAACTGTAAAAATATTCTCCCTGAACTATAAAATAATCGGTCTTAGATGTTGTAACGAAAATGGAAAAGTCATTTCATAAAGAGTCTCGCGAGAGGGAGAACAGAGGTATCTGGAAGGCACGTGCTTCACGCCCTCTTAGTTTGAAGTGCTACTATTCTCGTCAGAGGGGCCACATTAAGGCTAATTGTCCCTGAGCGAAGACCAGGCCAAAGCAAACCTCAAAATCCAAAACGTGATTATTTAATCTGACAAATGATTATGTAGAATGGTGTTAGGCACCATGTCACTGATGTGTGATGCATATTCCGCAGTTCAGTAGTAAAGAAGGAATGATACGAGATAATAGATACATTGTGTTTTTTAGCCCTTTAGTCAACATAGTTATAACGGCTTTAATTTGAAAATGGGTAACCTAAATCAAGCCTTGATTTGATTTAGCTAGCTAGATTTGAGCTATGGGTGAGATTTGAGAATTGAGGATTGGGAAAGATTGTGTGGAATTTTCGAGAGTAATGTAGGCTGTATATTTATCCAATTAAAGGAAAAGTAAAGGCTGTGGGGCGCTGATCAATAATTTTTGTTGTTGAATAGAATACTATACCTTGTATATCCTTGTATACCCTTGTGTACTCCTGACTACCCGTGTATACCCTTGAATACTCTTGTATGCCCTTAAATACACGTGTTTAGCCTTGAATACCCTTAAATACCCTTGTATAGTATTCAATACCCTTTTATACCCTTGAATAGCCTTGTATATCCTTGAATACCCTTTTATACCGTGAATACCCCTGTATACCCCTGAATACCCCTTGGATACACTTGAATACCCTTGACTACCTCTGTTCACCCTTGAATACCATTGAATACCCTTCTGTACTTTTGAATACCCTTGTATACCCTTGAATACCGTTGTATACCCTTCAATAGGGACTTTAAGATACGGTGACTACGGACTACGGACTACGGACGGGAGGCACTTTAGGACTGGATCGAGACATCTGTGTTCTGTTGTCCCCACCGTCGCAAGCTCAAGACGGTGCGTAGTGGAAGGATTTCACGTAGTACAGCGTGGTGTAGTACGGGGAACTGAAGATGGTATGAAAAAGTAGTCTAAAGTTAGAAAATTGAGGTGTTCTTGTACTGTAACGCTTGAACTACAAACCAACACGCATTTGGAACAATTCCAAGTGCTTATGAACTCAGAACAGCGAAAAATGTGCGGCTTACTTTGTTTACTGATTTTGACCGCCGCATTGTTTTCCAGAATGAAATTAAATTTGATGCTTTTGAATATAGCTTGTACTGGTATCAACTCTTCTCTTTGCTCTTGCTAGACACAAATGGCTTCCCTTCAAGTTGAGAAGTAATTAATTTAGTAAAATACGTCAAATTTGCTTCTGAAGTAGTTTTGCGAGCGAAGTAATTTGAAAAGCGTGCCCTGAAAATTTGATTGAGCTTCCACGCAAGCCTCACGTACAATTACATTTTGAATTGCAGTGCGACGATTACAAGTTAAAACCAGAGCATCTCGAATCTTTTTAAAAGAGATTTTGCAATTGTGTCTGTTTAGTCTAGAGTTGACCTTCGCTCTTCGTTCGTAGTCTGTTGTCTGTAGTCTGCGGTCTTAACTTCGCATTTTCGCGCCACTCGTTGTGTACTCGGCCCAGTGTTTCAACCAAAGAAAAACGCGCATCCAACCATAGTCCGTAGTCCGTAGTCACCTTATCTTAAAGTCCCTAATACCCCTGTATACCACGATATACCCTTGAATATCCTTGAAAACCCCTGTATACCCTTGAATTCCCCGACATACCCCTGAATACTGTTGAACACCCTTGTATACCTTTGAATACCCCTGTATACCCTTGCATACCCTTGAATACCCTTGTATGCCCTTGATTATCCCTGTATACCCTATTTACCCTTGAATACCCTTCTATACCCCTGCATACCCTTGTATACCCTTGAATATCCTTAAGTACCCTTGTATACCCTTGAATACCCTTTAACGCTCTTGCCTACCCTTGTATACCCTTGAATACCCCTGTATACCACTGTATACCCTCGAATACCTTTTGTATGCCGCTGTATTTTGTATACCATTTACATTCTTATGAATACGAAGGTATACTCTTGATCCCCTTCCGTTTTGAGGTATATTTATCCATCATATAAAAGAGACAAACGAAGGTGTCATCACCTCGTTTGCTTGCAGATAAAAACACATATGAGAACAAACAAGTGCATATTTTGACACGATTTGTTTAATTATTTTTTTAAACATTTGATGCGGCGCTAGCACGACAGTTTTTATTGGTTGTTTTTTGTTGTTTTTATTTGTTGTGTTTGTTAGCGGCTAACGGTAGAGTGGAGCTTTTACCGAAGCGCACAAGCGGAATCGCGCCCAAAACATAATATGGTAATAAGTGGAACGCATTACGAAAACTGAGGTGATCATGAAATGGCGTTCCGACCTTTCTGTTTAGATAATTAGCCTCTAAAAAGAATTCGCTATTTTCGGATATGTTGGTTTGGCAATTCCTGAATACGCTACATAGATAGAACTTTTATGGGGTGCTGATGCTTTTTTCAGGGACGTTTTTTTCGGTATTTTGTTCATCGCCCAGAATGCTATTGTCTTTTGCGACATGTACTTACAGCACCCAATTTCAGAGCGCGCGGCATAATAATTTGCATGTTCAGAAATAGCCGGCTGTGATTGGTCAGCAGACCTGGGCTTTGGGAATACCTTCAGTTTCTTCTTAATTTCGATGCTGTCATTCAAACAGTTGAAAGTGTGAAGCAAACTTCGAGGCTCGATAAAGTGAACAATAGTGCTCTAATTAGGCCGCGCTCCCTATTCAAATCTATTGAATAGTGAGATTCGTCAAAAACTGTTCGCGAGCATTTTTTTGTTTGTTGACTACATGGACAGCTTAAACATTATTTAATTGGTTTCATCCAGACCAAGCGGACCAAGTGGTGCTGACCGTTTTTGCCCAACTTTCTTTGTTATTTTGTGTACTTTCGCTAATGAGCTTTCAAATGTTCGCGCGAGAAAGGACGTAAAAGTCCCGGATGTGTCGCGGCATTCTGGCCGATGTTTTACGGTTAAAATATTTGCCTGGTATTTGTAAACGCAGTTTTGAATTTTGTCCCAGTGTTGCGGTTTTTGGCAGTTTTACTACTGAAGTGTCGTCGCATTTTCACGCAAGCAGCGTGACTGGATACATATTTGATGTTACATCAAATGAGTGAACAAGGTAAGTGAAGTTATTATATCTAGGTATATTAAAAGGTGGAAACAAGTCAGTTGTCGCACATAATTAGTATCAAGAGTCAGTTTGACCACTAGGGTTTCTAATAATTTCCTTTAGTACTTGGTTGAATTTATCGCTTCATGTTACAGGATAGCTGACCAGGGGCCGGGTGAAGATTCCATTTAGGCGCCGTTTACATGAGTTATTTCACCCCGGGATGAGTTTCACCCCGGGATGACCATCCCGGGGTGAAATAACTCATGTAAACGGCGCCTTAGATCTCTTTGAACGTCGCACGCATCGCCCGGACCTCTTGATCACCTTTTTTTTTTTTTTCATGACAACTTTTTGAATATATCAAATTTTCAAGGAAGTATGGCGTGAATCACCGAAATAGCTGTGGATTGAAACTTTCCAATAACTGACAGTTAGCACACGTGAAGTTACACAATATTGATTTTCGGAATTTGAATCCCAACTACTTCGTATCCCGAGCACACGAGTCACGAACGACTTATTTAGATATCTGGAGCTTGTGTCGTCCCCAGGGACGTCTGAACTTTCATTGATGGCCATTTTGATTGCTGTCATTATGAATATGTAAAAGAAACATTGTTAAGACGCAAAAGGTGAGAATGTTTTGTTTTCATGTGCAGACGGTAGTCTGTGTTTCTAGAAGAACGGTAGTTCTAATCTACCCCGGGGGTATTGACTCGGATATTGTGAATATTACCAGGATTTTTTCTTTTATACTTTAATGAAACGAAGAAGCTGAAGTGACTTTTTGGCAACTTTGCACAGTTACTCGTCACATCTAGAAAACAAAGGCTAGACTTTATTTTTATCTCGTGATTATGCGCAAGTAATGATTATCATAATGAACGGTTGATAGCATTAGGTGGACAAATTTCACGCGATTAAGACGTCTTAATCGAAACCAAATCATGAGTCATCTAAGCTTTGGTTGTGTTACACATGAGGCTTGATTCATTTGCACTATTTTGTGAACCATCTGAAGTTGGGCTCCTAAGATTGAGCCATTCGTGCAATTCCTGAGAGAAATACGCAAACTTAATTAAGTTTAAGGGCCGGGCTAAACTAGGAAACATTGTTGCGGAAACATTGTTTCCAGACATGTTTTCTAGTTTAGCCAGGCCCTAACCTTACTGTAATGTCACAAAATCAACTGCTTTTTATTAATAAAAGTTTAATTCCTTCTTTCCAATTCTCGCTGCTGAAAGCAAAAGGAAAAAAGGCGAAGATGATAGCAAAGCCTAAAGACTAATACAAACGAAACAAGGAACTTAGATTCAAATATTGATTCCGGGTATTAATAACTTTGAAAAGTTTTGAGCACTAGTACACAAGGGTCACAAGGGGACGTTCCATTTTTTTATCTGCCTCCTCCCCCCCTCCTCCCTCAAGCATGGCAGGAATCCGAACCCTCAACGTTTTGTCAGCATTCTTTGAAGAAAAAATCTGAAGGTTTCATTTTTTGGTGGCACCTTTGCGGAAAAAAATTCAAGGCCTCCAAATTTGGGCGCCTCCTTTGAAAAAAAAAATCGGAACCCCCCTTCAGAAAAACTGGCCTTCCATGGGGGGGCTGCAGATCAAAAAATGGAACTTATCAAGTCAAGCAGCTTTCCATTAAGGTGGCTAACTACCTATCAAGCTCATAAATAAGCCAAACCTAACATAACTAATATGCAAAGATCAGTGTTTGGTCACTTAGGGTACACGATCAGAGGACAGAATTAACTGACTATAACAAACAGGCGAAAGCCATCGATAGGAATCCATTATACATACATCAGAAAAAGATCAGATGTGACGTTGAGATCAAAAACTTAAACATGTCACGTCTTAACTCAGACAGTTTGATCTGAAAACAGATGCCATCTAAAAATCCTCACTAAAATTCAAAGAGTCGAGAGAGTACGTCAGCACTGCAAGGAGCTCTGAAGGTTGAGTAGAAATACATTACAAAACAGCGGAGTTGTCTTAGGTCTGTCCATGGTTTTTAACACTCCACATGATAAGTTTCCCACCGATGACTGAAACCTTTTCTGTTTTGGTTAATTCCCATGGTGAGCGGGTCGTTGGGAGGAAGACCACGAACAATAGACTGGCAACAGGCCTTTATTTTTCATTTTGCGCTTCATGCTTCTTAATTCAAACAGAATACCCAAGAACTTTCATTTCTGAGAGTAATAAGTACTGTACGCTTCACACTTGACCTTTTTTCACTGAAAGTCACTTTATGCTTCAGCTACCTCAAAGAAGTAAATTTCGATTTTTTTTGGTTAACCCCTATCAATTCTATTGTCTAATGGTGAATTTGCTTTCGTAGTTTATTACAACTTAAAGATGGCAGTACATAGTAGCAGTCAATCGAAAAATAAATTTCCCGGAAAACATTACCCAAGGATTCATTTGAGTTCCAAATTCTTTGCATTTTCAATTCGACTTCGATTGAAATCCTAGAATCTCTAGCATTTGGAGCATATCAAAAGTCACAAATTTTGAATAATCTGGATCTTGTAGTCAAAAATCTGTAGCCGATGTCAAATCATAGCTCACTTTTCAACAAGCATTAGAGAAGCAGACCCTGGACAAGTATATTTCTGGAAGCAGCCATAAATAACCAATAAAGTAAAATACTTATTTTGAAATAAGCCTCAGCTGTCTTGGATTTTTAAACAAGGGTCTGTCACCTTCGTAAAGGGTATTGGTTTATTTTTATTTTTTAATATCTTAATTTTCAGGCAACGTACATTGACCTTGGGTCAGCTATGTGACTCAAGGACGGTCCTGGGCAGCTTACAAAACCACTGTCAAGGTGCCCTCTGGTACAGAGTGCCCAGGGATGCACCATCATACGTGGATCTTGGTGCAGACATGTTTGCACAGACAGACCGGTTCACGAGCTCAGGGAATGGCCTTTCCAGAAAAGTTGCCACAACTGTGAGTATTTATAGCTTTTGTTAGAGACTATAGGTACATTTAATGACTGAGTATGTTAGTTTTAACAAGTTCCTACCGTACCGGTCAAATGTAAGTTGAAAGTCTCGACTCGATCCTCGAAACTTGATTCTCGCGTCTCGAAACTCCAGACGTTCTAGTTTCGATATGTGAGAATCGAGAATCGAGTATCCAGAATCGAGAAACAAGGAGTTTTCGAATATGTAATCTGGAAAAGAATTTCGAGAAAACGATTTATTTCTCGAAGGAGGAATAATAGCCGTTCGAACGTTGAGTTTAAGGATTTAATAAACATCGACTGTCAGTGGGTACAATGTCAACCACAGGCAGCCCAAGCCAACGTTGAGAGCTGCGCATAAATTAGTTAAATTAAACTTTTTTCCACGCTATGCATAATAATGACATCGCAAACATTTGAGAGTTTGTATGGAAATGCTATAAAACATCTTAAATTGCCACAAATATAGGTCGCCACAAATATAGGTCTCCATCCTGTTGCCACAAATAAGAAAGAATTCGAAATGACAATAATTTGCCTTATTTCTTTGTTGTATTGGTCAATATCTGAGGGCTCCCTGGGCTGGTTTGAAGCTTTTTGGGTGAGAAATTGACGTTTTTATTTTTCATGTTTGCTAAACGTTTAGAATTAATTAAAGGCAGGAAACAGTTTGACACTGCACCTCTCTTGAAACTCGATAAATTCCATCACAATAAACGAATCGCCATAAAACTTCAAAGGTGTATACTTGGGTCTTTGGCCTACCTCTGGTCTTTCTCATGGGTTCCAGATCCTATTTTAAGCCGTCGAATACCCCTCCTAAATACGAAACTCGCCCTTCCTGGCATGCGTTTTCATTTGAAGTGCACACATGAATCTTTGCGAGCCGCGTGTCGACGACAAAATTGCCCTCAGCCGGGAGAGGCTGAGTAAGATTGTCGACAGGCAAAAGAGGACAAAGCAGACATTGCCACTGCCTTTAGAATGACCATGTCATGTTAACGAGAGGGATTGCCTGGCAGTTGTTATGACATTGCTGCATCTATGACTAAAAAAGCCGTACATGGGAAGTTCTTAATGAGTGAACTGAAGACGTGCCCCGATACCTCCAAGAGCAGGCTCAATTTTTTAAGCCAAGCCTCCCTAACTGACTCATTCCGTGTCATTAGGGGGAAAGATCTGTATGGGAAGAGTATTGCAAGGCAATGCATTGCTTCGCCTTTGAGCATTGTCCCCAGTAAAATGCTGCAAGCAATTAAATGTGAGTGCACTATGTACAGTGTAATTCTTTTAAACTACCTGTCCTTGCAAAGCTTACATAAATTGTTAGTATTAATAAATTAAATGTTAATTCAGGTTTATACTGTCGTCTTATGAAAGAGTGATAGTTGCATTTTGTAAACATTTCTATGTTTGAATGAAATTAAACCCTCCAGCATCTAGCAAAGTATTTCCAACTCAATCTCCATTCAATGCCAATGCGAACAGTATAGGAACAAATGTGACATGTGCCACAGGGATTTACAAGATTAACATCAGTTAAACAATTTCCAAGATCAAGATGACGGGAAGATACAGTGGATTTCTATGCATTAACATTCTTAGACAAATAATCTGAAATTAGGTAAAAATGTTTAACTTTTTTCCCACATGATAGCATTTGACTTACATATTGCTAATTGCCGGTACAGTGTCTCTGGGATGAGTTCAAAGTTTGGAGTTAGCCAAACTGTCCACAGTAATACGGTTACCTCTGTATGAGATAGTCTTAGTTTGGAAGAATTTAATAACGGGCATTTGCACTAAGCAGGTTAATTTTGGCCTTTCCACGCCAAGCAGCAAAAGTTTTAGTAACAATTACATGTCCTTATTAAAGGGGTGTTCGCAAAGGAAGGTTCAACATTATTTACCTTATTTTCAATATTCAAACTGCTTGCAGTTGTGAAACAGGTTGATGCATCTTCAAGTTACTTAACCGTTCCATGCAATGACGACGTGATTAGAAATGGTAACTTTGTTCAAATGATATGCATTTTAGAAGTCATTGAGAAGAGTATCATGGATTTTCGCTTAACAGCCATTAGAAAAAGCGGAAAGAAAGGATTTAGTCACTGTCTGCCTGGAACACGTTGGTTTTTTATTGCCTGCAAGTTTTAATACATGTACATTCTGTTCTCATCAAGGCTTCAATGGTCATTTGAACTCCTTCTTTTGGACAAGACAAGCAAATTGCATTTACATGGAATTACTATTTTTTTGTATTCTGGTATTGATTGAAACCTATTTCTGAATAATGAGTCATAATAGTGTGACTAGTGTCTATATATACAGTGTTTTAATTTTTAACCATCAGATGCTTCAGTGGTGTCAGATCAGGAGTTGATCGCATATATGCCGAAGCAAGTAAGGGATATTAAGTATCTACTCAGAAATTGAATGTTTCATTTTAAGTTGTATGTTAAAAATCTTGTGTTTCATAAGCTTGCCATTGCTTTAACCATTGTTACCCTGTTTCTCATTTTAGCTGAAGCACATTATGCTGTGGACAGCAAAACTTGTTAAGTATTTAAACTCCTTTGATAGCCTGATCTTTATATTATTATAGCCGACTCATTGTTTAGGCCTTTCTCACAGCCATATTGCATCTTGATTCTATATTTAGAGGTTATGAGACTCCTATTGCTTGTGTGACAACAACAGTACAGGTCAGGTCACATTCTCTGTGGCACTATTGCCGGTATTTGTAACTTGTAATTTGTGTCAGTGCAGGGATGGAAATTAGCACTTGCGAAGGTAAGTGCAAATCTTGTTGGGCTAGTACAAATTGTGAATTTTTTGTTGGCATTCTCCAAGTCATGTGACCTTAGTTTTATTTACGTATGCCTTAAAAAATGCTTTTTCTATTCTGTGTCAGTAATGGCCTTTTGTTGCTTCAGTAATTTTACATTCTTTGTAGTGCGTGATTCTAAAATTCATTGCATTTTATTTGTATTTCTTGATAGTCGTTGTTATTGTGTTCCTTTTTTTATTTCGACAGCACGCAGATCAGAGTTTCATTTATAATTTTTTTTTTAATATTCGACCCTGTTTGCCACTTGGAAAAGTTAAAATTGGTTGCTAAAGGTTTTGTTATATGGATGTCATTACCCCTGGCTTCTTAGGCCCTTCTCAAAATATACAATATAGGATGAAAAAACTGCTTCCATGTGTTAAAAAAGGCTCCGAGACATTTTTCCCCCGACCCATTACGCCTCCGGTTGTTACAGCTTTGCTGCTTGACTTTCAAACACGCGTTTGAGTAAAGTGAGAACTGCAATATTCCGGGTATCAGTATCCAAAAAACAAAAGAAACCAAAGGCTCAAACCTGCAACATAGTGCTGTTTTAAAATGATAATAATAATTGAGATTTTTGGCCCTTTTTCCCTTGTTATAGCCAGCAGGCTCCTTGATCATATATGCTTTTTTGTCTTCTAAGAGTACAATTAAAATAATAGCTTTTATTAAAAACTGGACTAGGTATATTGGATTTCTAGCATTTTGATTGGCTGAACGGAGCCAGGCTATCAGCTCATATACCTGCTGCGACGAAATATGGTCAATGAACATTCAACAACAAAATGACACAAAGTGAGCTAAAAGTTTTTTCCTCGCGAGCAACCCGGCGAGAAAAATGGACGAGAAACATCACTTGACAGGGAATTTAAATTAAGCAGAAATTCCAACAGCGTCTTCTAACACAAGTCAAAATTGTTTCAAGAAACTGTGCAGAAATATAATTTAACTTAAGCATTAAGCGTTGTGTTTACAATTAACTTCTTTCTTCG
Source organism: Siderastrea radians (assembly GCA_964017195.1). NCBI lineage: Eukaryota > Metazoa > Cnidaria > Anthozoa > Scleractinia > Rhizangiidae > Siderastrea > Siderastrea radians. Next base: position 13,991,858 of record OZ024896.1, read on the forward strand.
ATCGTCACGTCGGTCATTAAAATTGAACAAACGGTAGGTTTTATCAGGAAGGCTTTCCACTTCAAAATATCAAGACAAGACATAAAATAAAACACAGTGAAATGGGCAGAAGCATTTAATAAAAACTATCACACATTCATGGCGAGTCGGCGGGTGCGAAAATCATGAAGCAGTCTAAACAAGTAAGCTTACTAAACAAACTACAGCTGCAAACTACCAAGAAGGAACGAAGGGTGAGATATTTTTTCGGCTTTAAAACACGCAAAATTGACATTGGTTTATCTGCACTCGTTGCATCTCTGTGTTCCAACAGGCCCAAATGCTCAGGTAGAAATCGGATGCCATGTAAACAGAGTTGAATCGCTTTTCCAGTTGTTTGAATTTACCATTCCGTCAGCAACCTCTAAACCGAGAACCACTACATTTTGTGCTTTGCGTTTCACAAACTATAACGGTGAATTCTAATGTTCCTCGCAACAGTAATCTTGCTTCTGAGCTGCATAGAAATTACCTCTTCAAGTTCAAGTTAGTTCTGTCTTCAGTTCGATCAAACTCGCACATGATGGCTCCGCGTTGTGCGAACAGATTACAACAAAGTTGTTCCGTTTCAACTCCAGCAGCTAATATGGTGAAATTGTACGGCTTCAATCCGCTTTGAACGATGATTACAACTACAATGTTTCAGGAAAAACCAAACATTTGCCATATTTCAGAGCCAATAATTAGAGGATTTCTTCCAAAACTTCTGCTACTTTGTTCACATTGACTCATTCAGCTTTGCAGTGAAATGCTGCAACACTTCGCAAGGTTTTGGCGCCTTTTTCGTTCAGTCATGTGATCGATTCTTGTCCCCTTTTTATCTCTTTTCTCATTTTTTCCCATTCTTTCTTGAATTTTTTTTTTAATAGTGGTTAAGTTTTTAATAAAACAATTATTCAACTCGGGCTTGCTGGATATCAAATGATTATAACCAACTCGGCGTTATCTATTTAACAATTATCCTGCGAAATCGCGCGGAATATCACCTGATACTTAGCCGACGAGGCCGTAGGCCGAGTTGGCTAAATCAGGGGATATTCCGCAAGATTGAGCAGGATAATTGTTTTATTATTCAACAAATTCCCATCGACTACCATTTTCAGAACGAGAAAAACTACCGCTCCATGATGAAAACGCTAAAAGCTAGCAACACATAAGCTTAAGCTTAATAAAAATCAAAACAGAACTTCAAGAAATCGAAGTTTGCTACCGTTCACTTAAAAAGACTTATTTACAAACTCATGTTTGGAAATGACAAGACAAAGTAAAAAAAATATTGCTACCTTACCGAAAATAAGTCCTCTTCCTGTGAATTAAAGTCTTTTCAAGTTAAGTGTTTACAACTTTCCGTGAGCAAGTGTGCTGCTTCATTCGCAATAGCATTTTCTTGGTTGAGTTCTCACTATGAAAATTCCAAGTCAACCTCTGGATATCTTTGTGAGCTGAAGCAAATACTTGTTGACTTTTTGAGAGCATTTAATCGTGGAAAGTTTCTTCCAGGGAGTTAAAATTTCCGGAGAACACTGCTAAAACTGCCTCGCTTTTCAAAATGGCCGCCAAACAAGCAATGAAAGAAAATCTGCAGTGCACTTCCAAATATGGTCATTTACGTATATCGCAGGATATTTGTCATGTACGGATGACAGATATTGAGGGATTCCTTACCATATATGGGCATACTGACAATTTGTTGAATAATAACACTTGATATCCAGCGCGCCCTCGTAGAATAATTGTTAAATGTAATTCCCCCTTTAAACACATGGCAATATTAAGCAGCTTTGATGTAGAAGAGCCGCAATCTCCAGTCCATCATGGCTTTTCAGTGAGAAAATTTCTCTTTCGTTTTGTGCACAACAAAACCAATCATGCAGAGAAATAGTGATTCTAAGAACAGATGAGTAATAGCTGTTGAAAATCTCTTATTTGGGTAGGCATAAATTCGAATAAAGTTCAGCTGCTGAAAAGATTCGCGTCTGAACCGAACCTTAGCCATCCTCACCCCCTAATTTGCCGCCTTTCCATACACTAGCATCAACATTGAGTGCACCAATCACGTGACTTCTCTGGAATGTGCGAAAAACGGTGTCTCTTGTTTTAATAAATTATTATTTCAAAGAAATAAGGGAAGTTGAATGGCATGCGGCGATTGTGCTGTTCTTCAACCACTGCTTAATTTCCCGTTTGTTTCATATTTCTTTTGTTTTGTTTGTTTTGTTTTGTTTCGTTTCGTTTTCTTTTTTTTTTTAACCTTTGACATTTTTTCAGGAATGCACGTGCGTATGTACGTACAGGTAGCTACGCCCCTGTCAGAGATACATTTTCCTTCATTCTGGGACTCTATTTTTCTTATTTTCTCTAACAACTTTAGGCCCATTTTGTAACCTATATTCAGTGGCTTTGAACACAAGAAAAGCAGTAAAAATACATGTACCTCACCGAACAAAACAAAATTAAGAGATCTTTAATAATATCGAAATATTAACCTGGAATAATGCTGCTTTGCTCTTTTGAGCTCTAAAGCAGGAAAGTTGAGGGCGTCTCACTTCCACGCTGTAAATTAGAGACGGAGGTAAAAAAAAAGCAAGACACTAACATTGAAGCTTATCTTGTGTAAACATAAATTGTCACTGTGCAAACATTGGTGACGCAAAGTCTGGAATACTATTTTGTAATTAGATTGGCTCCTCCTGTTTATTTAGTTTTGCTCAGAAAATATATCTTGCTGTTTCTTGAAACAGTATTAAACCGAACGCCAATAACAATGCTTACCGATCAAAGCGGAACGTCCTTTTACTTGAAAACAAGTAAACCAGAATGGCCTTTCAAACTGGCAGGATCATGGAGTAAACATGAAAACTTTCTTAAATAATTTCATTATTTATTATTTACTTGATAAAACACTTGCACGACCGTCCCTGACTGTCCTAAAATAATTTCAGAAAAAGCACTTCAAACACGAAGCGCTCAAATTGGTGTTGCCCGTATCAGCCTTTCAAGCCTTTCACTTCACCGCCCTGTTTTGAAGCATGTGGAAGGACGACGTCTGCAAGAGGTCTGGGCTCAAATATCACGAATTCAACATGGCGGCTACGTTGCAACGTTGCGAGCAAAACCATCAAACAAAGTGGTTATTCCATCATTCTCTGGGCAGACTAACGTTACTTAACAACTAAAGTTGGAGAAAGGTACACAACAGCACTTTTAAACAGTAAATTAAAATACTTCGCTCAATCATTTGCTCCGAAAGTTATTCTTTTGTATCATAGGAAGCCCAAGCATAATATTTGAATATCATTAAAAATGGCGTTTCAAAATATAAGACTTTGTATGGGATTTCGAAGCGAACACTTTGAGCAATACATAACAACGAACTAACTGAATAAAGTTCATGAAATATTACATGGTGTTGTTTGCTATACTTACAAAGCATTTTGAGCAATTTTAGGTCCATTTACTTAACTGTGTTAGTACGTGTATAATACATTGACAAGGAAGGAGTCATTTGGCCCGATTTAGCCACTATCACCGCTCGACACGTTTCGGAATTCGCTCGAATTTACCCACAAGTATAGTTCAGGCTCCCATTCCGACTTAGCGACTTGACAAAAGGAAGACATACAAGTGATTTTCTCAAAACTAATTGCACATACCTCGTGTCCCAAAAGAATTATCCACTGCACAAAATCCTAATAGCATCTCAAAATAGGCCGCCATGGATCCGTGAGGATCCCGATGGTCCCATTTGACCGCGGTCGGCACTGGACACCAGTCAAATTATGCCCTTACGGGGAGGGCCACGCTCGTTTTGGTCGTGTTACAATTGTAGTAACTATGACCCGGTGCGGACACAAATTGTCGCTCCAACGTGGTCTGGTTCGCGCGAGAAAGGTGGAATCGCTGCGCGGGACTCCGTGACCTTATGGAGAGAATCGAAGTTATCGAAAGAAATTAAAACGGTCTTGGCCGTTAGAAAATGAAAACGAGTCAAGAAAAAAAAAGAAAGTGAACCGTGTTTCTCCTTCCTCCTATGTTTCTATTCATGTGTGGTAAATTGAACATATTTGCGTTCATGTACAAGACGTTTGTAATACAGGTTAGTCTACTGCGTAAATTTTAAATACGTACTCTGCGTGAATTGAATGTGTTCAATTTTTTGGAATCGTCGATAGGTTTTATATATCAGATATATTTTTTCGAACCGAAGTCGGCAAATTTATTTAAATTCATATCCTCATGCGCGTGAAAATGTTTTATTTTAAAATTGTTATTGTATATACTATATCTATTTCTATATTTGCATGAAGCCGGTCAGGTAGCCTACTTATTAGAAAAAAAAAACAAGAAAATATACACCCTGAAAATGGATATAAATTCAGAAATGGGAATGATTTATTTTTGCTATCCGCTTGTAACACGCAGCGATTTTCTCACGCGAACCAGACTGCGTCGGAGTGACAATCTTGTGTCCGCACCGGGTCATAGTGAGGTCATAGTTACTGCAATTGTAACACGACCAAAACGAGCGTGGCCCTCCCCGTAAGGGCATAATTTGACTGGTGTCCAGTGCCGACCGCGGTCAAATGGGACCATCGGGATCCTCACGGATCCATGGCGGCCTATTTTGAGATGCTATTATGATTTTGTGCAGTGGATAATTCTTTTGGGACACGAGGTATGTGCAATTGGTTTTGCGAAAATCACTTGTATGTCTTCCTTTTGTCAAGTCGCTAAGTCAGAATGGGAGCCTGAACTATATTTGTGGGTAAATTCGAGCGAATTCCGAAACGTGTCGAGCGGTGATAGTGGCTAAATCGGGCCAAATGACTCCTTCCTTGTCAATGTATTATACACGTACTAACACAGTTAAGTAAATGGACCTAAAATTGTTCAAAATGCTTTGTAAGGATAGCAAACAACACTATGTAATGTTTCGTGAACTTTATTCAGTTAGTTCGTTGTTATGTATTGCTCAAAATGTTCGCTTCGAAATCCCATACAAAGTCTTATATTTTAAAACGCCATTTTTAATAATATTCAAATATTATGCTTGGGTGTCCTGTGTTTTGTATTTGTATTGGTGAACGAAGTGATCTACTGAAGCATTGCCGTAACACTTACTAGTGACACCTGTGACCGGTGGTACGGGTTACGGGTTACGGGTTCAACTGAGAACGCTGTGTTTCTCAGGGGCAGCCAACGAGAAAATTTACCAAAATACTTGAAATATCATTTTCTGCTTTCTTAGGTTGTTTCAGAGTTTTTTAAAGGCATATTTGTGTAAGCTGATATGGATTGATCTGTTCGGATTGTTTAGCTGAAAATTTAGGCCGCAGAAAATTTTAGGAAACAGAATCCTATCCATCGAATTTCGGAGCTGCTGAAGGCTCTCCGAAAATGCTAGCTGACCTCATTTTGCGCTCTGAACGGCATTTTTGTCCCTCCGAAAACAATAGGAGCTAATAAGTCCTCTTGTTACGAAAGTCCGACGTGATGTTTTGCCGAAGAAATCTCTAGATTCACTGCAATTAATCCGAAAATCTCAGGCGATTTTAGGCCTTCCGAACAGATATTCCCCGAAACGAACCGTTGGGTGCCCCTGGTTTCTGTGTCCAGGTCTTATCTAGGCTTTGGTCTTTGGTTAAAATTAGGTTTGCAGGCATATAGTTGAGATGAAGAGACTGCCCCTGGCATACCGGCAACATTTAATACAGTCTATGTTATACCTTAACTCTTCAAGGGATTAAAAAAAACAATATAGATGTCCACCAACAGAATAAAGTTAAATTTCTTATGCACTTTTTCTTGAAGCATGTTCAACATATAATAATATTATGTGTTGATTCCTTTAGTTAAGGAGACACCTACTGATAAAAACAGTGAAGGTCAGTATAGTAGATCTATCTATTACAGTAGTAATACACTATCAGTGGTGTTTTCTTTTTTGATTAAAATGTGGATTAATTACTAATAAATATACAATCACACTCGTTGCATCCTGTTTGTTTCTATTTTAAGGAAGGGAAATATTCCAGTGGAAGAGTAGAAAGGTTAGTTGATCTTCTATATATTAACCCATTCACTCCCAATCGTTTTCAGCAAAACCACCATTTTAAACCATGTTGAAGGCTTTGATTTGGCTCCTGTCTGCTCAAATCCTGGTCCAAACTTTTATAACTTCTCTCACAATTTGAACGAGAAAAACGCTGTACCCAATTGTCTTTCTGGGTTTTAGCACTCAGTCCTGGTGTTGTAGGCTATTTGATAGTCTTTTCTTGGACTAGGAAAGATTTCACCTAAACTTTCATGAAAGAGGAAATTTTCAACTAGACTTATTGGCCTGTGCCAAGGCCAAGTTTTGCATCAATTTCACAAGGAAACGTTTTTCCTTCTTCTTTGTGTAGCTCTGGTCTATATTAAGTGAGCACTTCAGTTTAGGCACTTTTTGTTAGAAGTGTGCCTGTTGCATCAATTGGTTATCAAAAACATCTGCTGTTACTCAACGTGGTGATGTCACAAACTGAACAAGGACAATGGTCCTTTAGGGGCAGTTTTGGGTGGCACGGGAGTCAAATGGTTAATTAATCTGTTGTCATGGATAACACAAATTCTAGTTGTGACGAAAATGCTCACCAATTAAATAATGATGACATGGCATGCTTGTTCACTCCAATATCAGTCATATAAATACATGGATGTCATCATTGGAATATTAACTCTAAATTTGATTATCTTTTTTTGAAAGAAAGGTCTGCCCTAGACATTTACCAGCAATGGTTAGTAATGATCTTTTGTTGTAACAGTCAGTGATATTTTCTGGTGAGGTTGGTAGTGGAAGAATGGCTTTTAAGTTCATCTGTTTGAAAGATTGCATGATTACTAGTCCCTTGTGTCAATTGAAAATGCTTATCAAATCAGTGATCCATTCTTTTTCTACCACAAGAAAAATGTTTGGTCTATTTTGCCAATATATCAGTATATCAAATTTTTCTATATTTTTTTAAATGAGAATTCAGTTTTGGCTGTATCTGGTCTAACCTTTCGGTCTAACCTTGTTAAGCTGTGTTGAAAATACTGTCTCCAGTGATACCGGCAACATTTAGTATGTACAGTCTATGTCATAAAGATCTTATGCCTTAACTCTTCAAGGGGTTTTAAAAAAAACTGTATAGGTGTGCACCCAGGAGTAATGTTTAATTTCCTATGCACTTTTTCGTGAAGCAGGTTCAACATATAATAATATTGTGTGCTGATTCTATCCAATTAGTCAGGAGACTCTTGCCGGTGACAGAAACAGTGAAGGTCAGTAGATCTATCTGTGGCAGTAGTACACTATCAGTGGTGTTGTCTGTTTTTGACTGAAATATGGATGACAAGTAAGGGGGAGCAGGGATGGTGAGAACACTCTACCCCCACCAGTGTGACGCAGGTACAAATCTCGAAGGTGATGCCAAATGTGGGCTGAGTTTATGTTAGTTCTGGACCCTGCTCCAAGGGTTTTTCTCTGGGTACGCCGGTTTCCCTCCCTCAGCAAAAATCGTCACACAGCCCTTTCATGCTGGCTGTTGGCTGAGGTCCAATTTCATGCAGGGACCATACGTAACGGCTGCCAGGAGGCGCCTATATATGCTTTCGGTCTAACCCTGTTAAGCTGCATCCTTGCTGTACTTGTGAGGACGATTAGCAAGACTGTTATTATCATCGTCATCATCATCATCATCATCATATACAATCGCACTCATTGCATCTTGTTTGTGTCTTATTTTTAGGAAGGGAATTTAGTATTCCAGTGGAAGAAGAGAAAGTGCGGGAGGATGTTCAGAACTAAAAGTTACTGTTTTGCTAGAGGCATGGGCCCGAATTAGTTTCCAGGAGTTTGGATCCCCTGATTATTGTTGTCATCTCAGACTGCCATGTGCTCGGTGAACGTTTTTCGCTCTATAAAGTTTGTTAGCGTTGTGTTAGAAAATAAATTGTTTCAAGGTCAATTAGCGAAAATGTTATTATAATTATCATCATCATCATAATAGACAGTCACACCCATTGTATTTTGTTTGTATCTTACTTTTAGGAAGGGAAAATATTCCAGTGGAAAAAGAGAAAGGTTAGTTATCTTCTGTTAATTATTTTTCTTCTTGTGAAAAACAGTTCATCTGTTGTCATGGATAGCACGATGATGACATGTCATGATGACATGTCATGCTTGTTTTTCCCATTATCAGTCATTTAGTATAATGTCATTATTGAAATGTTAATCGTATCTTCTTTTAGAAGAAAGCTCTGCCCTAGACAATAGGAGCAACGGTTAGTAATGATCTTTTGTTGTGACAGTGTTGTATTTTCTGGTTAAGGTTGGTAGTAGAAGAATGGCTTTCAAGTTCATCTGTTTGAAAGATGACATGATTACTAGTTCCTTGAGTCAATTGGAAATTCTCAAAAAAAATATTGATGATCCACTCTTTTGACTACCACATCATGTTTGGTCTATTTTGCCAATATATCAGGCAGCATATCAATTTTTCTCTACTTTTAGAGATAGATACGCTATTTCAATTATCTAATTAGTTACGTTTATTGTCATCTCCCTACCAGGAAGACACACCAACAGCGACCTCTTCACCACAAGTCACTTCGCCACCAACCACCTTGCCGTCAAGTGAGGTCAGCATCTTGCCACCATTGATCTTACCATTAACGGAGCCTGATCAATGATGATTTTTAAAAAAACACAAGTCTTTGCTGAGGCATCTATTCAGTTTTAAAGTTCACTTCAGTGGAAGTGTTACTTTATTAATCTACCAAAACAATTAAATTTACAAAATTCACGTCCATGTAAACCTAATGCAGACATTTGTAAAGGATTTTAAGCAATAGCACTGCAGTGATACCACTAAGAAAAGAAAACTAGAGAGCTTTTAGAGATTTAAACACTGCCACCACTAAATATGAAGTTTGGAGAGAATTATGAAAGGTGTAAAATATTTGGGCTCGGATTTTTTATTTTGCGTGATATGTGGTGAGGAACGAAGAAACTACTACGTACATTGTACAGTTTTGCTAAGGGAACCAAGTCCACTGCGTGCCATATGCAAACAAATCCATTTCAAGTTAAACTGTTTACGGTATAGATTCTTAAACGTGTGAAGGGTATTTAGGATTTTTTCTCTTTAGTAAATGTTAAAAAATTGAGCGGCTCGTTGGTGGCAAAGGGATTTCACGTTGTGGTGAGATAACCTCACTTGTTGGAGGGGTGGTTGGTTGCGAGAACATGCAACTTGTGGTGTCGAGATGGTTGGTGGCGAATCTTCCTGGTGGCGAGATGTCTCGATACGGTTTAAAATACTGTCCCTGCCAACATTTAGTACAGTTTATGTTGTACGGAGTGGCTGGTTGGTGGCAAAGGGATTTCACGTTGTGGTGAGATAACCTCACTTGTTGGAGGGGTGATTGGTTGCGAGAACATGCAACTTGTGGTGTTGAGATGGTTGGTGGCGAATCTTCCTGGTGGCGAGATGTCTGGATACGGTTTAAAATACTGTCCCCGCCAACATTTAGTACAGTCTATGTTGTACGGATCTCATGCCTTAACTCCACCCATAGAATAACGCTAAATTTCTTATGCACTTTTTTTCTTGAAGCATGTTCAACATACAATAACATTGTGTGTTGATTCCTAATTTAGTTGAGGAGACACCTACCGATGACAAAAACAGTACTAGTAAGGTCGATAGGTCTTTCTATGACAGTACGTAATGCACTATCAGTGGTGTTGTCTCTTTTATTAAAATGTGGATTAATTACAGGTAAATATATCATCACAACCATTGCATCTTGGTTGCGTCTTATTTTAAGGAAGGGAAGGCATTCCAGTGGAAGAAGAGAAAGGTTAGATAATCTTGATTATTTGACAAAATTAAAATTTTATGGTATTGAAAAACAGTTCATTTGTTGTCATGGGTCACATGAACTCTAGTTCTGTGACAAAAATGCTAATCAGTTAAATAATTAATAAATTATTAAATTTCGAAGTTTATGTGTATTGTAAATATGATGGTATATTGTTTTTAGATACAACACCAACAATGGATAATGCCCTAGGTAGTCAATACCAGCAATGGTTAGTTGATCTTTTGAAGTTACCTGTGGCTTGCATTGTTCTCTTGGCATTTTAGCAGGAATGGGGTCTCTGAACTCTGAACTGAAACACTTGTGATTACATAATAAATGCCACAAAAGCTCAGACTATTAAGCCACTGGTAGGAGGCTTTGCTAATTTTATACTAACATGAGAGGTCATAAAAGATGGCACGGTGGGGGGGGGGGGGAGGGGTAATAGTGGTTAATTTAGCAGGCATTTTGATAGCCAGTAATTGTTATGTGTTTTTAGCCACTAATGAGCAAGTGAATTAACAATAAAAGTGTAAAAACTGAAATGCAACCAACAGTTGTGATGATATATTTACAAGTAAATATATCATCACAACCAGTACATCTTGTCTGTGTCTTATTTTAAGGAAGGGAAGGTATTCCAGTGGAAGAAGAGAAAGGTTAGATGATCTTCTGTTTATTTAACAAAATTAAATTTTTCTGGTATTGAAAAACAGTTCATTTGTTGTCATGGGTCACATGAACCCTAATTCTGTGTCAAAAATGCTAATCAGTTAAATAATTAAGTGTTAAATTTCGAAGTTTATGTCTATTGTAAATTTGATGGTGTATTGTTTTTAGATGCAACACCAACAATGGATAATGCCATAGGTAATCAATACCAGCAATGGTTAGTTGATCGTTTGTAGTTATCTGTCGCTTGCATTGTTCTCTTGGCATTTTAGCAAGAGTGGGGTCTCTGAACACTGAACTGAAACACTTGTCATTACATAACAAACTGTACAAAAGCTCAGACTATTAAGCCCCTGGTGGGAGGCTTTGTTAATTTCATACTAAGATGAGAGGTCATAAAAGATGGCACGGGGGGGGGGGTGTATAGCAGTTAATTTAACATGCATTTTGATAGCCAGTAATTGTTATGTGTTTTTAGCCACCAATGAGCAAGTGTTTTTTGGTTTTAAACGTTTTTTGATTCTCTAAACATCATTTATTGTCGTAAGTACAATACATTTTTTATACTTGTGTTATATTTTTTATTTCAGAAAAAGTGGTTGACAGCTTAAAGGATGGTCTGAGCGTTCAAGGTGACCTCCCCAAAAAGAGGCTACGCAAATTAAGCATCGTAAGGTGTGTACGCTTTCAATATCATTTTAACAATAAAAGTGTAAAAACTGAAATGCAACCAACAGTTTCCAGGTATATGTTTTTTTTTAATAATAGTTAACTTTGACCACGGCATAATAGTATAAATGAGACAGAAGTTAACATGAGAGGCCATCAGAAATTAAGAGGGGGATGACAGCCAAATATGTTTTAGGTAAAAGCTGAGTTGAAATTCCAGATTGGTGTGGGAAGTGTTCATACAAAAGAAACTATGTATATGTCCTGGAACATGCAACACAATTTAAACAGTTTTGGCTATACTTGCTATGGGAATGACTGTTCATTTGTTTACCCTTATCTGTGCTTTCATCAAGTCGTTATAGTGACATGACTTTATTACAGAAGATTGGGGCTACCTCAGGTTTCCACAAACATTTTCTCCTTCATTGTCAACTGATTACTTTATCCCATTTATTTTTAGGCTAAAGGAATATAAATGATCATCTCACTGGATGAAATAATGGCTTTGACCTTATTTGTCTGCAAGAAAAATATGAGACAAATCTGACACTATATTTCTCCATGTAGTAAAGCCCACAAATGTGAGACAAATATGATGTCATATTTGTCTCGGACAAATGTAACACAAATCAGGTTTGAATATGATTCTATGTTTGAGCTGCCACAAATCTATAGTGAAAAATGTGAAAGTGAAAACAGTTATTCCCACCCTTATGGAACTAAACCCATAATCTGAGTCATTTTGTGAACAGTTTTTTTGGGATTCGTTAGTTGATTGATAAGTTTCTATAAAACAATGGCAACAAGAAACCTTCCATAAATGTAAAGGGACACTATTCTTTACCCCTCGACTTAACATGTCAACAGTGTTTAGAACAAGCATGTAAACCTCCAAGGTTACCTGGTCATGTTAAAAAGCAGACTGCAGACTGCAGACTGTGCAGACTGCAGACCGTCCAGACTGTGCAGACCGTGCAGACTGTGCAGACCACGCAGACCGTTAATTTTTTTCACGTAAACCTTGATTTGTTGTACTTTTTAGGACGTTTTAGTTTTAGTCGTGTTAAGATGCCCAGCAGCTTGGCACTGGGTTCTCAAAAAATAAATGCCCGGCAGTGAGAAATTCTCTAAACATGTCGACCAACAGACAATTCACACCTCCTGGGATTATTTCATATGAATTTTGTTTGCTAGGCGATTCAAAAGTGCATTTTGGTTTGCAGTTTACGAAATTTCCGAGCTTGAGCATACCATGAACTCGCTATGTTACTGTGGCCACCCAACAAACTTTTTTTCATTACTGTGTCACAGTAATAAAACAGTTCAGATTAATTAACTAATGCTTTTTCTATTGGGTTCCCCAGTCCTGAGTCATTGACATTCTTTCATTAGGCACATTAGAGCTTGTTCATATCTACTTCTAAAAAGTAATACAGATACTGTGAAACAACAACAACGAGAGAGAGCTGAGAATTTGTGACAAATTACAGTCGCTGTATTGCGTGATTCTCAAGTGGCAGTAACGTGAAAACAAACGTGGTCTTCTCGCACCATGCCCTTTTTCGTCAGTTCACTTGTATCTTGTGCTCATATTTTTTCCTATCACCCAGTCAATAAATTTGTTGACAGCCAGCTATCAATCCTCTTTATAGCAGGCTAAAGGTCAGCAGTTTTCTGTGCATACACCACTACGGAACGAAAACCCATGAAAATCCTGTGAATATATTCATGGTATATTCACAGGATTTTCAAAGGTTTTTCATGGGCTTTTCATGGCTAAATTACCTCCAGTTTTTCGTGGTTTTATGCCATGAAAAAGGCATGAAAAACCAATTAAAATGCCAAGGAAAACCCCCTGAAAATTTCAAATGAATCGTAAACTCCATGAAATTCCCATGAAAAAACCAATAAAATGAATGTTGATTTTTCATGGGTTTTTAATGATGTTGAAAATCCCATGAATTAAATGGCATGTGTCCATGCTGTAGTTTCATGGTTTTTTCATGGTATCACCCAATTTCATTACCCATGAAAAACCCATGGTTATCCTGTGAATATTGAAATATTCATGCCCCATGAAAATCTTCCAGGCAGGTTCATGGTCTTTTCAGGGCATTTTAAAGACCCATGAAAAAACTAATGCTGCTTGGTTTTAAGTCATTCAATGGGGTTTTCATGGGGTGAAACCACCCCATGAAAATTGCATTAAACTTAAGTTAAGGGCACTGTACAAGTTGTCAGCTGGCATCCTCAAAACGAAAATTACAGTTCAAGCAATATGATTTTAAAAACTTACCATTTGCTGACTTGTATATTGCTATTGGCTCACTCATGACAAAAATGATCCATGTACATCAGTCTTCAATTCATATCACGTTTATTGCTCCCTTTCAGGAGTCCAGATAAGGATTAATGTACAGCATAATTTGCTTATTATAAATATAATTAAATATAATATATCTATAATTTTATCTATAATTTGCTTATTATGCATTTTTATAATATATCTGTTAATACCAAATCACAAATAGTAGCATTAATTGGTTATTATAAATCATGATAAAATTCCAATTTCTCCATGTTTAAATTTACCATGATTGAATACTTGTTTCATGACAAAATACCATAATATATCCTAATCCAATTATTTTCTTCTATAGTAAATACTAGCAAATTAAATAATTTTTCATCTCTGGTACTTACAACTGGAACTCTTTTTCTTTTCCTAATCCTTTTTTTTTATCGAAATGAAATCTTTATGTAGACTCCCATGAATCCATTCATATGTATGTACAATTATTTTGTTTTTGTTGTTGTAGTGGAACCCTGACTTACAACATCCAACTGCCCTACCAACTCTAACAGTGCTATTACAATCATTTAGTATTCACAAAAGATTGCGTCTAAAATAAATTTTGAAACTACTTTTTTGGCTGGCGTACGTATCTACAATGTGCATGCACTATATATTAGTATATGAACCTTGTTATTTCTTACTCTAGTTAATGGTTTGAACCCTGGAGTTTCAGGAAGTTGTTAAGTAGTGTGATTGTCTGTAGGTCACAACATTAAGTGTATGTCTACCACATACACTTTGTCAAACTCAAACCCATTTCACTTGAAGAGCATTTTTAGTTAACTATGAATTTCAATTATCTAGCTTGGGACCCTTGCATCAGGAGCCTGGCCAGACTGGGGTAGACTGAGGCCAAAGCCTGGCCTGAAAGCCGAGGTGAGCCCGGCCACAGGCCAGGCTTTGGCCGGGCTGGCCAAGGGATAAAAAAATTGGGGAAGCCGTGGTCACGCGGCCAGCCCGGCCTGGCCTGGCCGTGGCATAAAACACCAAGGCCAGCCTGGCCAGTGACAAACATAGGCGCGCAATACGCGCAGAGCCAATGACGTTTTTTTTCACAATATGGTGAAATTTGTCCTGACAACCTATGGGACTTTACACCTCCGGTAAGTCCCACCCTAACCCCTTAACCCCCCCCCCCACCACCACCATCAAAAAGATCTTGTGGTTATCCACTATAAAACCTGGTAATGATTCAGCTGCGTGGCTACGCGGAGTAAAAAAAAAACCGAAGAAAGCTCTTTGTTTCACGGTTCTTCAAAGAACACAGACAAAAACAAGTAAACTTAAACTTAAACTCACCGTCGAAAAATATTGCATACATAATTTAGGCAAAGATCAGTGGAAAGTTAACAATTTTACTTCAGAAATAAATGCAAGTTGCAGTTGAACCTTTTAATTTCTTACTTCTACCGGCGAATATCCAATACTTTTCAGTGCTCATAAACGGTCAACTTTCTAAAGGGTGCCGTTTTGACGCTCTGCGTGATTTGCGTGACACGCGACTCGCTTTACTTTGGGTGCTTTCCATTCGACCAAAATTTCCGGTTGGCATTTCCGAAATTTCCATGTACCGAATGGAACGGTATTTTCCACCAGGCTCGTTCCATTCCCGCTCGGGACAAATTCAAAATGGCAAACTTGAGGACGTTCTTGTTTCTTTCCGAGTTTTTTGACGACTTCGAGTTTACAGAAGATATCCTGGAGGACGACGATGACGTGGTTATGTTTAAGAAAGCGAGATTTTTTTTTTACATAACCACATTTGAGACAGCAAGCTAGCTTCAACATGTTTACAATGGCGGGAATCCTGACACGACGATGCAAGGTGTTAAAAGCTTATTGTTCAAGTCGTTCTGGTTAGTTTTCAACTTATTGATGGGAGCATCTGGAGGTGCAATGTTGCCGTTGTCGTCAACACAGAGATGCCTCAAAAAGAACTCAAAATCATCGCTGGTAAAGAAGGACACGCTGCATTGGTTAAGACTCACCTGAAGCCGCCGCCATTTTCACTCAGCAATCACGGCTGGAGAAACTGGGACTGAGCATCTAGCGAAATGGAATGCCCAATGGAACATAAAATTCCCGGAATTTCCAAATTTCCGGGAAAAGCGACAACCTCGAGAGGTTGACCAAAATTTTCGAAATAAATTTTGCGAGAATCTCCGTTCCATTTGATTCTGTACCGGAATTTCCGGAATTTTTGGTTGAATGGAAAGCGCCCTTTGTTTAATTTGTAAGGTTTCAGACGTTTCAGGCAACCACTTACGTTCTTAGTACATTGTATTGTCAAAACAGGAGTCTGCCATCAAACGGCGTTTCTTGTATCCACAATATTTTCGTTCGAAATCGGTTTGAACTAGCGTTTATAAACACGACTGAAATAGTTTTGCAACTATATTTATTTCCCCTGTTATTTGAAGTTGCTTGCTTTGTAATCAAGTCGGCTATAATAATTTTCGTCTTTTTGCTTCACAAATCGACCAAAGTATGTTTACATTTGTAACTTTCCCACGGTACAAAGTTATTTTTAGCTCACGTGTTTATTTGGAGTCTCAACCTACAGCCGAATAAATTTCGTTTGCTTTACCTTCGAACAGTACGAAAATGTTCAAATTCAGCTCGCTTTCCAGTAGATCCAACAGGTCTCTGTTAGAATGCTTTGTCACATATCTGTTGTTGTTAATCTTTCGGTACTGTTTCGGTCGGTTCGAGATGTTTCAAGTGTTGCGTTACATTCCTTATAAGGCTGAAATTACAGCTGTCAACTATGCAAATTTCTCAACATACGCTTTACACTTTGAGCTATGAATAACCCCGAAATAACGTTTAGTATCTTGTTAAGATTTTACTACATCCATCCTCTAATTCCTTGATCACCACTGTGACTTGGATTTTAATACTAGTTTCATTCAAGTTTTTCAGTTTTAAGAATAGCTAGCAACAAGCCGCGCAATTTCCGATTTAGTTTTAATTGTGTTCATGTTTTATAACACGCACACAAAAATGACACTGCAAATTTTAGATTCGCTGTTACCGAGAGATAATCCCGAAAAATTTTATGCTGTTTTACTCTACTCTTTTCACTATCGTTATAAACTTGGGCTTTAAATATTGCTTCTTTCACTGTTAATTAGGGATCGATGTAATGTTAATTTCCACGTTCTGTTCCTACAACATCTCAAATTGGCAAGTCCGTCTTGTATTTGCTGCTGTGGAAAAATGTACTTCAGCTAAGTAAACACAGGACTACAACGCGAATAACGTACACAAAACAGGCATTCGAAGTAGATCCACACTTGCGAATGCAAAACACTTCAAAGCCCGGGGGTCTTACTCCCATAACATTAGCTGTATGGGTTTGTGCCACTGATAAGGTAAGACTATCAGTGTCCCGGTGCACACCCCCACCCATCGTCTCACAGAATATCCCCCCAGCCTCACAAATCGTAAGACAGACATCGCACGTACGTACATATGTACAACGTCTATCGTTGATGTTTAGGCTCTGACAGTAGCCATATGACGTCACTAACGTGACGTCATTGGCTAAAAATAAGACAACTGTGGCTGGCAAGATCAGCAAAATTTAAAGTTAGTCAGTACTCAGACAAATAAAAGTAACCAGGAAATTAATTACTGGCAGGTCAGTTAGTTGCCAGGCAAATTGCCCAGACATTAATTACTATTCAGTGTTCAATCTAGAAATTAGTCAAAGTGGGTCAAATGTCGCACATGTCATTTTAAATTGGGTCATTTTAAAAATAGTCTGGGTCAAACTGTTATACAAAAAAAAACTGACATCATCACAGTACAACCATTACCTAAGAATACTTTACTAATTCTTTATGTTTTTCACAGTTTGATTCCTTTATTGCAGTGAAAAGTCGGATTACAGAACCTATGGTACCGGTGCAGGTGGTACAGTTGTATGGATTGACCCAACTATAAAGCTGAAACGTATTTTTAAAAAAATGCCAGACCAATTTGGTATAAAAAATGATGAAAGACAATTAAGCTTAATTCGTTCATTTCATGCTTCCTATCACCAGTATTAAACTATTATAAGCTTAACTTCAAATCATGTTTTGGCAGTTGGCTCGTGAAGCTGACTTGTAGTGATACTAATCGAACTCTCTTCCGGTCTTTCATCATCCTTTTCCGGTCCCTCTTCATTGTTCTCAGGAGATTCAACGGCCCTTCTCTTTTCGATAAAAATGTTAACTTTTCTTGTCATTTCATGTTAATTTTACAAAGAAAAACAACCCAACCGACAACTGCGAAAAACATCGATGGCCGAAGCAACCCTTGCACGTCGAAATGTGCGGACTCTAGTCTCTCTTGGAATTGCGTGGAATGCCTGACACAAAAAGCACTCCTAAGCGTGCGTTTTTACTTTTATTTATTGCCGAATGCCCGCTTCTCTAAGTACTGCTATGTGAGGTAACTTGTTTTCTTTCCCTTTTTTTGCGTCAGTATGACCCCATGTTAACTTCATTTTGCGTCAGGATATAACGACGCAATAATGACGCAAAGACGCGGCCTAGATTGAACACTGACTATTAATAAAATTGAATGCCATTTCAAAAATTAACTATCAAAATAACATTAATACAGTGATTTATTATGTATTGTTGCACGTAAAACGAAAGTTTTTCATTCAGTTGCATTATTTACAACAATTTTATAATAGCACCTTCTTATTAATGGTTATATACAATGTATAATACAATAATGATAAATTATAATAAATAGAATCTTGTTCAGAAAGGAATAGTGCCCAAGAATCAAACAATAATAAACTCAAAAAAAATTTTTTGGCTTATTTTTTCTGATATACATGTATTTGCCTTTCTACCCATCTCAACGCTAATACTTCAGTTGTTGTAATGTCCAAACATCTGATAACATTATCCAAACACCCTGTTTTGCATCACACAATCCCGGCCACAAACCTTGAAACAGTTTGTGCAAGTGAGCTCCCCCTTCCCTTTTCAATGTTGTTTCTGACACCAAAATGTTTTACTTTCGTCAACATTGAATGGGGGAGCGGGGTGTTACAAGGAATTGTGGCAGCAGTTGTAGCTACCCTTTGAACATCTGGGGTTTTTACTGGTCTGGGACCTGAGACCTGGGACCTTGGACCTGGGACCTGGGACCTGGGACCCGGGACCTGGGACCTGGGACCTGGGACCTGCATTTTGTACCTGCCGTCTGTACAAAATTACAAATCCCTATCACTTCAGTCATTGATAATGGAGGAAAAACTACAGCTACAACGGTGGAAATGTACATATAAATTTGGGGAAACCCCCGCAAGAAATTGCGCATCTTCTTTACATTGTTTTGAATTCTCCAAGCAAGCAGACCCTAGGAAATTGATTATATATTTTTTCCCAGAACCATGCCTGGCTTGGCATGTATAGGCATCTATAGGCATAACAAAAAGTGAAAAGCACAGCAAACATACCTTCAGCAAACCAAGGTAAAAGAAACTG
Organism: Siderastrea radians; assembly: GCA_964017195.1. Lineage (NCBI taxonomy): Eukaryota > Metazoa > Cnidaria > Anthozoa > Scleractinia > Rhizangiidae > Siderastrea > Siderastrea radians. The sequence continues at coordinate 14,010,980 of OZ024896.1, forward strand.
AAAAATAAAAATTAAAAAAATTCCCAGTCTGCACAGTCTTCGTGGTCTGCACAGTCTGCAGTCTGCAGTCTGCAGTCTGCGTTTTAAAATGACCGAAGGTTCCCATGGGTGTTTGTACTAAGATTTAAAATTCCTCTCGTATAGGTGCAATAAGAACATATTTCAAAACTCTCAAGGCCAAAAGGAGGAGACTTGAAACCCGTGTCAGGATTAAAACACTGCCTGAGGTTGCCAACAAGCAAGAAGAAAGTGTTGTTGTAGCAAGAAGAAATAAAAAACGCCACAATGTAAGTGAACACTGTATACATAGGAGTAAAGTCTCACAATGAAAATAATTCTCTCAACACTTTTTGTGATACTGCCTTGTGACAATTCTTGACAGCAGTTAAAAGGAACTAAAAAATAAACTCTGCACTTTTGAATGCTGATGCCGATGCAAAAGCCAAACATTTTCATGTTAACTTTGTAGGATAGTAGCAGTTTGCTTGAGGCCCCACCCCCTCTTGTTTTTTTTAATTAAGGTCAACAACACAGTCTTTGAAACAAAAATTTAGTTTTCCACTTTGACCCCTCTTTTAATTTTCCTTGCTATATATATTATGGTCTATATAAAAACGCAAAGAACAACCACATTCCTTTGGTTTGGCACTATGAGAGGTGTATTCAGTAAAATGACAAGGCTAATATAGGACTGACTACACTACCACTAAACAGACAAACCTCCCGACCCGAAAGCGGGTGGGAGGGAGGGTAAAAGTAGCTTTACCATACAATATTTGAACTTACCTAACTTGACATGGAGCGAATCACACATGCGAACTGAATGGCCTCTACCACATGTAAGCAGTATATATAGAGCTACGTTTACTTAATAATTAACTGGAAAATGATGTAACTACAGCCTGTAGTCAAATAATAGCCATAAGCCTACGCGCGTTGAATTAAGCATTTTACGCAAAGCTCAATCAACCAAAATAGATGGGAGAAGAGAAAAGGTGGTCTAGCCATGAAACAAGACCACTGACCTTCCCGTACAAAGTCCACTTTGCTACCAGTTAATAGAGTAACTGCATCTCATAACTCATCTAAGTTGATTTTTTAATGTTAATTCTTTTAGAAACTCAAGTCACGCATAGTAAAGGAGCAGTTAGACAGTCATCGTACAGCAACGAAAAGAAAAGAAAATTGGAACAAGTCCTTGAGCTGGAGTACATGTCTCCTGAAGAAAGTGCCTGAGAGGAGGCAAGCGATGAGGAGGGTACGCCTCGTCTAGAGAAGCTAATAATTCGCAAATCTGAGTGGAGGTCAGATGAACTGGAAAGAGAACTAAGAAGTCTGGATAGAAAGGCCAATAGAGCAAGGAGTGAGAGAGGCATTAGAATGATGGTGAAAAGGGAAATTGGAGGCTCCCTTCCTGGAAGCCTACGCACATTTCCCAAAGGGGCTCCTAGCTGCAGTAAAATTATTTATTTGTAAAAATTATTTATTTATTTATAAGTTTTCATTTATTGTTGGATGATTATTTCTTTATTGTAACCATTTTTAGACTTAGTGTATTTGTAAAATTGATTTCCATGGTGTTTAACTGATGAGCCACAGCAATGCCTATTTCTAAGGTTTCTTTTCTTTATACAGGGTCTTGATAAAACTATATATTAATAGCTTCTTGGCAACTTAGAGCCCCTCAAACATCGTACTACCCTAAGGTAGCCCGTTAATTCCATACTCTGAGATAGTGGGGAAAAGAGCGAAGACAAAACAAGGGCGAAAAAATGCACGCGGGGGGGCTGGGGAGAGGCAAGAGGCAACCGCCCACCCCCCCCCCCCCTTTATCCCAAGGCTCCCGGGCGTGTATTCTTTTCGCGTTCCCTTTCTGTCCATGCCACTCAGAAAAAGATCAAACAAGGGAATCAATCAGAAGTCCTGATGTGAAAAATGAAATGGTTACAAGTTCTACTTGATGTCATGAACAGTTAATATTCTTAAATGTGCAATGTGTTGAGAACCACGGAGACACTGTATCTATAGGTGTGTTCAAATATTTTTTGGGCTGGCCTCAGTTGTTGAACTAAAGACGAGTTTTTTTTAAGTTGTAGCTTTTTGCCTATGACTGATTACATACATATATATGATGGTACTTTAGATAAAAATAAAGTAAAGAAAGAATGTATATACTTGTACTTTTTATGAAAGTCCTTCCAATCCTTGGTGCGTCTTTTGTACCAAAATGTAAAGATTAATTTTTGGCTTCAGAATTGTGACAATATTTATTTGTGAAAAGCTTTTCCCTTTTTGTACATAGTTGTAAAGTTATTCTTATTCATTGTATAAAGTGGCTGTATAATGTTATCTAAAGATATTGTTTTCTTTGTACTAGTAGAAGCTATAATTAACATTGAATAAAACAGCAGTTGTCAATTGTAGTTAATGTGTATTCCATTTCAATTCAACTATTTAATTAACCTTAAACAAGAATTGCTTGTAGCATGGGATGGAGCAAAGAGAGATTGAGAACATCAAAGTAAAAACAAAAACATAGTACATGGGAAATTTTTTACCAATTTAATTTGGGGGATGGGTGGGTTGGGCTGGGAGGAGAATGCTGGATAGCCCTCACAAATGTAAAATTTGCCCGCATTTGGTTTAAATTTGTCCCTACAAATATCAACTTTGAACACATTTGTCTGCATTTGAACAGAGCAAACAATTTATTTGTCTTGCATTTACATCATATTTGTCCACATGTCTCCAAAGCGAATGCATCATTATCCCATTTATCCTCAGGACAAATGTGGATAAATGTGAGAAATATCACATTTGATTCATATTTAGACCACATTTGTCTTGCTTCAAATCCATTTTTTCGCCCAGTGTCTTTCTCTCTACAGTGACAATTATAAGAAACCTGGAATCAATGACCACTCTACATCGGATGGAGTTGCTTGCAAACATGCGACACGATTTAAATTTTGTTCAGACGTACTATGGAAAATAATTTAGTATAGTAAGGTACCTCATTCGTGAAATTTCAACTGGCTAACCAATGTAAAAAAAATGGAAGATTACGAGTAGGAGAAAATGAGAAAGTTAAGAAATGGTCATGTGTGGTTCCAGAAAGCATAAATACTTCCCCGACGGAAGGTCACTGGAAATTCCTACAGGGAGGGGGGTTTAAAACCCGAAGCTATTTCTTGGGGGGGGGGGGGTGGGTGGGTGCAAAATAAAAAACCTGTGGGAAGTATGGATACTTTCTGGCACTACACAATAAAAACACAGATACCAGGTGGGTGTGTTCTTGTGTGATGGGAGATGGAATTTAGTTTACAAGATTCTTACTAGAAATGTAATAACAAAGTTGAAATAAAAAAAAAAAACCGTAGCAAAAGTATTGATCTTCCTTTCTTCACTTAGCTGGCACACTCGCACTCCAGTGAGGGTACTCGGGTATATCAGTGAAGGTACAAAACCCCTTTTCGGATTCAAAATTAGTGATTTGGGAATTAATTGCGTTAGCAATAAAATTTTCTGGTGGACTCTAGGAGGAAAGAGTTTCACAGGACTCTTTGTAAGTTCCATTCAAAGCATGCATACCTCAGTGTTCTTAATTTGATATCCATTTCATAAAGTGGTTTAAAGGGTTATTTAAAGTGGCTTGCAAGCAGTTTTCGTTGTCACGTGTTTTCAAGCAAGAAAAGATTTCCAAAATAAAGTATTCCTGTCTATGAATATCTGTACAGTGCAGTTGTCGGGTTACCCTCTAATGCTACCACGGTAACATGATAGCCCCATGAATGAAACCAGTTCCCACCGTAAATGATCTATTAGATGCCCACAATTATACAGTGGTATACAGAGGTATTCAAGGGTATACAAGGGTAATCAAGGGAATACAAGGGTATTCAAAGTACAAAAAGGTATAAAGGGGTATACAAGAGTACACAAGGGTATTCAGGGGTATACAGGGATATAAAGGGGTTTCCAAGGGTAGACAAAAGAATACAAGGGTATTCAAGGGTATATAGGAGTAGTAAGGGGTATTCAGTGGGTAATCAAGAGCATACAAGGGTATTCAAGGGTATACAAGGGTACACAAGGATATTCATGGGTATTCAAGGGCATAAAGGGGTATTCAAGGGTATACAGGGGTATTCAAGGGGCTACAAGGGTATTCAAGGGAACACAAGGGTATTCAAGGGTGTACGGGGTATACAAGAGTATTCAGAAGTATGCAGAGAAATTCAAGAGTATACAAGGGTATTTAAGGTGATTCCATCGAAATAGAAGGAATATTTCAAATTTTCTAAGACTTGGTCCAACTGGTAACTATGTTTAGAACATTCTAAAAATGTAATAAAAAATAGGGGTCAACGAGCTGGTTTTGTTCTAAAATTCATTGCCTGTATTGACATATTGGAGCAGTTCAACAAAATAGGCATTTATTTTGCATTATATACTATTTTAGTTGAACAGGAATTAATGAAATGAAAAAAACTATAGATTTTTCCGCGTGCGTACATACCCTGCTGTACCTAAAGATGTGTTATTTTCGGCATTTAAATAAAAATATTTCAAAGCAGAATTTTTAACTTTTCTTGAAATGGCGATATATTGTACTCAACCGTGTGCCATTTGAATTAAAAAATGGGGGTCACCTAGCTCTTTTAGGAGAAAACGACCTGTTGTTTCTCTGAACTGCTCCGCTTTCATAGAAAACCTATCAAGTTTCGAAGGTGCGCACTAATCATGCAAAGAAATGATGCGCAGGAAGGATGCGCAATGCAATTGAAGGGAATCACCTTAAGGGTATTCAAGGGTATGCAGGAGTATTCAAGGGTACTCAAGGGTATGCAGGGTATTCAAGCGAATTAATTGGTATACAGGGGTATACAAGGGGTATTGAAGGGTATACAGGGGTAGTCAAGGGTATTCGAGGGTATACAGGGGTAATCAAGAGTATACAAGGATAAACAGGGGCATTCAAGGGTATACAAGGGTATGCAGGAGTATTCAAGGGTATTTATATAATTAAGGGTATACAGCTAGTGGTATTCAAGGGTATATGCATGCTATTCAAGCGAATTAATCGATATACAGGGGATACGAGGGGTATTCAAGGGTATACCAGGGCATTTGAGGGTATACAAGGGCAATCAAGGGTATACAAGGATAAACAAGGGTATTCAAGGGTAAACAAGGATATAAAGGGGTATTCAAGGGTATAGAGGGGTATTCAAAAGTATAAAACGGTATTTAAGGGTATACAAGGGTATTCAAGGGAACACAAGGGTGTTCAAGGGTTTACAGGGTATGCAAGAGTATTCAGAGGTATACAGGGGAATTCAAGAGTATACAAGGGTATTTAAGAGTATTCAAGGATATACAGGAGTATCCAAGGGTATTCAGGGGTATACAGGGGAATTCAAGGGTAAACAAAGTTATACAGGGGCATCCAAGAGTAATCAAGGGCATGCAGTGGTATACAGGGGTATACAAGGGAATGCAAGAATATACAAGGGTAGTTAAAGTGTGCAGGGGTATTCAGGGGTATCTAAAAAAATTTCCTTTATTTACCCTCGGCAAGTAATTACAGCAAGGTGCGTATACAACTTTATTCCAGGGTGTATAAGAGTATTCAAGATTATAGGCGTTGTAAAAATATTAGTGACATTCTTGTTAGAGCTAAGTTACCGGAACCTGTCAACATTGACAACTCACGGTTTCCTCCCGGCTCTTTTCGGTGCAATAAAAATAACTGTACCACCTGCCCTTATATCGAAGATGGCCGCACGCAATATACTTTTAATAGTACTGGACAAATGAATCAAATCAAATTGCACATTACTTGTGAAACGTCTAATGTGATTTACATGATTCAATGTACTAAGTGTAATCTTCAATATATCGGAGAAACTAAACGTCGCCTCAAAGAACGCTTTAATGAACATAGGCGACCCATTATCAACACCTCCAGCTACAATCCTACCGCTGATCTCACGACACTTTATTACTGGCAATCATATGGTTAATCATATGCTTCTTATACCACTTGAAAAATTATATACTAATCGTGATTCAGTTAGAAAGGCTCGTGAGGCATTCCTCATCCACCGAGGAAACACACTGGAGCCTGCAGGTCTTAACAGAAGAGATGAAATGTAATCCAACCAGCTTTTTCCTTATCTCTATTATACTGTATTTCCGCTTTTATTTCATTATTATTATTATTTTTTCTGTATTTTTAACACATCACGTAGCCCTGTCCTGTTATTTCCGGTTCGTTATATAAAGACCATGTAAATTCGCGTTTCATTCAATAAACCTGAAGATTAGGCTGGTGTTGGCCAGCCAAAATATTGTATTTACGCCTCGTGCACGTTGTCTGACCAGTCTTTGCATTATTTCCATATTATACAAGGGTATACAGTCGTATTCAAGGGTATACAAGGGTATACAGGGGTAGTAAGGGTATTCAAGTGTATACAGGGGTAATAAAGGGTATACAAGGGTAAACAAGGGTATTCAAGGGTATACAAGGGTATAAAAGGGTATTCATGGGTATAAAAGGGTATTCAAGGTATATATGGGTATGCTAGGGTATACAAGGGAATGCAAGGGTATTCTAGACTATACGACGGTTTTAAACTGTATCCATGGGTGTACAAGTAACTCAAGTAAGCTTAAGCAACTCAAGTGGAGTGCGGTATACATATCGGTACGGTACACTATAATGTGTCATAAATGAAGTACTAACCAGCTTGGCTTAGTCCGCTTATCAATAATTTTTGTCCATACTTAACACAACTGAGCATGAATATGAATCTTGTTGAATACTATACAAATGCTTGAAAATTTTAAATCCCTCGGGGAAAATAATTAAAGCATGACGAAGATGACACGCATTGGAGAAAAAGTGACTAAAATTATATCTTATTTTACTCCCTATGTCTACAGAAAAAAACTCTTTTGTTGAGCCGTGGTAATGACAATGTAATGAGAGCGAGCGGTTCAATGCAACGTTACGTGTAAAAGCAATCAAAACAAATATTGAAACTTGTAGAAAATTATATTAAACTAAACTGTTTCAATTAAAGGACAATGTATTACTTCTTCACGCGCATGTTTCCACAGCGTCATTAGAGCTAATTGAAATGCACTTGGCTCGACCATAGTAAAACTGATTGCTAGCATCTTGGGAAAGGTTGGTTTTGTCCGTGAACAAATAGCAGTGAATGTAAACTAACACATGGAAAAAGACACGCGAGGGAGTACTTTTCATGGACAAAAGTGAGAATCTAGACAACTTGGTATTTAGGTTACTATTTAGCTTTTGTTATTTTTGTTATTTCATTGTTTAGACTGGAAGTGAGACGTAAATACCAACGGCGGAAATTTTTATGGTTGAAGTTTTGGTAATAAGTATACGACAATCTCATATTATTTCGTCGTGTTAGCACTTGTTTCAAAGGAGAAACAAAAGTTTTGTGTTATGGAAATCACATCGATAAACCGCAGTCAGCATATGGGAAAGCATTTTATCCTAATCATAAAACCTATGCTGATGTACACTGAAGTAATTAGCCTACGATGATCATAATTTCTCATAATAAACAGAAAAGGTTATGAGTCAAACTTACAACTGTTCTAACTTTGACCGATTGAAGAATGTCAGGAGGTAGGAATCTCTTTCCTCGCTCTTTCTCTTATTTTGTGAATTTGTCTCGTCTCTTTTTTTAGCGGTTGAGTTTTCAATGAAACAATTATTCTACTCGGGCTTCCTGAATATGAGATAATTATAACCAACTCTGCGAACTAATTTGAGGTCTTGCAAACTCCAGGTGAGGCACTATTGACAAGGACCTGACTAAAAACCTGAAACAGTGCTGACTGTAAAATTGGTACAACTTATAGGAAATCAATAGACTTACAAGTATTCCAGGCTGGTCAGCTGGGCGAATACTCGTTCCGGGAGTTTAACTATTTGGTTATCTGCAAGAGACCTAAAAAAACAAAGTTTGCAATTAGTATTTAGCTTTTGCTATTTCATTGTTTCATTGTTTATCCTTGAAATGTGAGGTAAAATAAAATCCACGGCGGAATTTTCGATGGATAACAATAAAGTATTTAGCTTATGATTATCTCAATATATCTTATACTAGAAATACGTGACTTGCAGAACCTCGCGAAGCTCAGGCACGGGTGCACCACAAAATTGAGCGATGGGGGTGGGAGGGGATAGAATTTTGCTTTAACTGGGGGTGTGGATGGGTGGCCACAATGGTCCCCAATTGGGAGTTAAGATCGACATTCTGGTTCCCATTCGCTTCCATGTAACTTGCATCCAATCCTCTGTCATGTATATGAAAATACGTTCAGCCCCCCCCCCCCACCTCTCTTCATTCTAAAATAAGGTAAATTGCTCTCTGGAGAGGACGTATAGTATTGCTGTGGACCTGTTGTCCAAGACAATATGTGTGGTGTTTCTGTTTATTTTGGTTGGGTGAGAGTAGGTTATCAGAAATGCAGTTCAAATTCCAATTGGAACTTGTTATCTTCAACATTAACCCGGCCATTTCCTTTGGATTCTGTTGTACAGTTTTTGTTCTATTTACTGGGTATTGACAAGTGTCAATAGCTAAAACAATACATTATTTCCCTTGACTGGCTGAGATACTGTAGCAGGAGTCTCTCACTGCTGAAGAGTGATGTGGTGCATTAAAAAAATTATCCATTTTTACCCAAAAGTTGAAATGAGAATAATACAGAATAATGGCAAGCAAAGCACAGAGTTTCATATTGATGTTGTAACATGTTTATTCATTCCGCCAACATACTATAGAAATTGGATTAGATAACTGTCACAATAATATACATGTAATACATTAACCCTTGAAGCCCCAGTGACCAGCATCTCCCTACAATAACAATGCTTTAATTAGGTCATCAGAATTAAGGAATTGATCACCAAACATGAATAGTGTTAATGTCAGTAGAAAGAAGTTCTCTGCACTAGTACTACAAGAAATGTATGAAGACCAGTAAGGAGAATTTGCAGGTTTACACTGGGGCTTAGGGAGGTCAATTGGTGTGAAAAGCAAGAGTAGCTAATTAAGGGAAAGGGTGAATGTAGATTATAGCATGTGAAATCTTCAGAAGTAAGACAAACTTTCACATAGACAAATCATGCTGAAGGTGATCAGGATCTCAATTCCCATTCCCATGTAAAATACCTCCATGGAATTCCATGGAGTTCCATGGAATTCGATGGAATATTTTCCATGGAATTCCATGGAGTATTAGGACATTATAGCATGTGAAATCTTCAGAAGTAAGACAAACTTTCACATAGACAAATCATGCTGAAGGTGATCAGGATCTCAATTCCCATTCCCATGTAAAATACCTCCATGGAATTCCATGGAGTTCCATGGAATTCGATGGAATATTTTCCATGGAATTCCATGGAGTATTAGGACATGGATTTCCATGGAATTCGTTGGAATATTTTCCATGGAATTCCATGGAGTATTAGGACATAGATTTCCATGGAATTCCATGGAGTATCTTCCAGGGAACTAGCTTTCCATGGAGTTCCATGGAATTCCATGGAAAAAGATTACCAGGACGAGTTTCATTGAAGGTGACCCAGAGTCCGTCTAAGGATAAATGTTTAGAAATGGACAGATTATAATTCAGTTTTTAATAAATAAAATACAGATTTAACTGCTAAAAGAAATCATTAACTTTTCAATATTTACAGTAACACAGTGCTAGTAAGAGAAGGATTCTTAAATATGTTATAACTTTGTGCTATAATTGTAATATACATCACAAATGAAGTAAAATGAAAATTGGCTTCTAACATAAACAACACAGTTCATTGGTGAAGCGACAAACTGAACAATTCCGTATTGCTACTTAAAACGGTATTCCCCTGAAACATTCTCACTAATTGCACGTAAGCTTATTTACACAGTAGAACTAGAGACACTAGACACATTGGACAGAGAAAAATATTTTCACTAACGAATGTTGCATCAATGTTCAAATTGCATGTTAATACTACAGACAAGTTTTCAATTATACTCCCTAACTGTATATTGAAAAAAATTGTTAAAAAGCAAAAAATGATTCCGGCATACCTCATGACAGACAACTCTTTCAATGCAGATCCAAAGGTTACGAAATCACTGGAGTACACTGTAGGCTATTGACTCTTTTCTGTTACTTTTGAGGCGATTAAAATTTCGATTGTGTTTAGTTGAGAAACTCTCATTCGTTTATATTACTGAGGGTAAATTGTAACTCTTAAAAAGTCCACATTTCCACTTGAACTGTTGAATCGAACTGCTGTTGCTCCACGGTCCCACTGCAGTTGCTCATAACCTCGATTTCATCGGTTCATTTTGATCCAAAAATCCACGTGCAAGGCTCAAAACATTTCTAGGCACATAAACTAACCTTAAAGCTACAATTATCCAATTCTGTTTGAATCTGAAAGATGCATTTTCATCCTAAAACCATACACAGATGCTTGCTACGCAACTGTCGCAACCGTCACTTCAAAATGGCGCCTGTGTTGATGATACAGAGGTCACATGACTCAAGTGACAACTGCTGACCACTGAATGCAGGCACTTTGTTTTGGGCGCTCGGATATCACATTTAATTGTTGAATTAAATGGTTATGCTCATGATTAAAACATAATATACAACTATTTTGCTACTCGGAGTGACTGTAGAGCTAAGGTTAGGTATGTATTTTACTATTTATTAATTTATATTGCTAGCTGACAGAATCCCATTCAAGCAGTCAGTTATTTCCCAAATTGGACAGCTTGTAGTTCTGTGCAAAATGTAATTAATTGATACAGTAATTTAAAAATCCTCTGACTGCCAAAAAGGTCACTTGGTCTCCGATCTTGCCAGCTTGACTGTCGTCAGAAGTCACTGATAGGCAGCTGTACCGTCAATATATGTCCTCGCACATGAAAGATACACTGTTGTCATTTTGAATAATTATTAGTGAGGATAACTCACTCTTATATTTTCAAACTATTATGTGTCACACAATGAAATTCAGTAAGCTTCCATGGAACGCCATCAGTATTCCATGAGACTTCAATGGACTCCACGGGTTTCCATGGAGCTTCCATGGAACTCCACGAAAGTCCTTGTGGTTTCCATGGAACCCCATGGAACTCCATGGAGCTTCCATGAAACTCCATGGAATTCCATGGAGCTTCCATGGAACTCCATGGGGCTTCCATAGAATTCCATGGAATTCCATGAAACTCCATGGAATTCTATGGAATTCCATGGAGTTCCATGGAATTCCATGGAGTTATTTTACATGTGCACTGCGAGGAGACCTGTGATGCTGGTCACTGTATGTAGCATGAAATTATTATCAATAATTAATTTTAAGCAGTAATGTTTGTTTCACATCAAATACATGCAGGTAGTACGTACCTATCCCCGCTACACATTTTAAAGTGGTAATTGTCAGGCAGAGCAATACTTGTAAGTGCATTTCCAAACCAAATTGTGAACAGAAATTGTCCTTTCTGATCCATCTGAATATTATTTTTTTTACTATTACAGGGTCAAATTATATCCATAACGGAAAACATAAACTTTTATAAATTCCTACTGATCCAATATGAATTATTTCTTTCAAATATGTTTTCGGGAACGTCCTAAACTTAAGATTTAAATTCTTTTTACTGCTCATACACAAATATGCTAGTTGTTTGGGGAACTGAAACCTATTTTGTGAATAATTTCATTTCTCTTGTGTAATCTGTAATTTTGATCATCCTTGGAAAAGTAATTATACGTTAATAATAATTACTGGTACATCAAGAGTAAAGATACCTGTTCAGTCACCGTCCGTTGGAAAGGTACTGATATTTCTAGCAAAAGTATTTTGATGATCGTGTGTTTTTTCCCGCCTCTTGTTGCTTCTATAACAAAATCATTTTGTCGAAGCACTTCTTGTCGGTGTCACCGGTCCTGATCGGTTTCAGCACACATTTCTCGAAGAGTTTGTAGCCACTGGGTTCATTCTTACCGGTATTATTCAATTGGTGTGACTGAGTTATAATATTCGAAGACCTTGTATCGATTCTCGCGTTGTTGGCGAATTTCGTTTTATCGCAGCGCTGTGCTATTAAGGTAAATTTAAGCTACGTTATGTATGTTTCAAGATTTCTCGCCTGTGATATTCCAGTCTCCTGTTTGTGTCCTGCTGATGGCTTTAGTCTTCGCTAGGCTATTATCGGAAAACGATGTTCTGTACCCGTGCTTTCTTGTCGTCGACTCTTTCGCCTTCGTTGTTCGCGCTGAATTTCAAGTCGGCGTTCACGCTGAGTTTCAGTTGTAAATCTCCCCCGGAATGGATTTTCAGCCACTTGTTTAATCAGGCGTTGCTTGCTTGTTCACAGACGATGAATAAACATATCAGCACCCAAATAAACGCAGCGAAGCAAGCAAGAAATGAAGAAACACGCCGAAGAAACATGAGAGTGCACAACTGTCAGCGGTCGCGATTTGGTTTTGTTGCTAGGCAACTGTGCGGACGCCATCGAAATATATACGGGCCGATCGAGATTTGACCGCCCTTAGCGATCCTCGCGCGAACCCCACGCGACAAATTTATAATCCTCGCTTCGCGAGGAATCAAACTTTCAGCTCCTTCAAGTTTGACATACTGATAAATATGTCGGGGGGTAGAATCTGAATGTTATTCTCATGTAAATACTTGCAGGGAAGTTAAAAACCTAAACTCAGTTGGTTATTCAGTAGCCTGCAACCTGGAAGGATTATCTGCTTTTATCTTCAATCATAATCATTACAATAAAATGAAACCAAATGTACAAGCCAAGTAATAATAATATGTTACTTATGACTGCAATTAATTTAGAAGGTCTTGAATGTAATTGAAGAATCAAAGTAACTGTCAGCGGAGAGCTACAACAGGATTTTCATTCACTGTTTTTCAATGGCACACAAAATGGCAGACGTCGTACTCGATTTGCGCATAGCATTGAGGGTGATTTTGGTTCTTTAAATCCTAGAACAACGCAAAAAAACCTTTCCCAGACTCAAAGGAATATCAGTTTGAAAAATTGCAAGAATATTTCCCCTGAGTCATAAAATAATCGTGATCTTAGTGTTTTCTGACAAAACAAGAAACTTCACGGCAAACATTTCGATGGTTGACACTTAAGTAATCTGCATATAACGACCCCATTATTTCTTATAACTAGAAATACGTGACTCGCAGAACCTCGCGAAGCTCGGGCACGGGTGCACCACAAAACTGATTGATGGGGGTCGGGAGAGGATAGAATTTCGGTTTAACTGGAGGTGTGGATGGGTGGCCACAATGGTCCCGAATTGTGAGTTAAGATCAACATTCTGGTTCCCAGTCGTTTCCATGTAACTTGCATCCAATCCTCTGTCATGTATAAGAAAATATGTTCAGCCCCCACCCCACCCCCCCCCCACTTCTCTTCATTCTGACATAAGGTAAATTGCTCTCTAGAGAGAATGTATATAGTATTGCTGTGGACCTGTTGTCAGGGCCAGTGTGTGGTGTTTCTGTTTATTTTGGTTGGGTGAGAGTATAGGTTTATCAGAAATGCAGTTCAAATTCCAACTTGGAACTTGTTATCTCCAACATTTACCCAGCCATTTCCTTTAGATTCTGTTGTACAGCTTTTGTTCTATTTACTGGGTATTGACAAGTGTCAATAGCTAACACAATTCATTATTTCCCTTGAATGGTTGAGATACTGTAGCAGGAGTCTACTACTGCTGAAGAGTGATGCAGTGTATTAAAAAAAATTATCCATTTTTACCCAAAAATTGAAATAAGAATAATACAGAATAATGGCAAGCAAAGCACAGAGTTTCATATTGATGTGGTAGCATGTTTATTCATTCCCCCCAACACACTATAAAAATTGGATTAGATAATTGTCACAATAAAATAATAAGTTAACCCTTGAATCCCCAGTTACCAGCATCTCCCTACAATAGCAATGCTTTAATTAGGTCATCAGAATTAAGGAATTGATCACCAAACATGAATAGTGTTAATTTCAGTAGAAAGAAGTTCTCTGCACTAGTACTACAAGAAATGTATAAAGACCAGTAAGGAGAATTTGCAGGCTTACATTGGGGCTTAGGGAGGTCAGTTGGTATGGAAAGCAAGAGTAGCTAATTAAGGGAAAGGGTGAATGTAGATTATAGCATGTGAAACTTTCAGAAGTAAGTAAACTTTCACATAGACAGATCATGCTGAAGGTGATCAGGATCTCAATTCCCCTGATTTTGGTGCTTGCTTGTGCACTGCGAGGAGACCTGTGATGCTGGTCACTGTATGTAGCATGAAATTATTGTCAATAATTAATGTTAAGCAGTAATTTTTGTTTCACATCAAATACATGCATGTATGTACCTATACCCGCTACACATTTTAAAGTGGTAATTGCTAGGCAGAGCAGTACTTGTGAGTGCATTTCCAAACCAAATTGTGAACAGAAATTTTCCTTTCTGATCCATCTGAATATTATTTTTAAACTATTAATAGGGTCAATATCCAGAACGGAAAACATAAACTTTTATAAATTCTTACTGATCCAATATGAATTATTTCTTTCAAATATTTTTCGGGAACGTCCTAAACTTAGAATTTGAATTCTTTTTACTGCTCATACACAAATATGCAAATTGTTGTGGGAACTGAAACCTATTTTGTGAAATAATTTCATTTCTCTTGTGTAATCTGTAATTTTGATCATACTTGGAAAAGTAATTACATGTTGATAATAATTACTAGTACATCAAGAGTAAAGATAATGGTAGAGAGAGGAAATAATTTTGAGCCAACTTGTTCAGTCACCGCCCGTTGGAAAGGTAAATTTCTAGCAAAAGTATTTTGATGATCGTGCATTTTTTGTCGCCTCTCGTTGCTTCTATAACAAAATCCTTTTGTCGAAGCACTTCTAGTCGGTGTCGCCGGTCCTGATCGGTTTCAGCACACATTTTCTCGAAGAGTTTGTAGCGGCTGAGTTCATTGTCATTATTCAATTGGTGTGACTGAGTTATAATTTCGAAGACCTTGTATCGCGTGATTGTGGCGTTGTTGGGGAATCTCGTTTTGTGGCAGCGCTGTGCTATCAAGCTAAATTTAAGCTACGTTGTGTATGTTCCAAGATTTCTCGCCTGTAATATTCCAGTCTCCTGTTTGTGTCCTGCTGACGGCTTTAGTCTTGCTAGGCTATTACCGGTAAACGATGTTCTCCTACCCGTGCTTTCTTGTCTTCGACTCTTTCGCCTTCGTTGCTCGCGCTGAATTTCAAGTCGGCATTCACGCTCAGTTTCAGTTGTAAATCTACCCCGGAATGGATTTTGAGCCACTTGTTAAACCAGGGGCTGCTGTCTAATTACTTGTTCACAGAAGATGAATAAAAATATCAGCACGTAAATGTACATAGCGAAGCAGGCAAGAAATGAAGAAACACGCCGAAGAAACATGAGAGTGCGCAACTGTCAGCGGTCGCGATTTGGTTTTGTTGCTAGGCAGCTGTGCGGACACCATCGAAATATATACGGGCAGATCGAGATTTGACCGCCCTTAGCAATCCTCGCGCGATCCCCACGCGACAAATTTATAAACCTCGCTACGCTCGGAGGGCCTTCGGCCCTCGTCGCTTCGCGAGGAAATATTTCCATTGCTTTTGGGGGTTTTCAATACCTTCCTCGGTTTGTAGATATTGTACAAAAGGATTATTCAATTTATGAATAAGTTAAACATCGACATCATCATCTATTAGATCTATTACATCATCTATTAAATTAATTCTGTTCTGGCATTTTTTAGAAAGGGAGCATTAAGGGAGGGAGCATTAAGGGAGCATTCACAAAATCTTGTTGGGGGGGGGGGAGAACTGTTGAGAAAATGAAAGCAATTTCTATTTAATTTGCAAATACCGCTAATTTATTTGTTAAAACAAAATAACCTGTAGCTAACCCTGCTATTTTTTGGGGGGTTGGAAAAGATGCGGTGCATTCCTCAGGGTCCCCTTAAAGGAGGCCCCCAATTATAAGCGCAAATTTTGCCTGCATAAATGACAAGCGTTGTGTTAAAATTCTCTTTCTTGACAATTTATGTATGTGCATGTTTCTGTAGAGAAGTTAATTTTGATTTAAATGAAGATGTACGTAGTGCTAGACAAGGAGAGATCGTTACTTCTAATCAGTGGGAGGTTCAACAGAGAGCTTTAACAGTGTACATCCTTCCCCTCAGGCAAAAAGTGGGTCCCATGATTGTATAATGTTCTAGAGCTGTGACAATTTTAAGAAAAAGGACAGCAGTAGTTGACTAGGGGTCGAGATGTTTTGTGGGTTGGTTTTCCAGAAGTTCTGTATGTCATAAATAATGGATTATTCCTCATACAAAAGGTTTTATGACTGTTTGGAAGCATAGTGATTATGATGACGATGGTTATAATAGCGATGGAATTTAGAGAATGGTCTCTGGACCTTTGTTTTATGCTTGGTGTAAATTCCATTGGCTTTATTTAAACACTTGCTGGTCTGATTGTTATGACAATCCTCTTATCAATTCCTTCTATTTTCATTTTATTAGGATCTTTACTCGTCAAGCAATTCTCCTCTTTGAGAGGCCGAAGCCCGCACAGCTGTCCAGCCAGACTATGGCAGAAAGAAAGGCTGTGCTTGATCTGGCTGCAAAAAACGCAAGCACAGCCTTTCTGGAAGCTCTCTGTTTAGTGGAGCATTTCCTTGATGAGAATTCTTTAGGTGAACGGACCTCAATATCCAAACGAATCGACGAAATGTTTCCTGTAAGGATTCGCAGCCCGGAACTTTATTGCAAAGTTATGGGGTTTACTTCCAAGGTTAGTGCATGGTGTTCAATGACATTGGTTGTCACTTGTCCACATGTACATGCATTACTAAGAGTAACTTTCTTTATGCATGATATCCAGGAATTTCGTGATTAAGATCTGCCCTTCAAATCATAAAGTTATATCCTGAGAGACTGAAAAGCCCTGTAATGAAGTTACCGTTGAATGGGCAATAAATAATTGATAGGCTCATGGAAAAAACGAATATTAATCATGTGTTTGTCATACTGATGCAGTTTAGTGGTTGAGCTTTAATGGAAGCTTGTGCATTATTGTAGTTTCAGTAACTACAGGTATAGCAGTTAATAAGTTTTCCAAAGTTCAAAGATAATACTAAATTTAGATTTGTGCCAATGCATCAGGTCATGAAAGTTACTGGTATGGAGGAGGACCTACCAATCATTTGGAGCTACTTAGAAACAAAAGTGGCTCCATTCATTGCCGAGCTGTTCTGTGGAGTCCACGACTCCAACAGTATCGTACAGAACCCTGTGTTAAGCACTGGCTTGAAAGCAGTTTCAGTTTGGGACATCTTGTCCAACCTGAAGCAATCTCTCTTAAAGAAGCAGGTACTTTTTCATTGTAGATATATTTCATATCTTTTTTGATCAAGGCTGAATTCAAATAAACTAACGTAAGCACCTACATGTACATTTGAGGAAAAACAGCGAAGTTAAATCAGGGCTTGAAATAACGGCCGGTTAACGTACACTGTCCGGTCAAAAATAGGTTTTGTCCGGTCAAATCCTTGGATGGCCGGACGATGTGTCCGGTCGTTTACGCTTGTAAAGAAAAATTTAATGCAGAACTTCAGGTTTTAAATTTTTAAAGGTTCAACATTATTGGCGTTAGTGAATAAAAAGGGGAAATGACAGAATGAGATACTACCAGACCAAGAACTTTTAATAAATGATTCATAATAGTGGTTGTAAAATTTCCGGTGGTTGCAAATTTTCGCTTTCAAGTATTCTAGATGAAAAAAGAGATTTGCCTGTTAGTATCATTTCCCCGGCCCCTATTCTAAGCTAACATTGTATCAAATTAGTGGATATGGATTCTACTTGTAAGTGTTTCTTGTTGTATATTCACATCAGTTAGCTTGTATTATTATGAGAGTCAACTACATCGCAAGCTTCAATTTCATCAACTTCATAACTTCAGTAGGTATTAAAATTTAACCGTATTGAAGACATAGAACTGAAGCGATAGTTGTATGCAGAAATGTAATACTGATTTTGCCGAACGTTGCGACTGCACCGTGCGTTCCACTTTTCCTGCATTGTATTCGATGCTGCATGTACAATAACGGCGTAGAAGATGTACTTGTTTGATATGTAAACACCATGCATGGGTGGGGGGGGGAGAATTTTATAGAGATATGACGTAATGGATATTTGTCCGGCCAAAAATGGGTTGTGTCCGAGCAAAAATAGGTTTGACCGGCGCAAGCCGGGAAATTATTTCAAGCGCTGTAAATAATTTTTTCTTCTTCAGCATACATGTACGCGTAGATTACAACTGTTGTGATTTGCCAAAATTAATAGTTTTGCATTTACATTAAGTTGTTGAAACATCTACACTGTATGTCCCATGCCAGTAAAATTTTACCCTTTCCGTTGATAACTGAAATCTCAAATCATAAATAACTCAAATCTCCCAGGAACTCGATTTCAATTTTTTTTCCATTCAGGTCAATTTCTGTTAAGTTTTACCATGATAGTAAAACTTTCCAGTGACAAAACATACTCCATGACACTTCATGTTGAAATTCAATTTACTGGGTAAATTGAACAAGGCATGTGCTTGTACTTTTAAAGTGTGTTTGTTAATATATAGTGTTGTTAGACACTTCAAAAATATGTTGTCTTTTGTCTCGATTTCTTTTTCTTTCTTGGTTATACAACTGTTACTTTACAAATTGTGTAATTTCTTCTAAAAAGTGTTTGTTTATTGTGGGTTAATGTATTTGAATGTTTATTACTTTTGTACCAGATTGCCACTGCCTTTAGAATGACTCATGTTAACGAGAGTGATTGCCTGGCAGTTGCGTATGACATTGCCGCATCTATGACTAAAGAAGCTGTAGATGGGAAGTTCCTAATGAGTGAACTGAAGAAGTCCCCTAATGCCTCCAAGAGCATGCTCCATTTTTTAAGCCCGGACTCCCCAATTGACCCATTCCGTGTCAGTTAGGGGGAAAGATGTGTATGGGAAGAGCATATATTGCCAGGCAATGCATTGCTTTGCCTTTGAGCATTGCCCTCAGTAAAATGCTGCAAGCAATTAAATTTGATCATGAGTGCACTATGTACAGTGTAATTCCTTTAAACTACCTGTCCTTGCAAAGCTTACATAAATTGTTAGTATTAATAACCCTTGTAGAATCAGACGCTATGTAAAACTTATGTAAATGCTATGTCATGAAGCTATGTCAAGGGTATGTCACCAGTATGTATAAACTATGTTACAAAAAGTATGTGCTTTCTATGCCATAGCTATTTTTTTGCATAAAAAATGCTAAGTTTTTGCTAGTCATTTGGAACCTATGTTAATTCTATGTAGTTAAGAGGAATTTAAATAACAGTAATTAAACAGGTTTAAAATAGCATGTGCATATGTTAAAAATACACTTTACACAACTTTTTCATAAAACATCACAGCAGTAATTAAACTCATCAACAATAGATGAGCTTGGGGAAGGTGCCTGAAAGAATGGTGGAGCCAGAAGCAATTGAGCTGAGCACGTCGGGTAACCATGACAACCCTGTGAGCGGCAACCACCACGGACCGTCACACTGATAACAGTGGAACAACTATACTTACCACATACTTACCATAACAGGAAAAGAAAGGGGGGGGGGGGAAGGGCAGGGAGTGAAAGCACCGAGAACCGTCGACTAGCGAACAAGCATGTGAAATGAATTGACCTTAAAGGCCGAACTGTAAAACACGAAAGGCCCCTGCGGCAACCCCCGGCCACCCTGTAAGCCCGCCACGTGGAGGACCGCTGACCAGCATTGTATCGAGTTTAACTTGGCCTAAATTACATTTAGCCACATTTAAACTCATCAACAATAGATGAGCTTGTGGGAAGGTGCCTGAAAGAATGTTGGAGCCAGAAGCAATTGCGCCGAGCATGTCCGGTAACCATGACAACCCTGTGAGCGGCAACCACCAGGCCTTGCCCTCCAAGGTGCTTGGAGAGCGACGGGCCAGCGAACAGGGTGGGAGAGGGACCAAGACCCCAAACCTTCCAAGCACCGTCCCCAATGCCCACATCTAGCAAGGCAGACAAAAATAGCACACACCAGACCAAGAAGAGTAAACAAACCGGCACCAGCTCACCGTAGACCGAGCAGCAATCCAGTCTCCATGAGGAGGCGAAGTCCTTGGACACAAACCAACACCGCCCAAGCCAGGTCACTGCACAAAGTCTTCAAAGCCAGATGCAAACCATAAGAGTTGAGTTGCGGCAGACAAAGATCAGGGAGCAGTAGACGATGTCAGCTGCTTCGTGCTTCGAAAGTTTTGGTAATGCCTCCGCTGGAGTACGTATATACGTTAAATAAGCATTGCTTGTCCAATGACCCAATGCTTGAATCTGATGGTCAGCAATCCCATTTCGAGCAGCAACCGTTGCCACACCAATGCGAAAACTGTGGCTTGAAAAATTGCCATCGATGCCAGCGGACGAAAGAATGAGACGCAGCCACGAAGACAAAGTGGCTCGGGATAATGGCCGACCGTATTGGAACAGAAATAAGGGGCCTGAAGCATCACCCCTTACCGACAAGTAAGCTGCCAAGGATTGAATAGCACAAAGGGGAAAATCCCCCTTGCCTATGTACACAAAACACCCCCTGCGGAATGGGTCCGTCTTCGACGCTTTAATTCGGATGCGGAGACATGAGGGAGAGGAATGAGAGTCAAATGCAATATCGGCCAGGCCAAGATGGATGGCTGGCGAATAACTAGCCATGTTAGACTGTAAACTCGGCGGAGCGGAGAAAACCGAAGTAAGCTAAATTACAAGCTGCCCAGAACATACAATGATCTGAAATTTTAAGATCTAGGGCCTTGAAGATGACTGCCAAGATGTCATGTGACTGGTAGGCATAATCGAGACGTGTCACCCTGAGTGCGCTTAATTCCTCGAAGCACCCGCTGCAACCTCAAGCAATTGAGGAGAGAGCCCGGAAGCCCTGTTCAATGTGCAAAGAACGAACAGCTGAAGGATAAACCTTGATCGTAGCATGCTGAACCGAGTTGGCCAAAAAAGTAGCAAAAAGGCACAGAGTCCATTCGTCTGCAGGGCAGGGGGAGCCTGACGGGTGAACCTTGCCGAGCTGTGTGCAGAACTAATAGAACTTCTTCTGACCAGAGGCGTAGGAGTTGTGGGTTGAAGCTGCCAAACCTTGCACCAAGAAGTTATGACACTGTGCCTCTAAGGCAGAGGTATCAGAAGGTCCTATAACTGTTGGGGGACAGTGACTGGGAGTAGCTGAGGCTCGGGAGCCAAACGCCTGAACTCCTGCCAACGGAAACAGGAAAGAGCATCAGCAATGTTATTGTGAATGCCAGGCAAGTGTTGCGCAGTAAACGTAAAGTTAAAACGAGCGGACACAGAGAGTAAATGGTGTATAAGCTGCATGATGCAAGGGATCTTGGAGGTCCTGGATGTCAGAATGTGCACCACCGCCTCATTATCTGTACGGAACAAGACGTGTCGACACCATTGGGACCCCCAAACGTGTGACACGACCACAACGGGGAATAATTCCTTATAAGCGATCGATTGTGGTGACTGAGACAGGGTCCAGGCACCGCTGAACCACTCGTTCTGGACGTATGCCCCGAACCCCAAAGAGCCTGCAGCGTCCGACGACACCTCCACATCTGGAGTGGCCGCCATCCCAGGGAACAGCCAGAGGCTAACCCCATGCCACGACATAAGAAAATCAGACCACCACTGAACACCTCGATGGAATTCCGCATTTAAACGAATTGGGTGATCACGTGTACGGAAACAGCAGAGGTGGTCAATCATGCGGCGCAAAAAAGTATGTCCGGGCCCATACCACTTTATCCGCATGGTGCAGATGGCCGATCAGCGACTCGAGTTGGCGTCCGGTACACCACCGTCGGAGCCGCCATGACTGGATCAACTCCCGAAGCACTGCCAGCTTGTCTGCCGGGAGACGGGCAGACTGTTCAAGAGAATCTAATTCAATTCCCAACACCACCAGACAGGTGGACGGGCCAATACACTTGTTGGGATGAAGTGAAAGGCCAAGTGACCAACACACTGTTGTCGACGTCTGCAAATTATTTGCGCACTGATCCGAGCTGGCTGGGCCCGCCTTGATAAAATCATCCAGATAATGCCTGAGATCACCAACATTGTACTTATTGATGAGGATCCATTTCACCATATCTGCAACCGCATTAAAAATATATGGGGCCGAACGGAGCCTGAAGGGGAGGGCTAAGTCAACATAGAACTGGCTACGCCACTTCATCCCTAAGGGATAGCGGTCCTCAGGATGAACAGCAACATTGCGGTAAGCTGCCTCGACATCAAACTTGGCCATCTGGGCCCTGTGTCCGTACTTGGCGACCATGCGGATGATTTGATCGTTTGATGTAGTGCATGGAGAACTCATCTGGGTTAATACCATCGTTAACACTTGACCCCTGGGGGATGACAAGTCAACAATGAGACGCCACTTGCCAATTTGCCCCTTCTTTGGGAAGCGGGACCGAAGGGAAGGGACCAGCAACCCTGCATCGTGAGACCTCGAAGGCCAAGTAATCATCTATGACCTTGGGTTCTGAAATGCCGAGGGTTTGTTCTTTTTGGCTGCTTTAAGCCTGCGGGAAGGTTGGAAACCAAGACGAAAACCCTGTTGAAGGCACTGGAGAACGTAGGCAACAGCTTGCCGATCAGGGTCCCAGCCAAATCCAGGGTGAATTGCGCCGCGTTCAAAGGAGAAACCACCGACACTGGATGAAAGGGGGGACCCCCTAGAAGCAAAAATTGCAAGAAAACGACACTTGAAAACCTTCCAACAAGCCCAAATAGATCCGTTTATTTTAGAAGCAAACAGGCACAATCTACAACCAGTGACATAAGTCGTTGAAACACCCTCCCCTCCTACCCCTATAAGTCGTTGAAACACCCTACCCTCCTACCCCTATTCAATGTTGCATAGTGTTGCGAGCGCTTCATTCCATCTATTTGGTTGAAACTATTTTACAACATTGCCTTGTGGGAGAGGGAGGGAGAAACGATTGTACCGACAGTGTTTCAACAAAGTGACACTGATTTTAGCCTGCGTCGCAGACGTAATATAACGCTGGTATATTTACAAGGGTAAATTTCGTCTGCGATGCAGGCTAGCACAATCCGACTGTAACAATATCACCTTCATCCTGTATTTGATTGACATGTAATTTTATACCCGACAACTGATCTTTATATTTAACCACGTTCCCATGTGATTACCAGAGCAGATCGATAAATGAAAGGACCTGAATACACGACATCGAGCGAGTCTTCTTAGTTTATTTCCATTCCTATTAAACAAAGTTTATTACACCGACCATAAAATTTACGGCTGTATTAACAGAAAAGGAAACAAATTTCCTAGACACTACTATCAGAAAAAAAGGTGAGCGATTTTACAAAGAAACTGGGAAAAAGATTAAATCTCTGACAGCCGCACGCACTTTAAACTGACTGAGACACTTCAATACAGAGAACCGCCTCTCATCTCCTACAGGAGAGGAAAATCTCTTATAGACATAATTGTCAGAGCTAAAATTTAAAGGTCAAAGACCTATTACATCAAGAAACAGCGGGAGTTGTGTTTACCTCCGGGGTACCTCCTGCCACAAGTTTGGACCGAACTACAGTTCTGTCTTGGATTGAAATCAGACGGCGGAACAATTCTGGTCGCTGTACTTGGCAGCACTTCCCCGGCCCATAGCCTGGGAATCTGGAACCTTGAATTTATTTCGCTCTCAACGGAGGTAAATTTCTCACTATTCCCTACTTCTATCCGCATTTTCTGCATTGGATTGCAAGCTCGTTACGGCATTAAGTACGCTCCGAACGAAATCTTGGACAGATCTTCTATTATAATTACCAGCGTCCGCCATCTTGCAACTCAGAACCAACACCGCGGGAAGATCTTTGATTGCGAGGTAGCTGGGTCTAAAAAATGATATAACTTCCTGTTCGCAAAAATCATTTCCGCTTCCTGTTCACGACGGTCACGGATGGATGC
Source organism: Siderastrea radians (assembly GCA_964017195.1). NCBI lineage: Eukaryota > Metazoa > Cnidaria > Anthozoa > Scleractinia > Rhizangiidae > Siderastrea > Siderastrea radians. The sequence goes on from OZ024896.1 coordinate 14,035,206, forward strand.
GTACCTCTTTTAGTTTTATCGAACATGTTTTAGTTTTATCAAACATGATCACGACGGTCACGGATGGATGGACACCGGACTCTCAAACAAAACGTATGACGTCTAATCTTGATGCCACATTGCAAGAAAGATGTATAACAGAAAACATCGATTTGTGACATTTAAAACTCGATTTACAGCGTACAAAACTGATGTATAAGCCTTTGATATAACATTGATGTTTACAACATGACATTGATATACACAAACATAACATTGATGTATACAACACGACATTGATATATACAAACATAACATTGATGTATACAACATGACATTGATATATACAAACATAACATTGATGTATACAACATGACAATGATATATACGAACATAACATTGATATATACGAACATGACATTGATATATACAAACATAACATTGATGTATTTACATTTGATATTTTGTCCGTAAAAAAGCGCCATACTTCACCGCCCTGTTTTGAAGCATGTGGAAGGACGACGTCTGCGAGAGGTCTGGGCTCAAATATCACGAATTCAACATGGCGGCTACGTTGCAACGTTGCGAGCAAAACCATCAAGAAAAGTGGTTATTCCATCATCCTCTGGGCAGACTAACGTTACTTAACAACTAAAGTTGGAGAAAGGTACACAACAGCACTTTTAAACAGTAACTTAAAATACATCGCTCAATCATTTGCTCCTAAAGTTATTCTTTAATATTTGTATTGGTGAACGAACTGATCTACTGAAGCATTACCGTAACACTTACTAGTGACACCTGTGACCGGTGTTACGGGTTACGGGTTACGGGTTCAACTGAGAACACTGTGTTTCTGTGTCCAGGTCTTATCTAGGCTTTGGTCTTTGGTTAAAATTAGGTTTGCAGGCATATAGTTGAGATGAAGAGACTGCCCCTGGCATACTGGCAACAATTAATACAGTCTATGTTATACCTTAACTCTTCAAGGGATTAAAAAAAAACAATATAGATGTCCACCAACAGAATAAAGTTAAATTTCTTATGCACTTTTTCTTGAAGCATGTTCAACATATAATAATATTGTGTGTTGATTCCTTTAGTTAAGGAGACACCTACTGATAACAAAAACAGTGAAGGTCAGTAGATCTATCTATTACAGTAGTAATGCACTATCAGTGGTGTTTTCTTTTTTGATTAAAATGTGGATTAATTACTAGTAAATATACAATCACACTCGTTGTATCCTGTTTGTGTCTATTTTAAGGAAGGGAAAATATTCCAGTGGAAGAATAGAAAGGTTAGTTGATCTTCTATATATTAACCCATTCACTCCCAATCTTTTTCAGCAAAACCACCATTTTAAACCATGTTGAAGGCTTTGATTTGGCTCCTGTCTGCTCAAATCCTGGTCCAAACTTTTATAACTTCTCTCACAATTTGAACGAGAAAAACGCTGTACCCAATTGTCTTTCTGGGTCTTAGCCCTTAGTCCTGGTGTTTTAGGCTGTTTGATAGTCTTTTCTTGGACTAGGAAAGATTTCACCTAAACTTTCATGAAAGAGGAAATTTTCAACTAGAATTATCGACCTGTGCCAAGGCCAAGTTTTGCATCAATTTCACAAGGAAACTTTTTTCCTTCTTCTTTGTGTAGCTCTGGTCTATATTAAGTGAGCACTTCAGTTTAGGCACTTTTTGTTAGAAGTGTGCCTGTTGCATCAATTGGTTATCAAAAACATCTGCTGTTACTCAAAGTGGTGATGTCACAAACTGAACAAGGACAATGGTCGTTTAGGGGCAGTTTTGGGTGGCACGGTAGTCAAAGGGTTAATCTGTTGTCATGGATAACACAAATTCTAGTTGTGACAAAAATACTCACCAATTAAATAATGATGACATGGCATGCTTGTTCACTCCAATATCAGTCATATTACATGGATGTCATCATTGGAATATTAATTATAAATTTGATTATCTTTTTTTAAAAGAAAGGTCTGCCCTAGACAATACCAGCAATGGTTAGTAATGATCTTTTGTTGTAACAGTCAGTGATATTTTCTGGTGAGGTTGGTAGTGGAAGAATGGCTTTTAAATTCATCTGTTTGAAAGAGTGCATGATTACTAGTCCCTTGTGTCAACTGAAAATGCTTATCAAATCAGTGATCCATTCTTTTTCTACCACAAGAAATATGTTTGGTCTATTTTGCCAATATATCAGTATATCAAATTTTTCTATACTTTTTTTTAATGATAATTCAATTTTGGCTGTATCTGATTCGTTGAAAATACTGTCCCCAGTGATACCGGCAACATTTAGTATGTACAGTCTATGTTGTAAAGATCTTATTCCTTAACTCTTCAAGGGTTTAAAAAAACTGTATGGGTGTGCACCCAAGAGTAATGTTAAATTTCCTATGCACTTTTTCGTGAAGCAGGTTCAACATATAATAATATTGTGTGCTGATTCTATCCAATTAGTCAGGAGACTCTTGTCGGTGACAGAAACAGTGAAGGTCAGTAGATCTATCTATGGCAGTAATACACTATCAGTGGTGTTGTCTGTTTTTGACTGAGATATGGATGACAAGTAAGGGGGAGCAGGGATGGTGAGAACACTCCACCCCCACCAGTTTGGCGCAGGTACAAATCTTGAAGGTGATACCATATGTGGGCTGAGTTTATGTTAGTTCTGAACCCTGCTCCAAGGGTTTTTCTCTGGGTTCGCCGGTTTCCCTCCCTCAGCAAAAATCGTCACGCAGCTCGTTCGTGCTGGCTGTCGGCTGAGGTCCAATTTCATGCAGGGACCATATAACGGCTGCCAGGAGGCGCCTATATATGCTTTTGGTCTAACCTTGTTAAGCTGCAACCTTGCTGTACTTGTGAGGACAATTACCAAGACTGTTATTGTTATCATCATCATCATCATATACAATCGCACTCATTACATCTTGTTTGTGTATTATTTTTTTAAGGGAATTTAGTATTCCAGTGGAAGAAGAGAAAGCGCGGGAGGATGTTCGGAACTAAAAGTTACTGTTTTGCTAGAAGCATGGGCCCGAATTAGTTTCCAGGAGTTTGGATCCCTGATTATTGTTGTCAACTCAGATTGCCATGTGCTCGGTGAAAGTTTTTTGTTCTGTAAAGTTTGTTAGCGTTGTGTTAGAAAATAAATTGTTTCAAGGTCAATTAGCGAAAATGTTATTATAATTATCATCATCATCATCATAATAGACAGTCACACTAATTATATTTTGTTTGTGTCTTACTTTTAGGAAGGGAAAATATTCCAGTGGAAAAAGAGAAAAGTTAGTTGATCTTCTGTTAATTATTTTTCTTCTTGTGAAAATCAGTTCATCTCTTGTCATGGATGTCACAGTATGTGTCACGTGACTCGCTCTAGCACGTGCTTTTATGTAAGTGAGGAGCTCTCACCGAGCCGCCATGTTAATCGATTGAAATAAACCTTGTGAAAGTATAACATGGTTGTCAGAAGCGGGATTCGTGACTAGAAGGTCCGAAGACACGCAAGCAAGAAACTGTAAGTTGTCCTTAGCTAATTTAGCGAAGAGATGGACGGAAGCGAGGAGAAATGAGCGATTTAATCGGCTTCGAATTACCGAAAATCGATTGGACTCCAGGTCCCGATTTAGCTCAAAGGTTGAAACGCTTCAAACAAAAGTGTGAATTACTCTTCGATGGTCCTCTGAAACCAAGGACTGACGAACAGAAATGTAAATACTTTCTCCTATGGACGGGAGATCACGGACTAGATCTGTACAATACATGGAACTTGAGCGAGGAACAGCAAAAGAGCTTAGAAGAATACTGGAAGTGTCTGGAGGAACACGTGAAACCCCAGTCAAATTACATATTAAATCGCTTTTACCTCCGAAGCTTGAAACAAAATAACCGTCCCCTAGACGAATTTCTTACTGAAGCGAAACTGTTGATCCAAAATAGTGGTTACTCAACAGACATGCATGATGAATTACTGCGTGATGCTCTTGTTTTCGGAGTGGACTCAGACACTGTACGAAAGAAATGTATTGCTGAAGGCAATAAACTAACCCTCCAGAAAGCTAGAGAAATTGCACGCACAGAAGAAGCTACTAAAATGCAGTTAGAAACCATGGCAAACCACAGTCAAATCAACCTCCTCAACAAAAAAGATTTCAGCAAGGGTAAAACCCAGCCACGAAACAAACCATCAAAAGGGCAAAAAGGCCACAAAGGGAAAGAACATAGACAAACGGACAAACCCAAACCTGAATGTGGGAGGTGCGGTGGTAGACCACATGCAAAATTGCAGAAATGTCCAGCAATCAATTCAGAGTGCTATAATTGCCATAAAGTTGGACACTACCAACACATGTGCTTTAAAGTAAAACCTTCAGGTGTAAACACACTTCATGGTGAAAGCAGTAACCCAGCGGAATCTGACCTGGATGAAAGAGTTTTCTTAGGAACATTGACTGCAGAACACTGTTCAGACACAAATGATTGCACAGGTGAAATTGACAACATCCAGTCACGCCAAGACCATACCAAAGCATTAATTGAAATGCAGCTAACCGCAAAGCCAACCCACAGGCACACCACACCGATAGTATGCAAACTTGACACAGGTGCAGAGATGAATGTAATCTCCAAGCAAGACTATGAGAAAGTGGTAACAGACCCCAGACAAAGGCAACTTGGTCTACCACAGTGTAAGATTACCACTTATGGAGAACATAATATAAGGAACCTTGGCTCTTGTCAGTTGTACATACATCACAGAGGGGACACTGGCCAGTCACCTTCGAGGTTACCGAAGTCCCTAGTCCAGCAATGTTGGGATGCAAAACTTGCAGCGTCTTAAAACTTGTTCAATTTAACTGCAACCTTACACAGAAACTGGAGAGCAACAAAGCTACCAAGTCCCCACCCGGCAACCAGCCGAATGACAAACCACACACACCGCTCACCAAAGAGAAACTCCTCACTGATTTTCAAGACCGTTTGGAAGGGCTAGGAGAGTTCCACATGAACCCATACCACATAACCCTAGAGCTTGGGGCAGAACCTGTCATTCACCCTCCACGGTCAGTTCCAGTCCACCTACGGGACCTCTACAAAGAAGAGATTGACAAGATGCTCGAGTTAGGTGTCATCACCAGGGTTGACACACCCACAGACTGGGTAAATAGCATTGTCCTGTCAGAGACCACCAATGAAAAGGGAGAGATCGCAAAACTGAGAGTCTGCTTGGACCCCCGTGATCTAAATAAATGGATCAAGAGAGAACAACACTATACCAAAACAATCGACGAGGTGGTGACCCAACTGAATGATGCTAAATTCTTCACCTTAGTTGACGCCAAGAAAGGATACTGGCACGTCCCACTAGATGAAGCCAGCTCGTACCTTACTACACTCAGTACCCCCTTTGGTAGATTTCGATTCACCCGGCTACCCTTTGGCCTCATCGTTTCTCAGGACGTATTCCAGAAACAGCTTGACTCAGCACTCGAAGGTCTTAGCGGCGTCACAGGCATAGCAGACGACACATTCGTCTTCGGTTCCGCGGAACAGGAACACAACAAGAATTTAGCCGGCCTCATGGAGCAAGCCCGACAGAAGGGCATAGTATTCAACAAAGATAAATTACAATTCAAACGCACAGAAGTCCATTTCTTTGGCCACACTTGGATCCCCCAAGGTGTGAAGCCCGACAACAGTAAAGTAGCAGCCATTCAAAGCATGCAGCCCCCAGAAGATGTCAAGAGCCTACAGAGCTTCCTAGGCTTAGTAAATTACCTCACAAGGTATTCAGCTCGCCTGGCTACCATTACGGCACCTCTCCGCGAGCTCACAAAGAAGGAAGTGGCCTATGTGTGGGGCCCAGAGCACGACCATGCATTCGCTGCAGTCAAACAGGAAGTATCAACCCTCGGTGTGCTAAGGTACTTTGACCCAAAAGCAGAAACAGTAATTCAGACAGATGCTTCATTGAAAGGCCTTGGTGCTGTACTCCTACAGCAAGGTCAACCAGTGTGCTATGCATCTAAAGCGCTTACTGAAACAGAGCAGAGGTACAGCAACATTGAGCGTGAAGCACTGGGACTAGTATGGGGACTTGAGAGATTTCACTATTTCATCTACGGCAAACCGTGCACTATCCACACAGACCATAAACCACTAGAGGCAATCTTCAAGAAGAAACTATCCAGTTGTCCAGCAAGATTGCAAAGATTTGTACTGAGGGCACTCAAATACGACGTCAAAGTCACCTATGTCAAAGGCACTGAAGTACCAATTGCAGACGCACTGTCAAGAATCTCGCCACAACCTGCACCAGTCAATGGTCAACTACCACAGCTCGACATCCACTATGTCACTAAAACACTTCCTTCATCACAAACAAAACTGCAGCAGATCCGGGATGAGACTACCAATGACCCCATCCTAAACAGATTGAGAGAAAAAAATCTACAGGGGATGGCCAGACAAACGAGAGAAATGCCCAGAAGCACTCCATGACTACTGGAACTTCCGCGAAGAGTTAACCATTGAAGACGGCCTTATACTGAAGGGAGACCGCATCGTCGTTCCGCCGACGAAGGGAGATCCTAAACATCATCCATCAAGGACATCTGGGCCAGGAGAAATGCCTGCTGAGAGCTAGAACCTCTGTCTTCTGGCCAGGCTTGACCAAAGATGTTATCAACCTAGTCAAGGAATGTGACCCCTGCCAGAGACACCAACGAAAACAGCAGAAACAACCAATCATGCAGCCAGAACCGCCAAACTACCCTTGTCAAAGATTGAACTCTGACCTTTTCGAATTCAAAGGTCACCAGTATCTGCTAATCTCAGACCAGTATAGCAAATTCCCTGTCATCAGAAAGCTAACCAGCACGAGCTCACAGGCGATAGTCACACACCTTAAGAGTATCTTTGCAGAACACGGCATCCCTGCTCAATTAGTAACTGACAACGGACCACAATACAGTGCAAAGGAATTCCAAGATTTCACAGAATCCTATGGTGTAGAGCACATCACAAACTCCCCACACTATCCACAGGCAAACGGGTCCTCTGAACGCATGGTACAGACAGTGGAAAACATACTGAAGAAATGTGACGAAGAAGGTGGAGATCCTTACCTAGGGCTGCTATCCTACAGAGCAACACCTATTGACCATCACCTGAAATCACCAGCAGAACTGCTAACCAATAGGAAGTTCAAAACACTGTTACCCATGTCAAATCGCGCAAGCCTTACAGCCGATTCAGGGAATGTTAAGGAACAGTTGAGGAAGCGACAAGAGTACTATGGTCACTATTACAACCAGAACGCAGGCCCAACCCTCAAACCACTTCACCCAGGCCAGCCAGTACGAATAATTGATCACCAGACCAAGACCTGGAAACCAGGAACTGTCCTGAGAGCAGCAAAAGAACCAAGATCGTACATAGTCAAGAACAACACCACAGAAGGTGTGTACCGCCGCACAAGATCACACCTTAGGCCAGACGTCGCAAACCCCTGCACGCCCCGCCCTCCGCCAGTACAAGAACCGACGGCAATTACGCCACCAGTGTCACCACCTGAGAAAGCGACGCCACCCACGAGCACCATTGGTCACCCATCCGAGAACAGTACAGAGCCTGGACCCCCTGCAAGGACTCCGCAGCACTCAGGGACAAGTGGCGGATACATGACCAGATCCGGGCGCACAGTGAAACCACCGGATAAGTTGAACATTTAAATGAACACTAATGTTTATTGTTACAGAGTTGAGTTAGGGCGCAGATCCGGCCGCACAGTGAAACCACCGGATACGTTGAACACTTAAATGGACACTAATGTTATTACGGAGTTGAAGTTAAGTTGTATAAGCATTGGATAGTTATTACCTGATTCATGAACATTAATCTAGCACGAACGCTTGAGGACTTATATGATATATAACATTGTCATTGAGAGGGGGATTTCACAGTATGTGTCACGTGACTCGCTCTAGCACGTGCTTTTATGTAAATGAGGAGCTCTCACCGAGCCGCCATGTTAATCGACTGAAATAAACCTTGTGAAAGTATAACAATGGATAGCACGAATTGTAATTGTACAAAAATGCTCATCAGTTAAATAATGATGACATGTCATGCTTGTTTTTTCCATTATCAGTCATTTAGTATAATGTCATTATTGAAATGTTAATCATAACTTTGACTGTATCTTCTTTTAGAAGAAAGCTCTGCCCTCAATACGAGCAACGGTTAGTAATGATCTTTTGTTGTGACAGTGTTGTATTTTCTGGTTAAGGTTGGTAGTAGAAGAATGGCTTTCAAGTTCACCTGTTTGAAAGATGACGTGATTACTAGTTCCTTGAGTCAATTGGAAATTATTGACGATCCACTCTTTTTACTACCACATCATGTTTGGTCTATTTTGCCAATATATCAGGCAGCATATCAACTTTTCTCTACTTTTAGAGATAGATACGCTATTTCAATTATCTAATTAGTTACGTTTGTTGTAATCTCCCTACCAGGAAGACACACCAACAGCAACCTCTTCACCACAAGTCACTTCGCCACCAACCACCTTGCCGTCAAGTGAGGTCAGTATCTTGCCACAATTGATCTTACCATTGACGGAGCCTGATCAATGATGATTTTTTAAAAAAATCACAAGTCTCTGCTGACGCATCTATTCAGTTTTAAAGCTCACTTCAGTGAAAGTGTTACTTTATTAATCTACCAATACAAAAATCTTCATGCCGCTCGCGGTCCACCGTTAAGAAACAAAAACAAAATAGTTATTAATTCACGTCCATGTAAACCTAATGCAGACATTTATGTTATAATTATTTGTAAAGGATTTTAAGCAATAGCACTGCAGTGATACCACTAAGAGAAGAAAACTAGAGAGCTTTTAGAGACTTAGACACTGCCACCACTAAATATGAAGTTTGGAGAGAATTATGAAAGGTGTAAATTATTTGGGCTCGGGATTTTTATTTTGCGTGATATGTGGTGAGGATCGTAACGAAGAAACTACTACGTACATTGTACAGTTTTGCTAAGGGAACCAAGTCCACTGCGTGCCATATGCAAACAAATCCATTTCAAGTTAGACTGTTTACAGTATAGATTCTTAAATGTGTGAAGGGTATTTAGGATTTTTTCTCTTTAGTAAATGTTAAAAAATTGAGCGGCTGGTTGGTGGCAAAGGGATTTCACGTTGTGGTGAGATAACCTCACTTGTTGGAGGGGTCGTTGGTTGCGAGAACATGCAACTTGTGGTGTCGAGATGGTTGGTGGCGAATCTTCCTGGTGGCGAGATGTCTAGATACGGTTTAAAATACTGTCCCTGCCAACATTTAGTACAGTTTATGTTGTACGGAGTGGCTGGTTGGTGGCAAAGGTATTTCACGTTGTGGTGAGATAACCTCACTTGTTGGAGGGGTGATTGGTTGCGAGAACATGCAACTTGTGGTGTCGAGATGGTTGGTGGCGAATCTTCCTGGTGGCGAGATGTCTGGATACGGTTTAAAATACTGTCCCCGCCAACATATTGTACAGTCTATGTTGTACGGATCTCATACCTTAACTCCACCCATAGAATAACGCTAAATTTCTTATGCACTTTTTTTCTTGAAGCATGTTCAACATACAATAACATTGTGTGTTGATTCCCTATTTAGTTGAGGAGACACCTACCGATGACAAAAACAGTAAAGGTCGGTGGATCTTTCTATGACAGTACGTAATGCACTATCAGTGGTGTTGTCTCTTTTATTAAAATGTGGATTAATTACAGGTAAATATATCATCACAACCATTGCATCGTGGTTGTGTCTTATTTTAAGGAAGGGAAGGCATTCCAGTGGAAGAAGAGAAAGGTTAGATGATCTTCTGGTTATTTAACAAAATTAAAATTTTATGGTATTGAAAAACAGTTCATTTGTTGTCATGGGTCACATGAACTCTAGTTCTGTGACAAAAATGCTAATCAGTTAAATAATTAATAAATTGTTAAAATTAAAAGTTTATTGTCTATTGTAAATTTGATGGTATATTGTTTTTAGATACAACACCAACAATGGATAATGCCCTAGGTAGTCAATACCAGCAATGGTTAGTTGATCTGTTGAAGTTACCTATGGCTTGCATTGTTCTCTTGGCATTTTAGCAGGAGTGGGGTCTCTGAACTCTGAACTGAAACACTTGTGATTACATAATAAATGCCACAAAAGCTCAGACTATTAAGCCACTGGTAGGAGGCTTTGTTAATTTCATACTAAGATGAGAGGTCATAAAAGATGGCACGGGGGGGGGGGGGAGGGGTCATAGTGGTTAATTTAGCAGGCATTTTGATAGCCAGTAATTGTTATGTGTTTTTTACCACTAATGAGCAAGTGTTTTTTGGTTTTAAACGTTTTTTGATTCTCTAAACATCATTTATTGTCGCACGTACAATACCTTTATTTGTAATTTTCTGATATATTTTCTTTTTAATGTTCTGATATATTTTTTTATAATTCGGTCAAAGGACGCCGGTCCAAAGCTAAATGGAGGAAGTACATTTATGGGATTAAAGTGCACCTAACCCCTAAAATTTTTTTTCTGCTAAATAACTTCTGTTATCATCTGGAACATTTCTTCGCAAAAATGTTTTGATTTGGTTAAATTCTCGATTTTCTGTTGCCTGTTAAATTCAACAAAAAATTTGGTTCAAGTCCGAGGAAGAGGAACCTGGGGCGAGCCGTAGTTGTGACGTCAGATCAAGAACCAAGAATTCCATGCCGCTTAGTTTTTAGCTGTGTTTCTCTGACTTTATATGTTGATCGTAGCCTTTTGGCCTTCTGGCTAATTCGAACAAAGTCATAGTATGACTAAAATTTCAATGTTGTAATCGTCCAAAGTAGATACTGAGACGAGCTACGTGGATTCTGCTGATTTTTAGATGAAGTTTAGCTCTGAATACGAGATAGATGCGGAACACGAAGTCGACAGTGCACCGACAAATGATGAAGAAAGTGCCGTCCTGGCCTTATCTGCTAATAACCCGCTAACCGACGAAGAATGAATCGCTCAATGCAGAAAGGAAATAAAGGCAAACTAAGAACTGGAACAGCAAATTAAGCAATGATTGGCCTTGGAGGGCCGCGAAGAGGCCGGAATGATGAGCTTCGCCCGTGAGTGTTTACATTTTATTTCGTACTTTCGGTCTTCACGTTGTGTCCTGCTCTCCGCCTCTCGCAATTGAGATTTATAATATTCAAGCTGAAGTAATCTCTTATAGAAATGGAGAGTTAAATAAAGCATTCCTTTCTTCATTTATTTATTTCACAAAGAAGTAAATGTGGAAACTGCGATATCACTTTACGTCTTGTCCATTTCTGTAACCAGCATTAACAATAACAACAATTCATAACACTAGTGAATCAGGAAGGCAATTTTTTTCTAAAAGACATTGACCAAAATCATAAGCACGAGAGTTTGTTAGTATCGGTTCAACTGAGATTATCTTACCAATCGTTTGACTCGCTTCAACGTGCGAGCTGTTTCCTTAGATCCTACGTGCGAGCGGAAATGTACAAATTATGTAAATCAACTGGCCCTCGCTACTTAACTCACCACTCGAGGCTTCGCCGCTCATCGCTCGCACCTCGATCTTCAAGCGGCCTTTTTTCGCACAAAAAATGCCAATAAAAGAAGAAAGAGGCTGCTTGCAGTCTACTGCAACGGAGGATACACTGTAAAATGAAAAGAGCTAATTTGGCCCCAAAAATGGGGCCAAAACGGGTGAGTCCAGATTGGTACTGCTCTAGGGCCAATTCAGTCTCACTGAAATGGGGCCGTTTCAGTATCAATTTTGGGGGCTAAATCGACCCTTGTATTGGGGCCAAATTAGACCATGTGAAGGGTCAATATGGAAAACACCAGTGCCGTTTTGGAATTTTAAGTGGCCAAAACAGCCCCCTCAAATTTTAGCCCTCTTGCAAATGACCCCTCAAAATAGAGCCAAATCAGCTCCATGTTGGGCCATTTCAGAAGTTGAATGGTCTTTTCTGTGCCTGGCAAATAATGAAACTAAACTCAACTTGCAACTTTCAAACACTCATTTATTTCGTTCTTGTACATGCCTTTTCAAACCGTATAACAATCAAGTAAATTACAGTTTTGAAGACTCTTGTGGTATACCATATATGATAAACTGTAAAATCTGTAAACTTTTATAACAATTAATGTATATTTCCACCTAATGCAACATATTTTCCACTCTCATACCCAACTGGCACATACATTACAACAGCAAAAAGCAAGTAACAGAAAATAACAATTATGAAATTAAGAAAAATACTTTGGAACATTGCATTGCATTGTAATGACAATAAATATGATTAAGCAATGCCTCAAAGAAGGGATACCTCAGCATAAAGCTTCACACCCAGCTAGCATATACCTCAATCACTGTACAACAAAGTAAAAAGCCAAAACAGAAAATAATGATTATGAAATTAGGAATGGTAAATACTTTGGAACATTGCATCTGTTGTGGTATGATTAAGCAATGCCTTAAAGAAGGGATACCTCAGCATAAAGCTTTACACCCAACTGGCATATACCTCAATCACAGTACAACACAGTAAAAAGCCAAAACAGAAAATAATGATTATGAAATTAGGAATGGTAAATACTTTGGAATATTGCATCTGTTGTGATAGAGCGGTTTTCAATTGAGTGTCGAAAGTAATTCGTGTTTTGCTTTGGTTTTGCTTTACTTCGCTCTGTGATTGGTTAAAAAATCTCGCGCTACTTTCTCCACCAATCAGAGTAAAACTCAAACCAATCAGTCGCGACTTGCTCGCGCTCGCATGCGTTTTCCCGCACTTGACGCCGGTAAAATGTACTTGCTTCGAGTTCTGATTGGTTCATTGGATAATTTGTGTTTGTTGTGATCGGCTGGGGTAATTACTTTGGCTTTGGTTTTACAACACCCATTTGAAAAGCGCTCTATGACTAAGCAATGCCTTAAAGAAGGGATACCTCACCTCAGCATAAAGCTCTACACCCAACTGGCATATACCTCAATCACAGTACAACACAGTAAAAAGCCAAAACAGAAAATAATGATTATGAAATTATGAATGGTAAATACTTTGGAACATTGCATCTGTTGTAATATGACTAAGCAATGCCTTAAAGAAGGGATACCTCACCTCAGCATAAAGCTTTACACCCAACTGGCATATACCTCAATCACAGTACAACACAGTAAAAAGCCAAAACCGAAAATAATGATTATGAAATTAGGAATGGTAAATACTTTGGAATATTGCGTCTGTTGTAATATGACTAAGCAATGCCTTAAAGAAGGGATACCTCAGCATAAAGCTTTACACCCAACTGGCATACACCTCAACCACATTACAACATAGCAAAAAGCCAAAACAGAAAATAATAATTATGACACTAGGAATGAAAAATGCTTTAGAACATTGCATCTGTTGCACATGTAATATGACTAAGCAATGCCTTAAAGAAGGGATTCCTCAGCACAAAGCTTCACACCCAACTGGCATATACATCAATCACAGCACAGCATAGCAAAATAGCCAAAACAGGAAATACATGTAATATGAAATTACCAGTAACAATGGAAAATACTTTGGAACATTACATCTGTTGCAATATGATTAAGCAATGCCCTACAGAAGGGAGACATACCTCAGCATAAAGCTTGGCACCCAACTGGCACTTACCTCAATCACAGGACAGTGGCAAAAGAACAAAACAAAACAAAATAAAACAGAATAAAATATGAAAATAGAAATGGAAAATGCTCTAGAATATTGCACCAGGTCTGTTGAAACAAGATTATGAGTCGTTTTGAACTGTTCTGCTAGAGCTTGCTAAGCCGGAACCTAGTGAAGCCCTTGTTCTGCTTACGCATGAAGTGTTTATTGATTTTTTGAATTAAGACCTTGTAAACATCATTGCCAGCTTTGGGCGGTGGATCCAGAAGTGCCTTCTTGACATCAGCGATGTCTTCTCCTCCACAGATCAGCAAGCCATATTTCTTTGTTGTTGGATCTGTGATACTGAAAAAAAATGGAATTGTTGCTAAATATCCTGCTTGTATCTTTGCCAGCATTGTCATTATGGTTGACTTGCTTTACAAACGGTTGAATCATCAAGTGGCATTAAACATATACATTAGATGTTGCCACATTCTCAGTGCCTGGAGAGGGCTGAGGAGTGTAGGGAATCCTTCACTTTACCTTGTCGCCAATGTAGAATTATGTTGATACAGTACACGCAGTATGCATGTTCTAATGTCTTCAATGCTCAGATGATTTATTACGACTGAATTCAACTGTTGATTGAATCCTGTATATATATATATCATTGAGTGATTGACAAGTATATAACTGCCACAGTATACTTCAGTGTAACACTTTGGAACTACCTTGACCACAGTACAACATAATTTGTAATAAAGAAACAGAAATGGATAATTTGGAATAAAGCACATGCTGTCTCATGATCAATTAATGCAACAGATACATGTAGGAAACTCCAGCATAACCCTCTAACCCTCTCGCATATGCCTGGACCAAAGTACAACAAAGTAACAAACAAAACAGAAATGGATGTTTTGAAACACAATCAAGCAAATTGCTTTTATGCTTCAGACACCAAACTCAGCATAAAGATTCCCACCTACCTGGCATTTTCCTTGATCACAATGCGACAAACACGTAACCACAAACAAATTAGGAAGGATAATATAGCACAGTACAAATGTTGTAAACTGAATGCTCATGCTGTGGTTAATATTAAATGGCCTAGGCTTTTCGTCCAATGTTTAATTGTAAGTAAACAAGCCAATCAACCCCTTTTGTGTCCAGCGACGGGAATTATTTAAAATACATTTTACTCTAAACTTACCTCCGTAATCTACGAAATTACAGCAGACTAAGCAGATAGCAATCACTGCAATCATTGAATCAGCGAGAAATGTGGCGGCCAAATTAAAACCGTTACTCGAAGACGCTCAGGAGAACACTACGAGTGGCAGCCGTAGACATAATGTACGTTGTGAAAGGGTTACATACAACTGTTCAGAGATTGTAAAGCGATGAGAAGATATAATTTATCCGCTAAATCTTTTCAAAACGAGTCAATTTATCTCTTGAGTACCACGCGAACCGTTGGTAGCGGGCGCCAAAAGCCGAACAGTCGCTTGGGAATGTACGTGTGCGCATGCTCAATTAGCACCCAAGTCTCCTCGGCCAGTCTGGTGAGCCCAGTTTTGGCGGGAAATCAAAGCAGGGAAAATCGATCAAAGAAAACTTTCTTGTTATACCAACACTTCTAATAATGACAAAAATAAAATCGAATAAAATAAAATAACCACTTTATGTCGTATATATCTCGTATAAATATTTCGAGGTCCTATTGTACAGAAGGTTCGAATCCCATCTGGAACTCAAATTTTTTTTTATGAGTTCTTTTCTCCGCACATATATCACTCTTTCACGTATTCATTCTGTTTATTCATTTTCCTGTCCTTCATTTTTTTCTGTATACATTTAGAGCGATTTCGTAAGTGATTAACGCATTGATTTACTGTTTCGGTGTCAGTTCGAGTCAGGATGAATACCAAAAGAGAAAAAGAATAATTCGAAAAATGATTTCATAGAATAATCTCACTGACAACTCATTTTCAGTCCAGTGTCAGTCTCTCAGTTTCGTGCGTTTCATATCAACAGTAAATATAACAAAATGCACGAGTTTGAAAGAAAGATTTTTAACTTGACAAAACAAATAAATGCTACAGCAGCCAAGAGTAAACCGGCCGGTGATTGTCCAACTGCTGATTCAGTTCGGTCAAGTACCAAAATGGCTCCTAAATTGAGGGCCATTTCGGGATAAAATGACCCTAATCGGGTTTACCCGAAATTGCCCTAACAGTTTGGGTCAAAACAGTTTTATGTAAGGGCCGAACTATACCTAAGGGCTAAATTGATTTCTGCAAGTGGACTGATTCGGTTTTAGGTGGGGCTGAAATGGTTTTAAATGGGGTCGATTCAGTCCAATTCTCCGAAATAGCCCCACAAGGGGCCAAAACAGCTACAGGGGCCAAAGGGCTGAATCGGCACTTTGGGGCTGAAACAGCTCTTTTGAATTTACAGTGTATGAACAAGGGATCTCTGCACAGTGACGTTTTGTTATGCTCGAGTGATTTAAAATGACTCAAGATAAAATTCTTATAGCAAGGCACGTTCATAGACTAGAATAATAGCAATGGTTTGTTATTGTCATACAGTCTTTAATTTTAAACCCTAGGCTGTTTTGGGCACCGCTTACGTGTAATTATTTAGCGCTTACCGTCTAGCCAACTTGAATAATTCACAAAGGTAATAATTTTCTGCGTACCGCGTATCGCGTAGAAGGCCCCACAAAAAATAGTTCATGTGGCAGGGTATTCTGTGGTTAATCGGCTGTTGAATCATTGGAAATACACAAAAAGCTATCGTTTGATCGGATACCTTCTTCTGCGACAACAATTCTTTACTTAAAATGCATCAAGCATAGTATCGAGTGCTTGGAAGGCTGCCACTTTGCTCGCTAATGCTTTACAAAATCCAATTATTTCATCTCTTTGCCTCTGGTCGCTCGTCGTCAAAAAACTGCTGTATTATGTAGTGATACGTCTTGAGATTTGTTTCTTAGGTTACTACGTCTCGGAGCAATACAAACGGTCGACAGTTTTCCGTACATCTTTGAGAGCTCAAGAAAAATATAGCCCCGATAGAGATAGCGCGTTACTGCAAGTTCTTGATTTGATGTCACAAGGTGACTAGTCCCATGCCCTCACTGCTCGACCCTGAACCAAAATGGCGTCTATTTTAGCCCGATTTTCCCTACTTCAAACGCGCACAGAAAATCAGAGATTAAACCAAATCAAAAACTTTTTGTGACGAAATGCTCGAAATGATAACAGAATTTATTTGACAGGGAAAAAATTTGGGGTTAGGTGCACTTTAAGTTAATCGATTGATTTCATCTATGTTGGTATCTAGGTCATGTAGACATTAGCAAAGCAACATACGGTATTTCTATGCTTGATTGAAAAACATACAACAGCCCCCCTCATCCTCACTGCAACAAACAAAAGTGTAGGAGACAACAAATGGTTGAATCTTCCCAATGTTGTACACAAAGTATGAAGCTACAGGAATACATCACAAACTCTTTTTTGCATATAATAATTTTTGACATAGTGAATATACATATACCACCCATTCATAGATAATTATGATGCTATGCAGGCAATTCACTGTATTTACTCAGGACCTTCTGTGTGATATTTGTTATTTAAGAAAATGTGGTTGACAGCTTAAAGGTTAGTCTGAGCGTTCAAGGTGACCTCCCCAAAAAGAGGCTATGCAAATTAAGCATCGTAAGGTGTGTACTCTTTTAATAACATTTTAACAATAAAAGTGTAAAAACTGAAATGCAACCAACAGTTTTCAGGTATGTTTTTTTTTTATAGCGGAACTCCTTGTGGAGCCCCATACCCATACTAAGAGGCGTGCTGGTAATTTTTTATGGTCAGTGGTAAGCGGAATGGCTCGCGGGCGCGTGCGCCATACGTCCGTCCCTCGCATTTCATGACATTCTTACATGAGGTAATTTTCGCCCAGTTTCTTGCAATGCCAATGCCCTTGCGAGGAACCGAGTACAGTATTACAGTTGATCCACGTCACGCGTGAACGGAAACTCTAAAATTCAAAACAACGTGACGAGTCACGTTCTCCATTTTTGGGCATTCGCCTTGTGTTTCTCGAGATTCAGAGAGGGATTTCGAAAATCGAAAGGAGATTTCGAATCTGTCACAGATTTTTCGAAATGTTCAGACCTGGTTATGTTAATGCCTTAGGTTGAAAGAACAGGCCTCTCCACAAGGAAACGAGAAGACAAATAATTGATCGTTATTTGACTGGAGAGGGACCGAAAGCGATCTCCACAGCAGCTCGTGCAACTCCTGGCGCAGTTTATTGTATCATTCGACATCATGAAACGTTCAGTACATGTGAGGCGTTCAGTCAAGGGGGACGAAGTTATCCTTCTAAACTTTCAGACGACGTTGCATGTAGAATCTATTGAATTGTTCAAACTAGCGAAACCTAGGATATATGGATGGGAAAATCGGGAAAGATTGTTGAGCAGTGGGTTATGCAATAGACGAAGCACAGGTCACAAAAGCGTAATATGAGAGTTTGTATGGAGCTGAAATTCGATTGAAAATAATCGGCAGTTTTCCGTGGAAAATACCTAAAAATCAAAATTGAGTTTGAAAAACCTTACCTGTTGTGTGTTTGCTGTGTCTTTACGGCTTTTCCGAACAGCTGGAGGCCGTTTCGGGCGATATTCTGTTTAACGGTCGAAGAGACGTCTTGTCACGTACTGGTTTTACTTTGACATGATGTCGCATCGACCGTTAAACAAAAAATCGCCCCAAACGGCCTCCAGAAGCTCGGAAAAGTGGCAAAAACACAGCAAACACACAACAGGTAATGGTCTTCAAACTCTATTTCGCTTTTTTGGTATTTTGCACGGAAAACTGACCATTTACATTTTGGATCGAATTTCAGCTCCATACAAACAACTCATGCACATTACGCCTTGGTTAACTGTGGACGAAGCGTCGGCTTTGTCTTTAATCAACCTCGCAACTAGGAAAAACTGTCATCAGTAATTGCTTGACACGGCAGGTGTATCTTGGTTTTCGTCCACTTCCTTCGGAGCTACCGTTCTTACACAAGCGTTAAGCTCCAAGGTTTGTTCTCGTTCGGTTGAAACAGGAATCACGCGTCAGCAAAATAATTGACATAATTTCACCTCCTTCTAGTCGTCTAAAACGTTTTTGAACCACTGAGGAGAAGCGAACCCAGAAAATAACGCGGTCTCTCGTCCCGTCACAACCCCTTGCTTCTACAAAGACAGAAGCCATTTTCGGAAATTTCAATGAGATCTTCAATATTTCCCTTGTGATCTCCGTTACGTCACTGAAAGTAGCTTGTTTATTTGAAGACTCGGATCACGTGTTGAGGTTTCCGTTCACGCGTGACGTGGATCAACTGTAAGTCTTTGACGTGGCAAACTGGACGTTAGTTAGCTTCGCGTTAGCTAAAGAAACTCGATCTGCCGGTCCCGAATGCCTGTTAAGTGGATTATGAATGTCTTAGAGAGGAGAAATTTGGATTGCTTTGGCCCAGTGATTGCTGAGTTTCTCGGAATTTTTCCATCATTTCACAGAATTCTACGGTATGGTACATTATTCGCTTTTATTTATAAGGATCCCGCAATCTCAACTCGCTTATTTCCAATTCCCCGTTATCTCGGCTATCGTTACTTTTAGGGGACTCGCGCTACATAGGAAAAAAACCAGTGAAAAACTGCTTGAATGCACGCGCAAATATGACGAGTGACAAATTTGATGACGAGCGTTTATTAGCGAGAAAAACAAATGAAAACAAAATGAAAAACGGTTAAACACTCATCTATAATATTTAGGGTTAAGCACTGATCGATAGTGATTAGGCCTAAGAACTCATCTATACTTCTGTTTAGGGTTAAGCACTGATTCTACGACGGTTAGCTTTGTTATTGTTGAGTTTAGTTATTTCTAAACTTTGTACAATTAATTGAATTCGTCATTTTTGGGAGTGAATGAAATTCGTCATTTTTGCGCGTGCATTCAGACAATTTTTTCTCTATATAGCGCGAGTCCCCTAAAAGTAACGAAAGCCGTTATCTCGAACAAAGAGAAATTTGTCTTGGCTTTGGTCATAAATATAATATTTCCAGTTATTTACTTTTACGACGATAACCCGCTTCGGTTATCTCAGATTTCTGGCAACGCTTTGAAGAATACCAGTGTGTTTTGTTTTCCCGCAGCCAACTGTAGCCAGGAAAAGGAGAAAAAGAGCTTTTAAAAGCTTGTAATGAAGTAAAAGTCGAAAACAAGTACCAACACAAATCGTCAAGATGTTAACTCATTGAACAACAAAAGAATAACAAAACAGCACATTAATCTTTTTGTTATAATTATCCCTCGTTCTTTTAAACTCTGAATTAATAGAATTAATTTAGTCATTGTTTACCTCGGCAAAACCAGACCAAATTCCATGCAAGTAACGAATCGATGAAAAAGCACATCCTCATTTATGAATCTATTGAAGTAGGTCTTAAATTTTCTTTAAACCTAATTCTGATTTCTGAATTGTTTGCTCGAATTTCAATTATTTGGCTTCACTTAAGACTTATGTGTGAATTAATTTTGTTTATCACTAAGCCTTTTATTATTGGTTTCCAGAAGGCGACTGCAATTTGCCATTTTTTCCATCTCAGTACCTACATGTATGAAATAAAAGCACTGCATTGTGGAAAGTGCTTTTTACTATTTTTGTCACTAATTGGAATGTTCATGTTTTAGAAAGTTCAGATAATTACTGCATGCATTTTTTGGTTTTCTCAAAAATCATCGTATTCCCAGGGGGGTGTGGGGGGGGGATCCAGATATAAGCAAAGGATTTTTTTGTGCAATTGACATATTTGTACTGATGTGTTTTTGCTTTCTTGGCAATCTGGCTTGTTTAACTGACAATTGTCTGCTGGGATTAGCTACAACATGTTTGATTAATCTCGATTGGCTCTTTACTGAGTTAAGGAAAGGAGACTGGAGATGATTAAACATCCATTAAACTTAAGGTCATTCCCCTGTATTGCATTACGTATCCTGAATTTAGAGTTGAGGAAGGGAAAGAAAAGAAAGTTGCTCCAATGAAAGTATATATATGTTTTAGTTTTATTGTAACTACAGTCTAACTTTTATTCGCAGTCCTCTATCAGGCATTTAAGCCTTGACTTTTAGTGCCCTGGTCAGTTTTAAACTGGCAACTGGGTGACTGCCAATTTTTAGCCCTGAATTTTTTTTTTTACTGATCCTTTTTTCTGTTCTAGGCATGTAGGCCAGCAGTGATCAGTGATGCAGCATTTTCTTACAGTGAAGGTATGTGGAAGATATCAGTAATATAATTAGCCTAGCTTACGTATCTAACTGTTCAGTAAATTGAACTGGATTGAATGCAGTGATTGGGTTAATTTGGGTTCAGTAATTGAACACAATAATTATTAACCAAAAATATGCCTACAGCTGTGTTTGATTCCATTCATTTTCTGAACCCAGTCAAACATAATTAAGCACAATTAAAATCATTCAAATACATGTATATAGATTTAGCCAAGCCTAAAAGTGGAGCTTCAATTTTTATTTGGCAATCCTATTATTCACAAAGGAAAATAAAAATTGAACCAACGATAAAGTTGAACCACAATATTTACATGAGCTTTCCATCAAGACTTCCATTTGGGTGGGCAATGAGAGCCTTTATATCTGGACTTATGGGGGGAGAATCTTGATCACCATGTTGTTGCTATGGGAAGTCACAACCATATTCAGCTTGTCTCTTGACCTGAACAGAAAAGATGCTAAAACTCAAACAGCATACAGTTTTTGCTATTATAAACATTGCGAACATTTAAAGATTATCAGGATGCAACAGTTTCTAGAAATTTGCTTTATTATGACAGGCCATCTGATAGTGTCCGGAAAAAAATCGAAAGTTATGCAGGAATTTTCAGGCATACATGTATTATGCAGAAAAATATGTTGATTACGCAGAAAACACGCTGGATTTGCGGAAATTTAAACAATTTATAACATTGATAATTGTCTTTCCACTGTTTTTCTGTTATGTAAACTGCTTAGTAAGGTTCCTTCTTCTCCATCGTCTCTTTAAATTTATCGTTACTATAAGCTTAACTGCAAGGTGATTCTGTGAGACGACGAATGAGCAAAAGCAGACAATGTGTTCAAGTTTCCTGGTGCAAATAGTGGTCAAACGCAGTTTCTTATCAATTACTGTTATTCGCTGAAATGTCAATGCTTTTCGTCCAATAGAAATCAGTGTAAGAACAAAACTAGTTCCCAGGCTCATCGCCAAAAGACGTGTGGGAACGCCTGGAGGTTAAAAATTGCTCGCGAATGAAGTGGAGTGTTTTCGATGTTTAGGAGGAAAACTGCTTGAAAATAATCAATCTCTTCGGCTTTTACATGAATGTTTGTGAGGATGAAAAGCAGCTGCTTTGTCACCAATTTTAGGCAAATCTTTCTGTTTTATGCGGAAAATGCGGAAGATACGGACGTTAAAGAATTATGCGGATCCACACCACCGCATCCTGACAGATGCCCTGTTGTTAAAGTTATGATTGCACAAGCACGTATCTTTATTCATTTCTGTGCTGTTGTTCTTCTATTCTTTGTGTAAACAGTAATTGCATGCTTTCGATTATAAAGAAGGGTGGGGCAATTTGCAAAAAGATAGCCGGAACTTTACGAGTGTCCTCTCAGTTTTACCGATTTTCTTTTTAATGTGCGGCTGGGGACTGGCACTAGCTATGCACGCGCAATGTTGAGTTGTGGAATTCAGATGTTCATCGTCATTATTTCACCAAATTGAATATAGCGGCACGAAATGCTGCAAAACAGCGTATGGCAAAATACCATCCACAAAAATCCCTTAGCAACACTGCAAGATCTGTAGTTAAGAATCTCCCTCCCTCAAGTTATAAAATGCTTTTTTCACGCTGATGTGAGATTTATTCTGTATGGCTATTTGGTTAATTAACTTAATGCAGAATGAATCAAACAGTTAAACCATGTTCACATGATACCGGTATGAACTCACCCAGGTGTGACTCACACTGTTATGAGATTTTGTGCTGTAATCATGTAACAACAGAGAAGCAAGAGGGAACTGGGGTGAACTTGTATCAGAATGAAAACCATACAATGTACTGGTGTCATGTAAACACACCCTCAGACTAAAGTTGAGCAGCTCTCAAAAATGTTTAACAACATCCTCAGATACCCAGGGGCAGTAAAACCCTGATTTTATTAAAGTGGTGGAAACTCAGACTGGTACAATTTGTTTACATGAGAGCTGTCTGAAAGTCAGACTGGCGTAAATATTTACATGAGACCAACCATCTCAAGTAAAAATACAGTTTACCTTTTATCCACCTGCTTGAATTGGAATACTTTAATGCCACTTATTTAAATGCACATGCTCAAAACAATTATGTTAAAAAATTGTTGTAGTTTTTCATGTGAGCATGCGTGCTCAGTGCATGACTTGGCATGACAATGCCATGTGAATTGGGGGCACAGTATGGATGCGCAGAAAAAAAATAGCGCAAATGTCCTTAGAACCTCCCTAAACCCATGGGCTTACTTTTGGCAATTGAGGTGATCAAAATCTGCTTTGTTTTCCATACAGGTTTTTAATCCATCAACCTGACATCAGAAAAATATGGCATTTTATTGTAAGGTTTTAGTTAATAAATTTGTACTCTTAGCTGCATGTATGTTTCCAGGCAGACATTATCAATTTTAAAAAAAATTGAAGAGCAGTAATGAAAAAATGTTTTATATTTTTTGTCTTTTTCTGCGAAGTGTTTTGATGTTGGTGATTAGTTTGACTGTATCCACATACACCTCACACCACGTCCCCTCAGTGACACATCCATACACCAGTAACATTTATTTGGGAGTAACCCTACTCCCCCCCCCCCCCCCCACACACACACACATGCAACTACCAGTAACTTCCCAGGGATGGTGATTCAGACTTATTTGATTGAATTCACTTGACAGGGAAAACTATTTCAAATGATAGATTCACCATAGTCTGATCCCCTCTTGTCAGTTCATTACCTGATAGGTTTCTGACTGTTCTGAAATGATTTATGAAGAGCCTTTTCTTTTTGTTTTCTTTGCTACCGGATTATGGCAATCAGTAACATTGCTCATTGGTGACGTTAGATGCAGTGTAAAGGCTAATGATCAAACCAAAAACAAATCAAACCACAAGATTTACTACCATTACTGTCAGGGGTAGTAACAGGGTGAGTCACAATCTGTGCATCAAATTAAGGCACTAGTGATTACTGGACCATTTGTTATTCGCATTGGCAACACTGTTAGTCACAGATTGGTTACAGTTGATTGATTGATTTTTAATTGACTGATTTATCAAGTTAGTGGTTGAGTGGTTTTTTGATGACTAATGAGTACTTACATGTAAAGAGATTGATTTCAATATAATGGTCCCTGGGCATCAATAAGAGTAAACAAGGTACATTATTATTCCACAATAGTATCAGTTTACCATAGAAGGAGGGAACACATGAGAGTATGAGAGCGTATTGCACTGTAGAAAGCGTATTGCACTGTAGTGTCCCGGTTTCGAATCACTGATTGAATAAATCATTTAAAATGATAGGCAAATATTGTAGTGGAATAGTAAATATCACTCAGTGGTTTTACAGATAATACTTGAGGACATTTTACTCATTGCCTGCATTTTTTTTCTCGCACCATGGTCCATGCCACACAACTTATCTGTCAAACCATCGAATTAGGTGGATGTATTCTTCAATTAGTACCTTGTCTATACAATTTCTCTCCTCTGACAACTCTGCAAAAATGTAAATAAATTAAACCGTAGACTTGTGGCAGATAAAAGACTGAGGAAAGGTGAACAAAAATTCTTGTTGTGCCCAATATTGAAGTTTACAACCTAAAGCTGGGGCTTATTTAGAATTTTGTTAAACAGGTTCATACCTGCCATATGCATCCGTCCCGATAAATGGGAGTTGTCCCAAGTTTTGAGTTTCAAAACCTAAAAAAATTGGGACATTCCGATTTTCAAGAAAAAAGACAATTTGGAACTGGGTTGTTTAACATTGGTCTTGACTCTTCTACATCCTATTGTTTTGTGCAAATACATGTGGTGCTTGAGACCATTAAATAACACCTGAGAATTCTAATGGTAAAACAGTACAGTACAGGCAATTATTTTTAAGAATTAATGAAAAAACCCTGGAGCATCCTGGACCCTGCTCAGTGTTTGGGAGGCAGGGCACTAACCCAGGACTGGGGTGAGCGTGGGCGGCGGGGGTGGGGGGGGGGTCCCTATTTCTGAATTTCTGATTTTATAAGGTTGGCAGGTATGCAGGTTCTAATTGATGAGAGGTGTATTTACTAATAATTAACTAAAATATAATACTGCTGTCGGCTACCCCTTGAAACAACAATAATAATAATAAATAAATAAATAATTATTGGAGTTCCGCTTTTAGGCTTGGCTAAATCTATATATTAATAGCTAACTTTGACCACGGCATATTAATAGCATAAATGTGAGACAGAAGTTAACATGAGAGGCCATCAGAAATTAAGAGGGGGATGATAGCCAAATATTTTTTAGTTAAAAGCTGAACTATGTTCATTTGTTTACCCTTATCTGTGCCTTCATCAAGTCGTTATAGTGACATGACTTTATCATAGAAGACTGCGGCTACCTCAGGTTTAAACAAACATTTTCTCCTTCATAAATAATGTTCACTGATCATTTTATCCCATTTTTTTTAGGCTAAAGGAATATAAATGATCATCTCATTGGATGAAATAATGGGTTTGACCTTATTTGTCTGCAAGACAGTTAACGAATACGTTTCTATAGAACAATGGCAACAAGAAACCTTCCATAAATGTACAGGGACACTATTCTTTACCCATCGACTTAACATGTCAACAGTGTTTAGAACAAGCATGTAAACCTCCAAGGTTGCCATGGGTGTTTGTACTAAGATTTAAAATTTCTCTCTTATAGGTGCAATAAGAACATATTTCAAAACTCTCAAGGCAAAAAGGAGGAGACTTGAAACCCTTGTCAGAATTAAAGCACTGCCTGAGGTTGCCAACAAGCAAGAAGAAAGTGTTGTTGTAGCAAGAAGAAATCAAAGACGCCACAATGTAAGTGAACACTGTATACACAGGAGTAGTCTCACAATGAAAATAATTCTCTCAACACTTTTTTGATATTGCCTTGTGACAATTCTTGACAGCAGATATTGCCTTGTGACAATTCTTGTACTGGGACTGGGACGAACAATGGCCGCGTAAAGACGCGTTTCGCGAACGGCCGCAAAACTTTCATTTTTCACCGGCTCTTTATGGCCGAAACTTGGCGGAAACTAATAGAAAAAAAAAGATTTCGTTCATCATCCTCGGAAGAATCGTCGTCACCTCCCCGCCCAACGCAAGAAAACAAGAAATCAAGAAACGAAAACTCTTCGTCAACCAACCACGAGGGTGAAGAGAACCCGCTGTCAGTGTTCGAAATGTCTGAGACCTTAGACGGGAAGCTGCAAGCGATCCTGACTAAACTTGAAAAGCTTGATGCGATAGAAAAATCGGTTAAAATCCTCCAAGAAACGCTCTCCAGAATGGACACGCGAATCCAAGCACTAGAGCTCGCGCAAGCCTCGGCGAACCGAGACATCAACGACCTCAAAGAAAGTCTAAATTCCGCGGAAGACCAATACAAGAAAACCACCGAGAGCTTTAAGGAGCACAAAGAGCAGATCTGCTTAAAACTGTCTGAACAAGAAAGCCAGCTTGAAGAAAAAATTGCAGACCTGGAAAATAAGAACCTTTATTTGGAAGCTTACTCCAGAAGAGAGAATATCAAGTTTGAAAATATCGAAGAGGAGCCCGAACCGAACGGGAGGCAAGAAGACACAGAAACGGTCCTTCGTAATTTCCTAGAAACGGAGCTCGGATACAAAGACGCAAGAAGCGTAGAGATTCAGCGAGTTCACCGTCTTAACAGCAAGAAAGATGCAAAACCCAGACCAATTATCGCAAGGTTTTTACGCTACAAAGATTGCGAGCAAATTCTTGCTATGGGCCGCCGTTTAAAAGATACGGACTATAAAATGTACCAAGACTTGCCCTACGGCATCGTCGAAAGAAGACGAAAGCAGATGGAAATCTTCAAAACAGCCAGAAGAAACAACATCCCAGCAGCTTTCAGTAAGTTGCAACCTGACAAACTTTATATAAGAGGGAGGCTATGGCCTATTGGCAAACCCTTTGACTTAAGTCTATTAAACCACTCTAACACCATAGTCTCGCCTTAGAAGTAACTTATCAACACTTGAAATCCGCTAGCATGTCCTATCTTTTCCAAAATTAACGTAATTGTTAACTGCGTTTAGCGGTCGGGCGAACGCTGCAATACGTAGCGAATCAAGCAATTATTCATTTGCTGGATCCAGTCCGCCGAAACGCAAAGAAGTGCGTATTAAGCCCAACTGTAGGGGCTCGTTTAATTTTTCTTTTCTTCGTGTTGTCGATGTACCCATTATGTGTTCGCTGTTTTAGCTTAATTCTGGTGCTCATTTATTTTTTGGTGTTTTATGTTATTTCTTGTCGCTTTGTTTTCGCTCGCATAAAAGCCACAAGCACTTGGATACTATGCTCAAAAATTTGCATTTCAACTTATTCTCAAGGGCATATAAGCTTAAAAACAGATAATAACAGAATTGATACACGCAAACATTCTCCTCTTCAAAGCACAATAATGTTCAAAACTAGCCATGGCAACGCCACTTAGATTATCATTTCTGTCAATTAACGCAAGAGGTTTGAACCAGGCGCGAAAGAGGAGACAAGTTTTTCGCTGGGCCCACAATAGCAAAGCTGATATCATATTTTTGCAAGAAACCTACTCCACGGAAAGCGTAGAAGAAATATGGAGATCAGAATGGGGTGGCAAAATCCATTACAGCCATGGATCTAGACATTCCCGGGGTGTGATGATTTTATTTAACCCAAAACTCGACTTTCAAGTAGATAATACTATCGCAGACAAAAACGGGAGATACTTGATGCTTGAAATCATTATCCACGATTCTACTTTCTTTTTTGCAATGTTTATGCTCCAAATGACAATTCATCACAAAATACTTTCTTCTCCAACCTAAACAACACCCTCAAACAACACACAAACTTGCAAATTATTTTAGGCGGCGACCTCAACTGCGCACTAACACCGCTAGACAAAACCGGCGGCACCTCTATTGAAAAGAAAAAGTCAGTAATTAGAGAAATAAACAGTTTATGCAGCAATCATAAATTGCAGGATGTTTGGATAAGACAACATCCAAATCTATCACAATTCACGTGGCGCAATCATTCTCTAAAAATTCAATGCCGATTAGATTATTGGCTTGTCTCTAAAAATCTTTCCTCATCTCTTCTTAAGACAGATATTACAAGCCCCACTTTCTCCGATCACTCGGCAATTAGTCTTGTTCTTCAGTCCGAGGAATATACTAAGCGCGGCCCAGGCTTCTGGAAAATAAATAACTCGCTACTAAAAGATGACAAGTTCACTTCCGAACTCAAAGCCAAAATCCCAGAGTTCCAAGCTAAACACAACTACCTTGAAGATAAAGGTCTTTACTGGGACATGCTAAAAATGGAAGTGAGGGGTTTATGTGTCCAGTATTCGAAAAGGAAAAATAAATTCCGAAGAAACGCAGAAAAAGAACTACAAAATAAAATTGATCATTTGATGAACGTACTCAAAACAAACAGATCAAGAGAAAACATCATAGAACTATACCGACTCCGAGCTGAACTGAATAAGATTACAGAATATAGAACAAAAGGCGCTATTGTAAGAAGCAGAATTCGTTGGCACGAAGAAGGTGAAAGAAACACTAAGTACTTCTTAAACTTAGAAAAGAGGCAACATTCTAAAACTCACATCACAAAATTAAAACACGACGGAAGGGAAATTACTGACCCAGACGAGATCTTGAGATCCCAGAGGCTCTTCTACAAAAATCTCTACACTGCTAGCCCGTGTGATGCAACGCAAAATGATATATTTTTTCTAAACGCAAATCTGCCCAAACTTGACAAACCTGAGCAAGATAAACTTGAAAACCCCCTACACTCTGAAGAATGTTATAATGTGCTAAAAGAGTGCGCTAAAGGAAAGTGTCCCGGTAGCGACGGCCTTTCTGTGGAATTTTATTTACACTTTTGGTCTTTGTTAGGAGAAGAAATGACACAAAGTTTTAATTATGCTTTCCAGCGGGGACAAATGAACATAACCCAAAAGCAAGGGATCATCAAGGTAATACCGAAAAAGAAAAAAGACAAATCCTATCTTGAAAATTGGAGACCTCTCACTTTACTTAATGTTGATTATAAGATTGCAACTAAAACCATGGCTCATAGAATTGCTACAGTTCTCCCTAAACTTATAAATGAAGATCAAACTGGTTACGTGAAAGGTCGCTATATCGGTCAAAACATCAGGCTCATCCAAGATATTATGAAAGTAACAGAGTCAGAAAACATACCTGGCATAGCATTATTTATCGACTTTAAAAAAGCATTCGATACACTTGATTGGAACTTCGTATTCAAGACACTAGAAGCGTTTAATTTCGGTCCTGAAATTCAACAATGGATTAAAACCTTTTACACAAACTGTTCCAGTTGTGTCATGAACAACGGATATGCCTCCGAGTTCTTCAAAATCGAACGTGGCGTACGGCAGGGATGCCCGCTTTCCGGCGCACTTTTTGTACTTTGTGCAGAAATATTAGCTAATGCAATTCGACAAGACAAAACCATTAATGGAATTATAGTTTTTGACAAAGAATTTAAAGTTTCACAATACGCAGACGACACAACTGCCTTTGTTGCTGACCTTCAGTCAGCTGAAAATCTCTTCAAATTGCTTCACGCCTTCCAGAAATGTTCTGGTCTCGAAATAAACACAACCAAAACTGAAAGAATGTGGTTAGGCGCGAATCGAAATAAAAAGACTAAACACTTTGACATTGCATGGCCATCGGAACCAGTTTTCGCACTTGGAATTCACTTCACGTATAGCGACGAAGTCTCCCATCAAAAAAATTTCGAACAAAAGCTCACTTCCATGAAAAATCTACTAAACATATGGTATCCAAGGAACCTCTCGTTATACGGTCGTATAACCATTCTAAAAACTCTTGCGCTGTCAAAACTTATCTACAACACTTCTATGCTATCGTTTCCACATTCTTTTGTCAAAACGGTTAATCAGACTATCAAATCTTTCATCTGGAGAAAAACAGCGAAAATCAAACATACTGCTATGATAGGTCCAAAGGAGAAAGGACGTCTTAATATGCCTGACTTTGATATCATTAACAATTCTCTCAAAGTCACATGGATTAAGCGATTAAATGATAGTCCGCGCAACGCTAGTTGGAGTCACATTCCTCTAGCATACCTAAACAACGTGGGCGGCCGATTTCTTTTTGAATGCAACTATGAAATGAAGTCTCTGAAAGTAAACATACCGCTGAACTTTTACAAAGAAGCCTTAGAAGCATGGCAAAAACTAACTGTTTCTACTCCCGAATCCAAAGAGCAAATACTAGAGGAAATCATATGGAATAACAGGTTCATTACAATTGACGGATCCTCAGTTTACTATAAACAGTGGCATGAAGCTGGTGTCACTAAAATCGGTGACATCTTCAAAGAGGACTCTTTCTTAACCTTTAACGATTTTGCATCTACGTTTCAGATAAAGACTAACTTTTTAAAGTATTATGGCCTTTGCCACGCAATCCCTAAAAAATGGATCAATCATTTAAAAGGAAAAGGCGAACTTATAACAAACTCTTTAATTCACGGCACAACTAAGTTATCACTAAATAAAATTTCTTGCAAAGTTGCGAGCCAGATGTTCGTAAAAATGAAATTTGAAAAACCCACGGCTGAAAAGAGGATGACACAGGCCAATTTCGATGAAGAAACAATACGACTTACGTATAGCATTCCCTTTAAAGTCACTAAAGACATCAGACTCACTATTTTACAGTTCAAGATTATCCATCACATTTTACCCACTAATGCCACTCTTTTTAGGGACTCACTTATTCAACACGAGAAATGCCATCTTTGCAACGAGAAACAAACCTTGATACACCTTCTTGTAACATGCTCTTTTGTACAAACCTTTTGGACCCAGTTTGCTCTCTGGTGGAACAGAAAGCACTTAGACTCAATCACCCTATCAGAACAGAATATAATCTATGGATTCACTCAAGATCTTCCTCGTCGCCTTGGTTTGAACCTCTGTTTAATCATCGCCAAATATTATATTTATACTGCGTCACGAAGAGAAGAGGATTATATCTGGGAAGCTTTTTTTGCTATACTTAAAAGCCACCTTGAAATTGAAAAACATAAATCCAAATCACAAATAAGTATTTGAGCCTCCTTTTGTTTGGCTGCCCGTCTTGTTAATTTTTTTTTTCTCTCGTCTCTATTTCTTTCTATTTTTTTTTCTGTTATTTGCTTATTTCAGTATCGCAGTATCGCACAAGTAATGTAGCCTTATTATGTATATGTAGTGTATAGCATCAGTCTGTAATCGTAGCTTTAGTCTGTTAAAATGTCTCGTAAATTTTGTAAGCATTGATAACGTTTGTACCGCGTGCTAAGTTATAATAATATCTTATATAATAATAATATCTTGTAGCATAGGTGCCATACCGTAAGTATTCTGTTGTAAATAGTTTCAGCTTTGTATAGTAAGTAGTATTTTGTAAAAAAAAAAAAGAAAAAAAAATGAATTCTGCATTTTTGAATGCTGATGCTGATGCAACACCCAAACATTTTCATGTTAACTTTGTAGGATATTAGCAGTTTGATTGAAGCCCCACCCTCTCTTTTTTGTTTAATTAAGGCCAACGACACAGTCTTTGAAACAAAAATTTAGTTTTCCATTGTGACCCCTTTTTTAATTTTTCTTGCTATTATGGTCTATATAAAAACACAAAGAACAACCACATTCCTTTGGTTTGGCACTATGAGAGGTGTATTCAGTGAAATAACAAGGCTAATATAGGACACTACACTATCACTCCACGGACAAACCTCTCGACCCGAAAGTGGGTGGGTTGGAAGGGTAAAAGTAACTTTACCATACAATATTTGAACTTACCTAACTTGCCATGGGGTGAATCACACATGCTAACTGAATGGCCTCTGCCGCATGCAAGCAGTTTATTTTGAGCTACGTTTACTTAATAATTAACTAGAAAATGATATAACTAGAAAAATAATAGCCATAAGCCTACGCGCATTGAATTGAGCATTTTAAGCAAGCTCGATCAACCAAAATAGATGGAAGAAGAGGAAAGGTGGTCTGGCCATGAAACAAGACCACTGACCTTTCCGTACAAAGTCCACTTTGCTACCAGTTAATAGAGTGACTGCATCTCATAACTCATCTTAGTTGATTTTTTAATGTTAATTCTTTTAGAAACTCAAGTCACGTATAGTAAAGGAGCACTTAGACAGTCATCGTACAGCAACGAAAAGAAAAGAAAATTGAAACAAGTCCTTGAGCTGGAGTACATGTCTCCTGAAGAAAGTGCCTGGGAGGAGGCAAGCGATGAGGAGGGTGCGCCTCGTCTGGAAAAGCTAATAATTCGCAAATTTGAGTGTAGGTCAGAGGAACTGGAAAGAGAACTAAGAAGTCTGGATAGAAAGGCCAATAGAGCAAGGAGTGAGAGAGGCAAAAGAATGATGGTGAAAAGGAAAATTGGAGGCTCTCTTCCTGGAAGCCTACGCACATTTCCCAAGGGGGCTCCATCGTGGACCCTTGCAGAAGAACTGCAGTAAAATTGTTTATTTCTAAAAATTATTTATTTATTTATAAGTTTTCATTTATTGTTGGATGATTATTTCTTTATTGTAACCATTTTTAGACTTAGTGTATTTGTAAAATTGATTTCCATGGTGTTTAACTGATGAGCCACCGCAATGCCTATTTCTAAGGTTTCTTTTCTTTATACAGGATTTTGATAAAAATTATATGTTAATAGCTTCTTGGCAACTTAGAGACCCTCAAACATCGTACTACCCTAAAGTAGCCTGTTCCAGGCTCTGAGATAGTGGGGAAAAGAGCTAAAAGAAAACAAGGGCGAAGAACCGTACACGGGGGGCTGGGGAGAGGCAAGAGACAACTGCCCCCTTTATCCCCAGGCTCCCGGGTGCGTATTCTTTTTGCGTTCCCTTTCTGTTCATGGCAACCCTACTATCTGAGAGCCTGGAAATGTTCACGCCGACCCTACTATCTGAGAGCCTGGAACAGGTTGATGGCAACTTTCCCTGGTTAACTGAATTACATTTAACTCTCTATGACCTTAATCTTCCATGAAGTTTTGTGTACTTTGTTGTTTCCTTTGATGACATGAGTACTGGATTCAACTGTATTTTTGCACAGCAATATTAATCACATGAAAAATGATTATTTTTTCTTCTTGTAAACATATTTAAAAAAAGTGAAAAAAAACCCTTCTTTTTGAAGTCGAAGTTTTGAAGGCATTACAAAGAGTTCCATGAATTATTTTTACATGAAGCCATGCCACCCAGAAAGAGATCAAATGAGGAAATCAATCAGAAGTCCTAATGTGAAAAATGAAATGGTTACAAGTTCTACTTGACGTCATGAACAGTTAATATTCTTAAATGTGCAATGTGTTGAGAACCATGGAGACACTATATCTATAGGTGTGTTCAAATATTTTTTGGGGGTGGCCTCAGTTGTTGAACTCAAGACGAGTTTGTTTTAGTTGTAGCTTTTTGCCTACGACTGATTACATACATATGATGGTACTTAAGGTAAAAATAAAGTGAAGAAAGAATGTATATACTTGTAATTTTTATGAAAGTCCTTTCAATCCTTGGTGCGTTTTTTGTACCAAAATGTAAAGTTTAATTTTTGGCTTCAGAATTGTGACAATATTTATTTGTGAAAAGCTTTTCCCTTTTTGTACATAGTTGTAAAATTATTCTTATTCATTGTATAAAGTTGCTGTATAATGTTATCTAAAGATATTGTTTTGTTTGCTTTAGTAGAAGCTATAATTACCATTGAATAAAACAGCAGTTGTCAACTGTAGTTAATGTGTATTCCATTTCAATTCAACTATTTAATTAGCCTTAAACAAGAATTGCTTGTAGCATGGGATGAAGGAAGAAGAGATTGGGAACATCAAAGTGAAAACAAAAACATAGTACTTTTTTACCAATTTAATTTGGGGGATGGGTGTGTTGGGCTGGGTTGGGCTGGGAGGAGAATGTTGGATAGCCCTCACAAATGTAAAATTTGCCCCGCATTTGGTTTAAATTTGTCCCTACAAATATCAACTTTGAACACATTTGTCTAGAATTGAACAGAGCAAACAATTTATTTGTCTTGCATTTACATCATATTTGTCCACATTTGTCTCCAAAGCGAATGCATCATTATCCCATTTATCCTCAGGACAAAGAAGTGTGGGTAAATGTGACAAATGTCACATTTGGTTCATATTTAGACCACATTTGTCTTGCTTCAAATCCATTTTTTTCGCCCAGTGTCTCTCTCTATAGTGATAAGAAACCTGGAATCAATGACAACTCTACATCGGATGGAGTTGCTTGCAAACATGCGACACGATTTAAATTTTGTTCAGACGTACTATGGAAAATAATTTAGTATAGTACGGTATCTCATTCGTGAAATTTTAACTGGCTAACCAATGTAAAAAAATGGAACATTACGAGTAGGAGAAAATGAGAAAGTTGCAGAAATGGTCATAATGTGTGGTTCCAGAAAGCATAAATACTTCCCCGACGGAAGGTCACTGGACATTCCTACAGGGAAGTGGGGTTTAAAACCCGAAGCTATTTCTTGGGGGGGGGGGGGGGTGCAAAATAAAAAACCTGTCGGGGGAGTATGGATACTTTCTGGCACTACACAATAAAAATACAGATACCGGGTGGGTGGGTTCTTGCGTGATGGGAGATGGAATTTAGTTTAGAAAATTCTTACTAGAAATGTAATAACAGAGTTGAAATAAAAAGAAAAAACCGTAGCAAAAGTATTGATCTTCCTTTCTTCACTTAGTTGGCACACTCGCACTCCAGTGGGGGTACTCGGGTACATCGGTGATAGGGAGGTGCAAAACCCTTTTTCGGATTCAAAATTAGTGATTTGGGAATTAATTGGGTTAGTAATAAAATTTTCTGGCGGACTCTTTGGGAGGAAAGAGTTTCACAGGACTCTTTGTCAGTTCCATTCAAAGCATGTATACCTCAGTGTTCTTAATTTGATATCAGTTTCATAAAGTGGTTTAAAGGGTTATTTAAAGTGGCTTGCAAGCAGTTTTCGTTGTCATGTGTTTTCAAGCAAGAAAAGATTTCCAAAATAAAGTATTCCTGTCTATGAATATCTGTACAGTGCAGTTGTTGGGTTACCCTCTGATGCTACCACGGTAACATGAGAGCCCCATAAAAGGAACCACTTCCTACCGTAAATGATCTATTAGATGCCCATATACAGTGGTGTACAGGGTATTCAAGGGTATACAGTGGTATACAGGGGTATTCAAGGGTATACAAGGGTAATTGAGGGAATACAAGGGTATTCAAGTACAAAAAGGTATAAAGGGGTATACAAGAGTACACAAGGGTATTCAGGAGTATACAGGGATATTAACAGGGGTTTCCAAGGGTAGACAAAAGTATACAAGGGTATTCAAGGGTATACAAGGGTACACGAGGAAATTCAAGGGTATCAGCAAGGGCATAAAGGGGCATTCAAGGGTATACAGGGGTATTTAAGAGTATATATGGGTATTCAAGGGTACACAAGGGTATTCAAGGGAACACAAGGGTATTCGAGGGTGTACGGGGTAAGCAAGAGTATTCAGAGGTATGGAGTGGAATTCAAGAGTATAGAAAGATATTTAAGGTGATTCCATCGAAATAGAAGAAATGTTTAAAATTTTCTAAGACTTGGTTTAACTGGTAACTATGTTTAGAACATTCTTAAAATGCGATAAAAAAATAGGGGTCAGCAAGTTTGTTTTGTTGTAAAAGTCATTTCTTGTATTGACATATTGGAGTAGTTCAACAAAATAGGCATTTATCTTGCATTATATACTATTTTAGTTGAACAGGAATTAATGATATGAAAAAAACTATAGAATTTGCCGCGTGCGTACATATCCTGCTGTACCTAAAGACGCGTTCTATTCGGCATTTAAATAAAAATATTTCAAAGCAGAATTTTTAACTGGTGAATATGTCAGGAGGTAGAATCTGAATCTCATTCCTATCTAAATCCCTGCAGGAAAGTTAAAACCATAAACTCAGGTGGCTCTTAAGTAGCCTGCAACCTGGAAGGATTAGCTGCTTTTATCTTCAATCATAACCATCGCAATAAAATGAAATTAAATATACAAGTCAAGTAATAATAATATGTTACTTATGACTGCAATTAATTTAGAAGGTCTTGAATGTAATTGAAGAATCAAAGTAACTGTCAGCGGAGAGCTACAACAGGATTTTCATTCACTGTTTTTCAATGGCACAGAAAATGGCAGACGTCGTACTCGATTTGCGCATAGCATTGTGGGTGGTAATGGTTTTTTAAATCCTAGAACAACGCAAAAAAACCTTTCCCAGCCTCAAAGGAATATCAGTTTGAAAAATTGCAAGAATATTTCCCCTGAGTCATAAAATAATCGTGATTTCAATGTTTTCTGACAAAACACACATTATTTGCTTGCAAATAAAATGTTATGCGACAATTGAACTACTATTTGTAATTTTCCCGTAATGCAAAGAGAAGTTGGAAACATGGAATCAAGGATATAGTTTTGAAATTTGAATGCAAGATGATGTTTACCATTCATCGTATTAATGGCTCGTCGTATAATGGATCTCGTGTTCTTGATCTCGTTTACACCCAACTTTTTTCATCAACCCCCCTCCTCCCCACTCCTGCCTCTTTCTTCTACTATGGTGATTAGCGCTACAGCGGTTGATTGGTCTCACCTTCGCAGGCAATACGTCTTTAATTAAAGTTTGTAATTATATTTATATTGAATATTCAGAACTTAATAAGCCGGCTATGTGTTAAATTTCACAAAGCCATTTTTTCTCGATTATGTTTTTTTTGTATTGCCATTAGGAACATAGCACAGCACATATTTCATTTTGAGTAAGTTTGTTCTTCTGTCGGAGAAATTGAAGCATAAAAGAAACTTCACTGCGGAAATGTCGATGGTTGACACTAAAGTAATTAGCCTATGACTACAACATTATTTGTCATAATAAAAAAAAAAACAAATTTTAAATCAAACTTACAACAGCCCTAACTTTGACAGATTGATGAATATGTCAGGAGGTAGAATTTCAATCTTATTCCCCAACAAATACCTGCAAGAAAGTTAAAAACATTAACTAGGCAGCCTGTTTAGTACCCTACAACCTTCAACAGTTTTCGGTGCATTTTTTTTGAACACTCACGCTTCGTTCGTTTCTAGGCTTAACATGATGTTTTCCGACGAGTTGATTTTCTAGTCGTGTGATTACTTGATTATATGTTGACTTTTTATGCTAGAATCGCTTTGATTGCTGAGTGCTACAGTCTCGGTCAATAATTCTTGGGACATTTGACACCTCTGAGGACGGTACCCCTTCCCCCGTTCAATGTTGTACAAACCGCTGGCGTTTCAGATAGAAAATAGCACATGTTCTAGTCTTTTCAACATTGCAAAGGGGGGAAGGGGGAGAAGTCGGCAAGGTGTCCCAAGATTATTGACCGACCTTGTATAACGTTAAAAAGGCATGTAAAATGTCACGCCATCATAGGAACGGACCTTAAAATGTCTGTAAGTTTCTAGTGGTGGAAGTTTGTAATGAGCTGTGCGTTTGCCGTCTTTTATTGTAAATTCTTTTTAACTTTTTTAGACTGGGCCCTTGTAAAAAAGGCAAAACGTTGGGGTGCATTTAGTGTAATCATGAGTGCTTAGTAAACTTTGACAGCACGTCAAAGTTTCGGTTACGGACAAAATCACTGTACGACAGTCTGTATTTACTCCATACTGTCAGTTGTTATGTTTCTCAGTCAACTGCGTTGATTTCGTAAGTCTAGGAAGTGAACTGGTGCTGCGATACGAAATTGTAGGTTTCATTTTAACTCGAAACCACCATTAGACAACGAAAATGGATGCAGTTGCGAACACCTTTCAGGCACAAAGAGGGGGGAACTCTCTTCTCAGTAGAAGAGTCGTCTGAAGTGTTTACTTCAGGTGGCGTATAGTCATAGTACAGTAAATATTGCGCCCTGTCCACGCTGCTTCAGTGAGTTCATTCCTGCACCGTCCTAAAGCAGGTGAAAACTTCTAGGGAATAAAATACATAGCGCTGAGTAGGTCTTGTTTGTCAGTTACAGGTCGTGCGCTGTTTGACAAACCCGGTGAAAAGAGCTAATGAACCAACGGTTCACCATTTCACTGCCCAAAAAATTAGATTGCTATTAAACTTCATTTCTTACATTAGATTTCTTTGAAATCTGCCAACAGCGTAGAAAAGTACTTTAACGCCGGAAAAAGGATCAGAAGCCAAAGTGTTCTTAGGGGAGATTGTTTTTATGGTGAACCGTCACTTTTACAAGAGATTATAATTGATAAACAATTCCTATGTTCTTAAGACGGTTCACCATTTTGAGTGAGCACTGTGCAACTTGTACAGGACAAATTAACAAATCCATCACACGCAGCATTCTACATATTTTAAAGAGTCGTTCTATTGGGAATGTAGTGCTATTGCTCATCCCAGTGCTGTGAAATTGATGTGCGAAATGGTGGATCGTGGCGCTCTATCACATGTACTTCATGTACCGGAAGTGCCTTATTAGAGTGAGTTTGATAGACTGAAAGATAAGTCGTTCTTTGTACATGAATACGTTCAAATAATGGACGATTTGGAACATTTGCTACCTTGAATGGGTTAATCCTTCCCTTTTCACGCTTTCTTTGTTCCCTAAACTGATTAAACCCGAGCGCGGGTATTACTATCGATGCGATCTGTACAAACCATGCATGATGGATCATTTCCACTGAATCAACAATTTTTAACATATACTTTCAGCCTAAGTTATTCTAGAATGTCTTG
This sequence comes from Siderastrea radians, assembly GCA_964017195.1. Classification (NCBI taxonomy): domain Eukaryota; kingdom Metazoa; phylum Cnidaria; class Anthozoa; order Scleractinia; family Rhizangiidae; genus Siderastrea; species Siderastrea radians. The sequence continues at coordinate 14,074,201 of OZ024896.1, forward strand.
GAACACGTACTTTCATGTTTCAATTGGCATTCTTGCGTTGAAAACCCCGAAATGACGCCCTTAACATCGTGACACATTCATCTCACTTCAGCGTGACTGCAACGCTTTGTCTATAAAATTCCCTGTTATCGCTTATCACACAGTAGCTTCTTGGGAAAGGTTTTGTCCGTGGACAAATATCAGTGAACCTAAACGACCACATGGGAAAAGACTAAGTACAAGCCAGGGAATAGTCTCCGCCCACAACTCTAAAAACATGGAGATTTTGACGATTTTTTCATTTTCATTATAATAAAATGAAACCAAATGTACAAGCCAAGTAGTAATAATAATAATATGTTACCTATGACTGCAAGTAATTTAGAAGGTCTTGAATGTAACTGAAGAATCAAAGAAACTTTAAGTGGAGAGGTACAGCAGGATTTTCAATTCATTTACTGTTTTCCAATGACACAGAAAATGGCAGACGCCGTAATCGATTTGTGCATAGCACTGTGGGTGAGTATGGTTCTTTAAGACCCAGAACAACGCAAAAATAAAACATTTTCAAGGTCAAGGAATATCAGTTTGAAAAATTGCAAGAATATTTCCCCTGAGTCATACAATAATCGTGATTTTAGATTTTTTTGACAAAACAAGAAACTTCACAGCAAAAATTTCGAGGGTAGACACTTAAGTAATCTGTATATGACGACCCCAACATTTGTTATAATAAACAAAGCAATTATTAGTCAAACTTACTACCACTCTAACTTTGACAGGTTAATGAATATTCTTTTGTTTTATTTTATTAACTCCGCCAAAGAAAAAGAAATTAAACATAACAAAGTAGGAGACTGGGTGACCGCAATAGCGTGGCCGATTACTGAGGGCTCAAGGCTATAAAAAAGTAATTATAGCTAAGAAAACTGAGTTCTAGCTATCAGTGTTTAGTCCAAGGTCTTTAGCTTGGGGATTCCAGATTATTATGAGTGATAAAAATTAGAATCCCTGCGCAGCGTAGGTGCTAAATGTACGAATGACAAAATAGGTAAATACTACGCTGTAGTCAAAATACTTTTCCCGACGTTTCGGCAATGCTGCCTTCTTCAGGGGGACAAAACTATTTCACCGTCAAAAAGTCCGTTGTATATCTCGCGTATTTAAATAAAAGCTCGCGCACGTTGCCGCGCGCGCGAGACAGCGCGCGATAAGACAAAGAAGTCAATTCACGTGAAGCTAAAGTCGTGGTTTAGTCCACTCGGAGCCAGAGTTCCGTGCTTGAAGATATATCACATCTCCTGTTTCTTGCGGTGCTGTTGGTTTACCAGGCCTGCCTTCAGGACAGCGACCTTCATATCCTACAGGGAGTGATCCGGCTGGTTAAAATGTGCAGGTACAGGAAGGTCATTCCTGCCGTTGATCACATCCCTGCGGTCTTCCCTGAAACGGTCTGCCATCCTGCGCCCAGTCTCCTCAATATACACGGTCGATGGACATTTCTCGCATGTTAAGCAGTATACCACGTTCTCCGTTGTACAGGTGTAGTGACCTGTGATGTTAACATGCCCCTTGGGTGTTGCAATTGTGTTAGATGAGTTAACATGGGGGCATGTGCGGCAAACGGTCCTGTTGCGGCGAAATGTACAGATTCTTGGCACGCCTGAAAGCCATCAATGGTGGTTTCCTGAAGATATTGTTGGTCATGCTATCATCGTGAAGGATCTTGAAGTTTCCTGAAATGATTTTGCAGGCGTCCTGGTTCATGGGGTGGAAGGTGGTGACTGATGGTACTCTGTCATTGGCGGTGTTGTTTCCAGCGTTATTCTCCAGAAGCTCAGCCCTCGATTTGATTGATGCTCGTTCTCTCCCCCTCCTTATCAGGTCATTCGGATAACCACGTGCCCCAAAAGAGGTCTCCATTTTATTAGGCTCGCTCTCAAAATCATCGTTTTCACTGCAGATCTTGCGCAGTCTAAGAAACTGACTGTAAGGAATGGATGACTTGCAGCTAGATGGATGAGATGAGCTGAAGTTGAGGTAGGAGTGGCTGTCCGTGTCCTTGTAGTATATAGAAGTGGAGACGTGATTATCTCGAGGCTTCAAGTAGATGTCCAGGAACGGACGCTTGTCAGTGGAAATAGACCAAGTATACTCAAGATTAGGGTGGAACGAAGATGCAAATTCTAGGAACTCGCGGAGGTCCTCTTCACTGCATGAAGCAGCACCGGCCACATCATCCATGTACCGTTTGTAGAGGTCTGGCTTTGTACCCGCATAACTCGATAGCATGCGTTCTTCAACGTAGCCAACAAAAAGACATGCATAGTTTGGCCCTAGTCGATTCCAGATTATTGTTGCTCAGACACGGAAGTATCTTTGATAGGTGGTAGTCTTGCATTTAGGTATGGCATAACGAACAGTAGTGCCAGATGAAAGTCTAGTAGACCTGGTGTTCTTGTGTACAGATGGGACTGAGTGAGGGTGGCTTTGCCTTTAACCAATCCATGCGCTATTTTGAATAGTAGAACAAGATTCAAGTAATCTCTCCAGTAACATACAGGTGATAAGAAGGGCGACTGCAGCCTTGGCACGTTATTGACTGTGGTTGAAAATGGTAGAATGAGTATATATTTAGTAGCTGGCCTCTGGATTTTTTCTAATCTTGTTGTAAGTTCTATTGACTGGGCGATCAGATCTGCCTCGCGTATGTATCCCAGATCGGGGCGCAAAAAAGTCAATTATATGGTCCGTTTGAGTGAGTTGTTTGTAATGTAGCGAGAGTTCCGTTTGACATATCCCAACGTCTTGTTCACACGGGCTGCTTGTTCGAGCACTTGCTTTTTCCTCGAGAGATCAGCATTCCTTTTTCAGTGTCTAAAATATCTCAGCAAGCGAATGCTGTTGAGCAGCTAAAAATTTGATTTCAAAACAGTTGCCCCTCACGGAAATAAATAGTATCAGGTGTGACGATAAGTTTTGCCAGTGTGACCACTGTGATGATAGGATTTTCCTAGTTGAGCGCACAAAAAGGAAACTGAAGGCTTCGCGGAACTTCTCGGAAACTTGAGCAACAACGGCGGGGAAAATTAACTCAAAGCAACTCGCTCGCTTGCGGAACGAAGCTCGTCACTGGCTTCTCGGTACACGGGATCTAGCTAACTGGAACTCGTCGAGCAGCAAGACAACATCAGACTTCAAACCAGCCTGAGTTTATTCTGTCACTGAGATACTAACCAACTTGTAGGCGAGGTGTAGCCAAAGACGTAAGAGAGAATGTAACCAGAAATGTATTATAGCTTCTGACGTAACCGAAAATGTAACCAAATTACAATGTACAAGATACCTGCTTATATACCTACAAGATTAACATGACTAAGCGATTTCTTTTGTTCGACAAGTACAGTGATGCAATATCACGCCTCGTGAACCGAAACGTTGCTTAAAATAACTTAATTTCACGTGCAACTTATTGTTAAGAGTTTCCTTATAGGGCAGTAGTTTTTCATTTAATAACAAAATTGCGAACTTTGCTCATGAAACAGGGATAAAACAAAAGAACTGCTGACTCCTTGATTTCGCGAGTCCTAAGGTTAGCGTGATTCCAAAGTACAAATGTACACAGCACACGTGTGTTTTTCCACGTTTACAGTTAACAGAATACATTAAATGAAAATGTTTGGTAAGAATACTGAGTAAAACAAGCGAAATATATCGGATAATATGGCTAAATACGTACTGGCGGCTATTTCTTGATTAGATAAATGATACGATTTGCTATATTAATTCGCTAAGACTACATCAAGGCTAAATACAGCGATTACTAGCGCTTATACAATCGCTTGTGGTAACTGATTAAATATTCTTTTCACAAAACAAGCTATTGTGCATATCATTAAGTACGGCTAAACACTCTTAATCGATAAGTATTTTAAGTTATACGTTTTTCTAAACACAAGTAAATCCTTCCGTGACATTCGTACTTCCTTAAATCTCGACGTCCGCGTCGAGTTAAATAAGTCAGATAAATCGGAAAAAGTATTTTAACTAAACATGGCGAAAAAGCCCTTCAATATAGCTGAATATAAGAATGAATAAATGCGGCTAAATGTAGTCGTGTTGAAACACTAGCGACTAAAAAGAAGTAATAATCAATCGTTAATGTAGTTTTGTCTCGTGACATTTTTCCCTCCGTAACTTCGACGTCCTCGACGGTAACGTTTACAAAGGACTCGCAATGGCTTCCTTTTGAAGATATCAGTTTACTATGGGATTCTTAATGCATTCAAATGATTTTAATTAATCTTACACAATTGAAATTTTTCTGGGTTCTTTCGCTAAGTAACTTTGTACTGACATCGTCTGAATGTGTGTCTCTAATTTCTACTTAGTAAAATATACGAGTTAATTAATTGATCCTTGTCGTACGCCTAAAGTTCAATAACGTTCATCTGATCAAGGTCTAGACTTTATCTGGATCACTTTCTTTTGTAAATTCTGGGCAAAGGATAACGGGTTCTCTCTTGAATGGCAACCTATCATGCTTTCTAACTCTTGTGGTGCTTCAACACGGCTTCCTGAAACTGTATGGACTGACACCTGGTGGACATCAACTGCTTTCGTGCTCTGCTTTAGCAGACACACCAGAGCATGATCAGAGCGTCGTACATGCATAATTTAAGAAACAGCTCTAACGTTCACCTGAGGGATGGTACGAAACTGACCTACCCTGGGGAGGCAATCAACCAGTTCTGCCGACAAATAAAGAGGGATGTTTACGCCGCCCTTCTAGCCTGATCAAGAAACGTGAGCGCAACAATCTCACTGACGAATATGACGGCATAATCCGGGAGCAATTGGAAAGTAACGTTGTCGAAACGGCACCAGAAGAAATTAAGGGAAGAGAATTTTTCATCCCTCACAAACCTGTGATACGCCAAAGCGTTGCAAGCACGAAACTACGAGTGGTTGATGACGTTCTGCGAGAGCCAGCCCTACTGTGCCATCTTTAAGCGAATGTTGGTACCCAGGCCCTACGCCCCAGAACAAATTGTGGGATGTCCTTGTCCGCCAACGTTTCGTCCCTGTAGCCATATTTAGTGACATTCAGAAAGCCTTCCTATAAATACGAATTAAAGAACAGAAGCGCGATGCTCTCCACTTTCACTGGCGAGTGAACGAAAATTCTGATGTGGAGACTTACGGGGAGTCCAAGGTACTTGGATTGCCATGGGATAAAACAATGGATACGCTAACTGTCCCTTTTCCTCAAGGCGAGATCCCATCAACAAAGAGAGAACTACTCAAGCAGCTAGCCAAGGTATACGACCCCCTGGGTTTAGTGACACCGCTGACATTGCAAGGAAAGATGATCTACCGCGACATTTGCAACCAAAAACTACCATGGGACGCTGCGTTAACCAGACCTCTAATGGAGAGAGTGATGAAGTGGAAACAAACGCTACCGACTGGAGAGACTGTACTCCGTCCCGTTGAGAACCACCGCGAACCTGTATTAGAATTGGGGCTGCACGCGTTTGGAGACACTAGCACATATGGAGTAGGCGCCGCAGTTTACGCTGTGGTGCGGCAACAGGCCGGAACTACACAACGCCTTGCCCCAGCCAAGGGTCGCTTGGCCAAACAGGGCCTTACAGTACCCCGCCTAGAGTTTATTTCAGCCCACATGGCGACTAACCTAGTGACGAACATGAAAAATACATTAGATATCCTGCCTACTCTAAAATTCTAAACCTGGTTGGATAGTACAGTTGCCCTGCATTGGATCTGTGGAAACGACCAGTACAAGCAGTTTGTCGCAAATCGCGGGAATAAAGTTCATCAGCACCGAGAGATCTAATGGAGACACGTGCCAACTCCAGACAATCCAGCTGACTTGGCAAGCAGAAGGGGACAATCAGCTAAGCCGTGGTGGAATGGACCTAAGTGGCTGTCAAATAGAGAGAAGTGGCCCCCCAATCCAGTGACATCCGAATCAGCAGCTTCAGAGGAAAGAAGCTAAGATAATACGTGAGGTGCTTAATAAAACTGACCAAAGGAGTCCCTGATGATATGGATCAGCTACTTGAGAAGCATAACTTGCGTCGAGCCTTGCGTATAGGTACTTGGATCGCAAGAATCGTACACAACTTTACAAGCCACGTGAAACTATCCGGCCCCCTAATCGACAGCGGAGATCGACACAGTTACGAAACAGTGGATTTGGCGTTTACAGAAGAGAGATTGTTTAATGTTCCATTACGAGCAGCACAAAGGAAACTCAACTTGAAAGTGAACCATGAAGGCCTAGTGGAGTGCCGTGGCAGAATCGGGCCAGAATCCATGTCGTGGCAGAATCCAAGGAAGGCGCGCTCTTTACCAAGAATCCTAATCGTGAAGGCAAGGGCTATCTCGTCCTATTCTCCTGCAGTCTTACCAGAGCCGTGCACTTGGAACTAGTGCCCAACCTTGAAACAGAGTCGTTCATTCCCTGCCTCAAGAGATTCATCGCTAAACGTGCTGACCAAGGAAGATCTACTCAGCCCACGGGAAGACGTTTACCAAAGCTGCTAAATGGCTTCGTCAACTACGACAAGACGAGCGCCTGCAGAGTCTCTTAGAGGAGTACTATATTGTATGGGGGCCAGTTTGAACGTTTGATCGGAGTAGTGAAGTCCGCCATGTATAAAGTCATTGGAGGAGCCGTCCTAAAGTGGGCGGAGCTTAGTGAGGTTCTACTTGATGTGGAGATGCATATCAACCGACGTCCGCTAAGTTTTGTGGACGATGAAATTGAGTTACCAATTCTCACCCCCTCAACCTTCCTTTTCCAACGCACGAATAAGTTACCAGACGAAGGAACATGGCGAATCAATGATCAAGATCTCCGCATACGAGCCAAATACCTTAAAACTTGCAAGAATAACCTGTGGGACCGCTGGCAGAGAGAATTCCCAGAGGCATTATTATTATTATTATTATTATTATTATTATTATTATTATTATTATTATTATAAAGGCACAACCTGACCCACAAAGTGAAAACGTGTCAGCCAACGATTGGAGATGTCATTGTGAAGACGGAAAGCAAAAATCGTGTGGCACCTGGCCGTTGGCCGCAGCGAAGCCGAACGCCCTATACAGCAGCTGTACCCTCTCGAACTGTCCTGTGATAGAGCTGCTGACACACCTACGTGCATGCCGACAGCGATCCTGAACCCAACCTGAACCCAAGCGCTCCAGTATTTAGGCCGACAACCAGAAGGGATCCTGCAGTTGCTGCTAGAGCTAGAATTCAGGACCTTGCGGAATACGAACCATGAACTATGAACTCTTTCCTAGATTGATGTTATCGAACTTGTTTTGAATATAATTTTTTTATTCTGAATGATTTCTTGTGTTCATCCTCTTCGGGGATGAATACACTCGCTGAGGCCTAAATGGCTGAGCAGTGCAGAGAAAATCAAGTATTCAGCGTTGAACTTTGAACAAATTTAAGATATTGTGACACATCAGTCTCCAAGAAGAACATATGTTCCCTCAGCGGGAAACATATGGGGGGGGGGGGAGGCTGTTGGAGACTGGAGCTTACTGTGGATTGTGTGAGGTAATGATTACTTTTTTTAGCATTTGATTGTTGTTATCGTGACATACGATTGTTTGTGGTGTGGTTCGAAAGAACCAATATTAGTAGCCTTTGACAGATACCGGAAATTGCTACGTGATCCAGGACGCTTAGTACTGTACAATAGTAGTGTCGAATTATTACCCTCTAGAACGCGTGTGAGTTGAGAAACTGTGACTAACTCGAGAGAAAATTTAGTTGATTAAATCCTTTTTAAACTAAACGTGACTCGTGGAGAACACTGTTCTATCTTGAAGGCGAACATTCCCCACACAGGGAAGTTGAGGGCGTCTCAGTTCCACGCTGTAAATTAGAGACCGAGGTAAAAAAGCCAGAGACAAACATTGAAGCTTATCTTGTGTGAACATGAAATTGTCATTGTGCAAAAAGTTGGTGACAAAGTCTGGAATACTATTTTGTAATTAGATTCGCTCTTCTTGTTTATTTAGTTTTTGCTCAGAAAATTTATCTTGCTGTTTCTTAAAACAGTATTAAACCGAACGCCAATAACAATACTTACCGATCAAAGCGGAACGTCCTTTTACTTGAAAACAAGTAAACCAGAATGACCTTTCAAACTGGCAGGTTCACGGAGGAAACATGAAAACTTAATTAATTTATTTTACTCGATAAAACACTTGGGTGATCGTCCCCGACCGTCCTAAAATTATTTCAGAAAAAACAATTCAAACACGAAGCGCTCAAACTGCTGTTGCCAATATCTACCTTTCCTTCCTTTCGAGCCTTTCGCTTCACCGCCCAGGAAGGACGACGTCTGCGAGAGGTCTGGGCGAATTCAACATGGCGGCTACGTTGCAACGCTGCGAGAGCTAAACCATCAGACTAACTCAACAACTTAAACTGGTGAAAGGTACACAAAAGCACTTTTAAACAATAAAAATGCTTCAGTCAATCATTTGCTCTGAAAGTTATTCTTTTATATTTGTATTCGCAGAACGAACTGATCTACTGAAGCATAACCGTAACACTTACTAATGACACCCGTGACAGGTGTTACGGGTTCAACTGAGAACACTGTGTTTCTGTGTCCAGGTCTTAAATAGGTTTTGGTATTTGGTTAAAATTAGGATTGCAGGCATTTAGTTGAGATGAAGAGACTGCCCATGGCAATACTGGCAACATTTAGGGCTGTTGACAAAACCCAGATCGGGCTGACAAATCTGGATTGGATTGGATCAGACTCAAAAAACGCGGATCGGGTCGAATTCTATTTAAAAAAACCTTATCTACTCAGTGAAAGTGGGTGCATATCAAATTCCCATTAAAAACGGTCAAGTGGTATTTCTGGATCAAGATAACGATTGCACTGTTTTTGCTTATTCTTCTCCATTCTGTCTTGAAGACTTTTTGTTTCTTGTTATGGATTTACACTCTAAACTACTTCATGAAAATAATGTTCTTTTTCTAGAGGAGGAGATCTAAGTGGAATTATGAAGTGGAAAGGTACTGATAGCGTGTCCCAAAGCACGTACAATTTAGTCAGTACCGAACGGAGCAAAAAGCAACAATGATATTAAGATACCTCGTGTCTTTTCATTCTTTAATTGGGACTTGAACCTTTATATATGATTACAAGGTTTTATGAATGTAACCACAGTTACCTCACAAAGTGTAATGAAACGGAACTTAAAGCTCTTAGAATAGCCGTATAAGAATGATACCTGCTTCCATTTTTTGTCCCGATTCTAGAATGGTAGAATATGAGATCTACGCCGACAGTTTCGATAGCCTGATTCACACGATGGTAAAGTGTTTGTAAGCCAGCACGACGAAAATGGTGTTCCGTTTAAGCGAAAGGAGCATTATAGTTTCATTTCCGATATTCACAAGTGTCTAGTGAAATTATATTAGCTTGCAAGCTTTTTCATGTAAAATGCTTCAAAGACGTTACAACGAACACAAATTTCCATCCACATTTTATAAAATAATATAGAGGCTGTGTCACAGCAGTCCAGTCCAATTTGTTTAGTTTTTCCAATTACTCGCCCTTTTTTGCTATGGAACTTAACGTTAGCGAAGAAATTACTTGTAAACGACAAAATAACAGCTTCGTGACAAACAAAATAAGTATCCCGAGGGTAATATTTAAATTTACAAACAAACGTTGAAAACTTTTCAGCCTAACAGTTTTTCAAAAACCCTAACTGCAATCCGTGTTAATCTTCTTTAATTTAGCCCATCCATGCCTTCTTTTGTGTTTGCTGTGTCATTTAAACCTTTCGTCAACGTTTCAAGCGCTTATTTTTATGTTTCGCATAATTTAGTGGCCAGGGTCCCGTTTTTCGAAAGTCCTGGTAACTTTTCGGGCCCAAAGCTATATTCTAAAATCAAAATCTGCAGAACTTTGACGTAAGTTTTAGCCTGCATCTCAGCCCGACTTGTTTTATAAACTCAGAATTTTATTGTTCAGATTTCAAAACCAACAAAATTTGAGTCTTTAATGTAAACATCGCGCACATAAAATAGCTTTCCGGGCCCGAAAAGTTGTCAGGACTTTCGAGAAACGGGCCCCAGGTCCTAGAAGATAAATTTTGCTAAACTCCATGACACAGCGCCTTTGATTCAGGACTTTTTTTGGTTCATCTCAACACCATGATTCAGCGTAAACCAAAGAAAACACGAAGTTCATATGCAAAATTTCAGTATTTGTTACATGACAAAACAAGGTCTCAAACTAATATATTGTTGTTCCTTACTAATCCTATTTTTGTCACCGATTTCTGGATGGAAGGGGTAAATTGTTCAGTCATATGGCCAATTTCTGTGGATGTTATTAGGTGCAAGTCCAACATCATCTTGTATTTTCATTTTTAAGATAGAAAACGTCACCGACAGATAGTTTACAGGTCGATTAATTAATAGCGGAGCCAGCGCGCTAGCGCGTCAGCGGAGCTCCATTGCTAAGGAAATTTGGTAATCTATCAAGCCAAAAAATTTTGGTAGTGACGTAGTAGTCACGTGACCGTCCGTCCGTACATCCGTACGTCCGTCCGTCCCCACCACAAGGTTACCAATACACTTCCTACACTGGATAGAATCCTGTGCTGAATCCCGTGTGTTTTCGGCGCGAAATCGCATGTTGACCCGCGTTGTAGCAAAACAAGCAAAGACAACAAAAGTCAAAAACAAATTTGTTAGTGGAAAAAAAAGTTCAAAAGAACACTCAGTTGTCTTTTTGGTGGAAGGGGAAAAGTTCAATCTAGGCGAAAGAAATTCGGCGATAAAGTTCAGGCAAAAAGTTCAAATTTGCCTCGTCGGTTCTGTTCAAACTCGGTCGGCACGCCGCTTGAGTTCGCAGCTTTTCGCAGTGGTTTCGACGCCAAATATAGCAGAGCTAGTGCTTTTTGGTTTTTTCTGTCCACAACCATGGTTTTTACGGCGTTTCGAACACATTTCTCCAGAAAAAACACCAGCCGTTTTCATGCTGATAGGCAGCTTGTCACGAAGAAAGAAATAAGTATTAAAACTAACTACGGAAACAATGTCAAACGCCTATGGCCTAGTGGACTAGTTACCGGCATCTAACGCCGACGAGCCGGGTTCGACACTCAGCGGGAGCAAGAATTTTTTCTTTTTTTTTTCTTTGTTTTTTTTTTTAATAAAACGACTTGGATGAGAGTATTTTCACAAATTAATAACTGCCAGCAAAAACAAAACAAAAAAACAAAACAAAACAAAAAACAAAAGCAGAAAACAGACAAAACAAAAAGGGGGGCTCCGCTTTTAGGCTTGGCTAAATCTATATATTAGCGGAGCCTGCGGGCAAAGCCCGCCAGCGGAGCTCCATTGCTAAGGAAATTTGGTAAACTATCAATCCAAGAAATTTTGGTTCTGACGTAATAGTCACGTGACCGTCCGTCCGTACGTCCGTACGTCCGTCCGTCCGCACAGACTCTGTGGGAGGGGGAGGGAAGTCCCAAGAGAACCCGACGAATGCCATCTTTTCTTGGCGGGAAATCGCGCGGTGCTTTTGGGCAACCAGCGTTTTTCTTGGCGGGAAATCGCATGACCATCGTCGCTTTTGAAAAAGAGGTTTCTTTAAAAGCTTCAGCTTCTTTAGCATTTAACGATTGCTCGAGAGTACTGAAGTTTTATACTTGACAAAAAAAGACATGTAATATCTATAAATGGAAAGAAAAGGTTCAAAAGAATACTGGTAGAGGGCGAAAAGTTCAAGTTACAAAAGCCGCATTCAAAGGACTTCGTCGCTTTGTTTTCTTCACGGCGGAGAGTTTGCCCTGTTCTGAAACACAACTGAGTAAGTGAAGTTTTTAAAGGGTCTAAGGTACATGATTTCGAGTATTACGATGAAAGAAATTACGTTTTGAAATAGTCATTTACTTTTGACTTTAAAAAATTATTAGAAAATGCGCTGAGATTTGTGACAGATTCTTGAATATTTTGCCATGCTCAGCCGATTTCACTCGCGTGGACCGACCTACGATTTTGGAAGAGTAACGCGAATTGCATTTAAGTATAAACTTACAGGTTTTCGAATAAACTTTTTTCAAAAATGATTTCTCTGTCCATTATTTTGTGTTTGTTTATTCATAACAGTAGGTCTAAGCACAGCCGCAAGACAACTGCACAAGCTTTGCTTTCAATTTTGACTGTCCGGTCCATCTCTTTGTGCAACTGTCGATTTTCTTGTCCTAGACGTTTTCAATAGTAATAATCTTTTAAGCGAAGCAGTTGTCGGTTTACAGCTGTTTTATCCCAAAAGCTTCCGAAAACAGTTTTGTGCGTTCCTCAAAGCGCCTAACTTTATATAGGCTTACTTCGCATCCGCAAAACTTACGCCGGCATTATTTAATTAAAGCGTGTTTGGCGTTTCTTTGTTTTGAATCTTGATGGTCTCTAGTTAGAGAACGAAATATAACAGTTATCTGAAAAACTATAAGCGAAGCAGTTGTCGGTTTAAACCTATTATATCCGAAAAGCTTTCAAAAACAGTTCTGTGCATTTTTTAAAGCGCTCGAATTTCAGACAATTTGCAGCCGCAAAACTTATGCCACAGAGTTACTAGTAAGAATGTTTGGACGGTGTTTGTTTGTTTTCAATCTCGATGGTCTCAAGTTAAAGAACGAAGTATAAGGGTTACTTAAGTAACTATAAGCGGAGCAGTTTTGAGTTTAAAGCTATTTTATCCGGTAAGTAATGTGTGTTCCTCAAAGTGCTTGAATTTTTTCGCGGCTGCTAAAACCTACGCGACATTTCTTCAATAAGTTTATTACAAGTGCTTCGAAGCTCCCCAGATCCTTTCTTTCGGATAGTCCCAGTAAAATGCCGGTGCAATGTCAGTATAAATTTTTGACCATACTAATATTTTTATTTAGTAGCAGTTCATGTTATTTGTTAACATCCGAACGCGATGAAGATAACCCATTTAAATACTCGTCGAATAATTTTTATTTTGTTTTTGTAAATGAGCGCCGTTTCAAGTTCATTCAAGCGAACAGCCAATAATCCAAGGAGATCTGACAAGCCTTGACAGTTAATGACAGGATATAGAGACATTGCAAACACTAAGCAAGACGGCTCGTGAGTAAAATAATCAAGCTGTGCTCAGCCTCTAGAACGACCTTTCGAGCTTGGTTTTACAGACCAGATCCCCAAAATATTGGAGGACAATTCGGAACCCTTTCAGGCTTTTTGAGAAACACTTTTCGAAAGCGAACGAGACAAAAAAAGCCCCGAAATATATTTCAGACCGAAAAGTTTCAGGACAATTTTTGAGAAACGAACACCAGTTTATTCCTTCGCGGCTCCGCTTTTAGGCTTGGCTAAATCTATATATTAGCTAAAATTTCAAGTTTAGGACGGTCAAGACGCGAATTATCTTGATATCATAGGTACTTTAGGCTCCATTCCTCTTCGCCTTTCAGCTTGAATGTCTCCCTCTAGAAAAACGTAATCGTTTAATTAAGTAGTTTAAATGCAAAACAATAAACAATAAGCCTTAACCACAGAATGGAGGAGGAAAAAGCAAAAACAGACCAATGACAACCACTTTCTTCACCTCTCTCGGTCATCTTGATCCAGAGCTGCCACATGACCACTTTTAGTGGGAATACTTTCACTGATCAGATCCAGGTTTTTTCAATCCAATCCGATCCGATCCGGCTATTGTGAATCCGATCCGTTCCGATCAAGAATTTGTCAGTCCGATCCGATCCGATCCGATCCAGATTTTGTCAACGGCCCTTTTTTACTACCACATCATGTTTGGTCTATTTTGCTAATATATCAGGCAGCATATCAAATTTTTCTATACTTTTAGAGATAGATGCGCTATTTCAATTATCTAATTAGTTAGGTTTATGGTCATCTCTCCACCAGGAAGACTCACCAACAGCGACCTCTACAACACAAGTCACTTCGCCACCAACCACCTTTCCATCAAGTGAGGTCAGCATCTTTCCATCAGCCAGCCACTCAATATATTTGACAGTACCTTTCACGCATTTAAGAATCTATATTTGTATATCAAATTAAACACCGAGTTTTGATCGGCAACATTCGAGGAAAACAAAGTCACAACTCGCGAAATGCTCAAACAGCCGAGTCAATCCGTTGTTAGAGGAAGCAAGATCACAAGCCACATACGTGCAGCTGAAAAACCACGAACGAAACAAACCAACAAACAATTTTTACCATTAAAGGAGCCTGATCAATGACGCATCTATTCACTTTTAAAGTTCACTTCAGTGGAAATGCTACTTTATTAATCTATTAATACAAAAATCTTCATGTCGCTCGCGGT
>OZ024896.1:14088610-14271110 GCA_964017195.1 Siderastrea radians
AGAGAGATGCAGTCCGCGGATAGGTCGCGTACACAGTAATTTTCAAAGAGTTATTTTAACTCCAAAACTGGAGTTAAAATTTTAGGTTAAAAATAACCAAATTTTGGGGGTTATTTTAACTCCTTAATTTAACTCCAACTTCGGGGTTATAATAACTCCAGTGGAGTAGTCACTTTAACTCTATAAAAGGAGTTATTTAAACTCCATATGGGAGTTACTATAACTCCAAAAGTGGAGTAAAAACTATAGGTTAAAAATAACTCCTTTTTTGGGGTCATTTTAACTCCCACATTTAACTCCAATTTCGGAGTTATAATAGCTCCAACGAGGGAGTCACTTTAACTCTACTCCATCAAAGACTAGGGTTATTTTAACTCTGCTCCATCAAAGACTTGAGTTATTTTAACTCCATAATCAGAGTTGTAGTTACTCTGAAATCAGAGTAAAATTAACTCCGGTACATTCACCCTATTAGTTTCTTAGATAAAAAGCAACATCACACAAATTGACTGTCACTGTAAAAGGTACAACATTTTTAATTCAATCCTATTTCATTTTCTTATATGAACAATAGTTTCTTACAGAATTTGAATTAACAGTAACATTAATGTAATTTTCTAAGACACTATAATCATATAAGTATATAATTATATAAAATGAAAATAAAGCATGTACAAGTATGTATAAATAAAACATGATTTCAAAATATATATATATATTAAATTCTCTTAAAAATTTTTTGTATTTTATATTTCCAAAAAATCTCATGAATGTAGTTGTTCTTCAATATTACTACCTCCATCTGCATGCATCCATGGAGCATACAAAGAACTTTATAATTAAGGCTGGATAGTTTTGTGAAATACCCTTTAGAAAGACTGATGTCCTTTAGAACCTCTGATTTAAATACATGGTTAAATAAAACCTTTTCAAATTGTTTCAAATTTTGACTGAAAAACCGGAAGAACTCTGGTGAAGCCCTAATGAACAATCTTCCCAGGTAAGAAAGTCAAAACTTTATGAATTCGAATTTGAAGAAAGTTGGAATTCAAAGGACAATATAGGAAAATTCAACAACACTATCTTTTGTTTAAAATTATAACTTGCTCAAAATTCAATTTTCTTAAATTATTATCTGGAACAGGAACAAAAAATTTCTTTTGTGTGCTTTAAAACCATTTTAAACTTTTCCCCCTTAAGGAGCATTGAGGGTTTTAAGTCACTTATAAATACTGGTATACACCTAATTGCAATAATGTTGTCATGAAAAAAAGAGAACAGAACAAAGCCAAATAGGAATTCATTAGCCATGGAAATTACATTGTCAGATGCTTGTATGTATCAATTGAGTTGACAAGACAACAGTATTGCAATTGGTTTACATACAGCTAAAATGAAAATAAAGAAAGTACAAGTGATTTACAATAACATGATTTTAAAGTATATATTAACAATTCTCTTAGAGTGATTTGAATTAACCCGTGAAATAGATGCTAAACTATTACGCACTATTACACACTAATTCCATTGTTATCTTTTGTTCAGCTTTGACTATAAGGCACTAATTGTTAGTTATTATTTCACGGGTTAAGTAAAATCACTCTAACTTTTTTCTGTATTTTATATTTTGAAAAAACCTCAAAAATTGATGTGATTGTTCTTCAATATCACTACCTTCAGCTGCATGTATGCAGGCATGTATGGAGCATAAAGAACTTTATAAGTGAGGCTACAACAAACAGGATACAATAATTTTTAAAATGTGCCTTCAGAAACACCAATGTGCTATATCACCTCCAATTATTAATCTGCAGAAATGCATGGTTACAGATTTCATTTTTGCCCCTTGTGATATAAACAAATATCAGCTACAGTGGTTACTAATCACATGATAACCCATGTGAATTTTGGCAAATTCAATTCAAATTAAAATTGATTGTACCAAATTTTGACTTAAAAACACTGGTCGGGAGCCAAATGATGAACAATCTTCCCAGGTAAGAAAGTCAAAATTTTATGAGTTCAAATTTGAAGAAAGCTGGAATTGAAATGAGAATAAAGCAAAATTCAGGGCATGTTTGTTCAAACACAACTCCATCTTTTCTTTAAAATTATAACCATAAGTCCGTGAAGTATGATCATCTGGGGGAGTGTACTCCTGAGAAGGACTGTTTGTAGTGACATTGACTGACATTGACATCATCAGAGTCCTCTGGCTTGACCCTGATGATGAATTCGCTCAGGTTGTCAAAACGTCAGTCAATGTCACCACAAACATTCCTTCTCGGGACCACACTCACCCGGACAGTCATACTTCACCAACTTATGATATGACTCATGTGTCCAAACCTTGTACAAAATTACAACCGGCTTAAATTTAAATTTTCATTTAAAGTCCACCTTCACCCAAAAGGCCTTGCGCACTGCGGTTGCTGTTTTTGAATTTCGTGTAACACGAAATTGTTTCTGAGCAGGTTTTCTTTGAAAATCCGTTTCCTTCAGAGTCATCTTGTTGAAAATCGTCCATAAGCATGCAGGAATTTATTCTTCAATTATCAAGCTGTTGTTTCCAGGAATTATTTTGTGACTGTGCTGGCCAAACGTATTTTTTTCACTCCTACTTTGTCCAATGTGTTGCTGCCAAAGATACCTCCCAGTTGAAGATGCTGTATAGTCATCCCGAAGGAAAATATTGTCAGTATTTGTCTCAGAGGAGCTTGTCTTATGAAGCCAAAACAAAAACAAATTGAATCTCTTGTCGTGATCTGATTGTATTGGATGTGGGACCTTCGCAAGTAAGTTTGGTTCGTACGATTCGATTTTATTTGCGGGATGTAAACAAAACAGCTCGCGACTGTGTAATAAATGAATGGTTTTGCAAAACTGTTTTCTTTTTCTTCCTCTGTGTCTATCGTTGTATGATTGAATTCAATAATAGTTTTCTCTATAGTTAGCCATAGGTTCAGGTAGATTTGATCGAAGATTAGTACATATGTATGGCTGGCTTTCAAAGGTTACAATTGTAATGCAGAAGTCACCGGACAAGTGCTATTTTGCGAGCGATAATCAGTGAGTTGCTATCCAGTTGTATACGCTGTTTACACGTATTCCCCTTCAGACCAACCTCTATAATGACTTGGAAAGACCTTCAAAATCACTGTTACTTTATAAGACAATAAGATTGCAATTTGCAAACAAAAACAATCGAATGTCGAAGTAAATGTTAGTCGCTTGCTGGCACTTAGAAATGCAAACATAAACTGAGTTCTCGCTTTCTATTTCATTGAAACTTTCATGTGGCGAACTACACATAATTCCAACGTTTTGGGGAGTAAAGGCATTTCATGGAAGCCAAAGGACTTGTAGATTGAGGTCGTTCATGTAGATTGGTGCAAATCGCTACGAGTTAACTGTCTCATCTCATGCTATCAATTCGTTACAGAATGAGATGTAAAAAGAAACATTGACATTATTTTTATTTATCACATGCATCAGTTCAGCGATAGACAAAGACCAAAGTTACGTCGCGGAGTACAAGAAATAAAACCCTGAATAGTTCAAGCGCTTTCTCTCGGTGAGAAGTTTATTTACGTTGAATTATCTAATTCTAGCATTAACTTTGAAACGTTTGTACTTTGAAACGATTCAAATCAATGATTCAAATTCGATTCATTCAACTTTGAAACGATGTAAAAAGAAACATTGACATTATTTTTATTTATCACATGCATCAGTTCAGCGATAGACAAAGATCAAAATTACGTCGCGGAGTACAAGAAATAAAATCCTGAATAGTTCAAGTGCTTGCTCTCGGTGAGAAGTTTATTTACGTTGAATTATCTAATTCTAGTATTCAACTTTGAAACGTTTGTCGCAAACCTGTTCTCCAAGTATAAACAAGCGAAACGTGACTGCCGTACAGCTCGCAGCTGATCCACTCGCCACTGCAACAAACAAGCCAGTGCGAAAACAGAAGGGTCTTCATCGATGTCGCTTCCATCGAATATTCTCTTGTACGAAACTGACAGTAAGTTCCATGAGAGATTAGCTGCTCACCGCTTACTTTCCCCCGACAAAATACACATAAATTCTGAAAACTATTTCAAATAAGTCTATCGTCGTTCGGAAATATTTGTTATGACGAACACCGCTGTCCACGTTTTGACTGGACCGCTTTGCAAGTTGTGAGAACATCGTTTCTCGGTCCCAGGCCTCGCTTCTATCCCCCCCCCCCCCCCCTTCACTGGCGAAAAATGTCTGATTGATCGAAGCGTGACCACGTGATCGAGCTCTTAAATTCAAGATGGCCACCAAAGTGTTGGAGGTCTTTCTTTCTACGGGCAAGTGTTCACTGTTAGCTCGAGAAGAAACACAGAAGTAAAAGGAACGAGAACAGTGTAAGGGTTATAAGTCTTAGACGAGGTCGGTTGTGGATGGATAGGACGATTTGTTTTCGTGTTCACTACCTGTAACTTACGTTTTGAGAATCGTTTCGGCACTTGGCAACATCATTTGATCATCGCTCGTTTGATAGGTTTTAGCACATGAGACATGGTTGCAATTGCAAGAAACTGGAACATTTTACTGTCCGTAATAAGAGATTTCTTAGAAAGCCTGCAGCAGTCGGGGAAACAGGTCTACGAAAATGTAATGCCATTTTTAATCGGTGTGAACGTAAGTTAAAAAATAGCATGTTGTCAGGAAGTGTTTTGTATTGCAGAATAATATCGTGCCCGACGTCGACCGTTACAAAATTTTTTAAGCGTTGTACCAGTTTTCAATTTATAGAGTATCCTCCTTAATAAAATAAGTGCATTACTTTGGTGCGGAGTTAGTACCTGCATTGTGTACTGCTAGAAAAATATTAAGCTTATAAATGCATAAACAAAATTACACAAAGAAGTAATTAAATGTTTTAGATTCTCACACTCCAACAAAAGTTGTTTGTTCTCATTGTGATCTTGTTCTACTCAAGGGCAACCCTTTTCGGGATGGTCAAAAAACTTATATGCCTAAGAAAACTACGCCATTCTACTTCGATTCTTATTGGTTGTTAGAAGGCAAATTAAATATTCAGTATTTTGCACTTATTAGTAACTGCAACTACTTGATTGAAAATTAGTTATAGATCACTAAAAACTACAGGCCACCAAGGCCTTACCAAGAATTGTGAACATCAATTTGGAGTTGTCTTCAGTAGTAGATAGCACAGAGTCCCAAAGAGCTTTGAGTGTAATAAAAAAGACTCGAATTATTCAATTATTTAGATTTTTGAAGGGATGTGAGAAATGTCCAACTGTTTTGTTGCTCCTACAGTTGTAGTCTACTTGCCAGTCCAGTACACGTTTTGTGCTACTTTGAAAGTTCTTTCAAAATTATTGCATATAAACTGGTTTCCAGGCATGTGATAAATGTCCAACTGTTTTGTTGCTGACCTATAGTAAATACACTGACCTAAAGGCTCATGCAATGGTTAAGACTGTTTAACGGAAAGGTCTTGCTTGCAGAATGTGGTATAAATTCTGAACTGTATTACTAGCCATATAATAACAGGTCCAAATAATTCAGCTGTAGAGTAAGCTGGTCTATTATTTCACATAGTGAGTTTAAAACTGAACAATCACACCGAAACAGCTGACATTACATATCTTTCAATAGACAACCTTGGGTGCATTGAAAAACATTTAATTGAGCAAAATCCTCAAAGAAGTAAATGAGTTCCAATCATGATTTGATTCCATTGTAAGTTTGCAAACTTTTTATTAAATACACTTGTTGGTATGTAGATGAACACCCCAACAACAGTTTGCCAGCATCAGGACCCATTATAATTAACTTATATCTGAATTACAGTGGTCTTGACAATCTTACACTAAAGGAGTAACCCCCTCCCCCAATAACAACAACAACAACAACAGCAACAACAAAGAGGTGAGAAGATACAAGATATGAAGTGCTGCTGCAAAGAGCATGTTTATTTGCATTCCCTCCACAATATAATGTCCTTTTACACATGTACATTCATCACCATGCAACATGAATAATGTCCTGCTGGCAATGCGTTTCCATTTTTTTGCTCAGTCTTCCATAAAAACTTTTTCATATTGGTCTGAAAACAAAAAAAACGCACATGACACAAATGTTGACATTAAATCAGTTTTGAAATTAATCAACAAGCACCTCTTGGATCCAACCTTTGTACAAATGACAACACTTGAAAACAAAGGCATGTAAGCATTTTTTTTTTTATTCTGATTATCAAAGGAGGGTGTAAGGTGGTAAGATCTGAAACATGTTACATGTTGAAAGCATTTAGTACCACTACCATTCTGGACAAGAATTACGTTAACACTAAACAAAAAGTTGATGATCCTGGGCTAAAAAGTGCACATTTAACAGAAACTGCCCTGCACCCAGCATTTCTGGGGCAAAGACAACACCTAAAGGTAAAGCAGGGGTTATGAAAATTATTTTTACGAAAATTTAAATCAAGTTTGATTCCCAATGTGCCTGTGTCTATGACAAGCATCATTTTCCTAGTATTAGTGACTCTTGTGACTGCCAATTTTGGGCCAAAACTATTGTAATTTTTGTCCATGACTATAATTACTGTAAGAACAGTATATTTTTATGCGCTAAAAACAGATCAGAGTTAGCAATTGCATATCCAGATGAGCTTGATGAGGGGCAGGTGCCCCAAGCAAAAAAGGGATGGGGTACAAAATGTTTCAGAATGAAAATAAATATATTCCCTCGGGGTACACTACAGCAACAGATAAAGAATTGACTGACAACTAAAAACAAAACCAAAACAATATAAAACTAGAAATACCCCAAAAGGTTCTTGCTCATCAAGCAATGTTTATTACAAAGAGTGAAAAATCTACTTGCTTAAAATGTGTAATTTTCAAAAATTTACACTTAAATGTTTAAATGTTTCCATCTGGTTCTTGCTCGTCATATAAACAACAACCATCTTTATAACAGAGAGTGAAAAACCTTAAGACACATTAAAATACTCCACACGTTGAAAGTTTATTGTCAACCTACACATTTTTGATCAGCATGAAATGATACAAAAAGGGATTGTGGAAATTACAAAAATGAAAAACCATGCCTACAGAAAGTCATGCATAGGCTTAATCTACATAAACGAATAATGAAAGTAAGCTTACATCTCGTAGTCATAACTTGTATTAAAATACCGGAATAAGATACCATCTGAACAACCATGATATTCGACATGGTACGAATTATTCACCCAAAACAGTCTCCACGTAGCAGGAAATTATAACGTCCCTGCCACCCGGTCCAAGCCAAGTCATATATCTACAGAAAGCCCAGAAATCGACTTTTTACCCTTTTATAATTTCTTTTTGGACCGGGTGGCATGAAACTTACACCAAGCAAAAACGTTCAAATCACTGACCTTTTCTGTGCCATTTTTCCTCGCGAGGCAGCATCTTCCGACGTCGACTGCAGAAAACTAAACCGACTGAAAGCATTTGTTGAACTGTCCCAGGATGCTAAATTGCCTACAGAATATGATCCACTTAATAACGAGGACAAATCTAGTTTCGATTTCTCGCAGACGTGAAAAAAAGCCATCTGGCTATCGCCATTACACGGCAGCCATCACTCTTCCTTCTAATTCTTTTCTGGCGGGCATTTTCGCTTCTGAACCAATTACATCGCTGGAAACCTGACACGTGATTTTTTGCGCAGCGCATGCGTACTACATTTTTCGCAAGTGAACCCCCCCCCCCCCCTCTGGTTATGTCTGATCATGACAAAAGGGTAGCACTTGTCGCGACCATATGATGACAGAATTTATGTCCAATGTAGACATCAAAAGCCAAAGTGCGACGCGGGCTACTCCACGCGGTTATTCCCCGTTTACAGTTTCAATTATCGTAATTAAACACAATTGTGATTATTGTGAATTCTGGGTCTTATCCTTTTTTGTGGGAGTTTATCCGTTGAACATTGGTGTAAATGTTTATACAGCCCGTCTGTTCCCCTTTTTTCGTACGTTCGACAGAACGCACCAAAATTAAGTTAGCAGTAAACGTAGATAAGGCGGGTTGGGTCACGAAATGAGGGCAATAATACGATTCTAAAATGCAAAAAATGCCTACCTTAAAATATTTAATAAGCTGTTGATTTTGTCTTAAAAAGTAAGTTAATCTTAACTCAAAAGCTCAACTCAACTCCTAACTCGATCATTATCCTATCTCGAACAGAGAACAACCAACACAGCAAAGCTATTTGGAGACTCAAGGCAACTTAGAGCAGAAAACAAAAGCTTGAAAACAAAGAAACATTTAATAAGCTTTTACACCCATATGTTACTGTTTGAGGGTATGTATCTAGTAAAAGGGCTAGACTAGCTACTGTAAATATTTACTCGGAAAACCGTAACATGCTAACTGGACGGCGCGAAGCAGATAGCCTTTCGCGCGTGCTTCAGGCAATGACTTGTCTGTTTAAATTTCTGCATAGTCTATGACATTAGGACAACATTCATTCATTGTTTCAACGACATTGAAACGACTGCACAAGGTAAATCACCTTACCTCTTCATCCATTTTCTCCAGACACTTACATCAAATCAACAGCCATAAACGTGTACAAACTCGAAACCGAGGTTCACCATGAAGTCGGAAGTCGGAAGTCGGAAGTCGGAAGTCGGAAGTCGGAAGTCGGATGTCGGAAGTCTGAAGTCGGAAGTCGGAAGTCCCTCCTCGGCTTTCGTACTATTAGGAGGCACGTCCTTAACATTTTCTCCGTACAGCATAATAAACAACACCACCGAAAAGTACTGCTCAATAGCTTTCAGTTGAATAATGATATTATTATGGATTTTACTGATCCACCGACTCTACATGATTCAAAGTTTGGCAGTGCAAGTGACAAGCTTAGGCTTTCTTACAACTTATGTTATCATACGCTGATTTTACCTGCAAACTTTTAAAGTCAAATGCATGAGACCATAATCCATAGCAGTGCCAGATGTTTAATTTAAGAATTTTAAAAATGACCCAAACAGTTATTAATACGTGTGAAGATTGCCAAAAAGAATTCTAAAGGCAGCTCAAAAGTCGCTATCGGTCATAGTAAAGATCGATTCAGTTTGAAAACTCGTTAACCGGTGTAGAATAGGTCAGCAGCCCCTTCTGTAGTCTAGCAGTTTTCCTTTTTTTGCGCACTTAGACCTGCTTCCTACCAAAAACAAATAGGAACGTTTGCCGAGGTGATCTTGATGGAACATGCATAAGGGAAAACATTTCTCTTCCGGCCATATTCGTGACGCACGGGACGTGAGAGTTCCCGTTGTTGAGGTCCCTGTAGCCGGAAATTCGACATCCGGAAATACGTCTGCGTTCGTGGGCTAAGGTCCCTGAAGCCCTGTAAGAAAAGAGCTCGCGCTTCGCGTTTCCACACAGCATGTGATCTGCATGATTTTCGAGTGCGCTCGCAGATGGGCCCAAGCTAGACTGCTAGCAGTCCCTCTCTGGATAGTCAAGCGGCAAGCGATATGGGACGCAGAGATAGGGCGAGCG
The DNA here is from genome assembly GCA_964017195.1 of Siderastrea radians. Classification (NCBI taxonomy): domain Eukaryota; kingdom Metazoa; phylum Cnidaria; class Anthozoa; order Scleractinia; family Rhizangiidae; genus Siderastrea; species Siderastrea radians. The sequence goes on from OZ024896.1 coordinate 14,098,174, forward strand.
AAGCGAAGTTAACGCGAGCCGAGGGAAACTACCAGTTCTCCCTCGGCTCCGTTCGCTCATTCGCTCGTTTTTCGCCCGCCCGCTCGACTGACTAAAAAGGAACAGCTGGCAGTCTAGGCCCAAGGGTGATTCAAAAATGGGCTTTTTGATACATTGGATCATTAGATCAATTGTACGTAATGCTAGAAAAGGGTTTATTTAAGGGCAAGAAGCCAGGCGTGAGAAATAGATCTGTTTTTTGCTCATCTTGATCGGGGTATATACTCCATGGGAGAATGCCATGGATGCATTGGCTATATAAGCAATACACATCCATGGCATTCTCCCATGGAGTATATACCTTGATCGGTTACTTTTGCGGTAGACGAAGGAGGACTCATCCTCGGATACCCAGGGGCAGCTAGTCGGGACGACGGGATTTTCATGGGTGAAAGTTTACAACAAGAGCGGGAGAGCCCCTGGGCACTTACTCTTACCGAACGAGTTCCAGAAGCGTTTGAAATCCCGCCTTCTGATTGGCCAGAAAAATATTTTTCTGGCCAATCAGCGAAAAGGAACATCCGGGCGACTCTCATGTCTTCTTACACGAGGAGGTTGTTTTCTTCATCGATCGCCGTAGTAGTGTGCCCCGTTCAACGGGAACATTTTTGAGGAGAGCTTCAGAAAAAATAAATAAATAATAAATGAACGAAGTCGAGGAAATCGCAAACTATAACGTGGCCTCAAGAAAACAAACACTCACCGGGATTTTTCACGGCGGACTTATGGAAGGTATCGTAAATTTTTAGAGCTAGCGACTTCCCCTTTCTCCAATGTAACTAATTATTTCTCCTTCTTCGTTGATCTTCGTCTGAAACTTTCCATCTCTGATGCACGGGCCACGCAACTATGTTGATCGAGCGTGTCATGTCACGTACTAGAGAGAACTAGTTCTCTCTAGTACGTGACATGACGTCGCATCGACCATTAAGCAGAAAATCGCCCAGATCGGCCTCCAGAAGCTCGGAAAAGCAATAAAAACGCAGCAAACACATAGCAGGTAATGTTTTTTAAAGTGTATTTCTATTTTAATGCATTTTCAGCGGAAAACCGCCGATTATTTTCGATCGAATTTCAGTTCCATACAAACACTCATATTACGCTTTGGTTAACTGTGGTTCCCACGCTCGATCGACATAGTTGCGTGGCCCGTGCATCGGAGATTCCCGTGGAAAGTTTCAGACGTAGTTCAACGAACCAGGAGAAATAATTGGTAACATCGTTTACTCGAGTAGCTATTAGCCTCATGCAACACTTGAGAAAGGGGAAGTCGCTAGCTCTAAGAATTTACGATACCTTCGATAAGTCCGCCAAGAAAAATCCCAGTGAGTGTTTTCTTGCGGTCACGTTATAGTTTGCGATTTCCTCGACTTCGTTCATTTATTATTTATTTATTTTTCCTGAAGCTCTCCTCAAAAATGTTCCCGTTGAACGGGCCACGCTACTACGGCGATCGATGAAGAAAACAACCTCCTCGTGTAAGAAGACATGAGCGTCGCCCGGCTGTTCCTCCTCGCTGATTGGCCAGAAAAATATTTTTCTGGCCAATCAGAAGGCAGGATTTCAAACGCTTCTGGAACTCGTTCGGTAAGAGTAAGTGCCCAGGGGCTCTCCCGCTCTTGTTGTAAACTTTCGCCAATGAAAATCCCGTCGTCCCGACTAGCTGCCCCTGGGTCTCCGAGGATGAGGAGGACTTGGACCTACTTGTGACTCTCCCCAGGTTCCCTCTGAATTCTCCTGCACGTGTAATGGCGGCCAGATTTGAGATTTCTTGAGAGGAGAAAATAATCCTCTAGTACGATGCCTTCCAGAACACAAGCGAAAAAATTCGCCAGCGCTTTCGAATGGATTGGCAATGGAACTCTAGATGACGGGAAGGTTTTTTACAGGTAATACCAAATTGCCTGTTGAAATACTCGAGACTCGACCATCCGATGTTTGTGCAGATATTTTTGTGCAGATAAGTTATTTGCAGATATTTTTGCAGAACATGGGTTAATGTAATCTTCATGCTGTCCCAGCTAACTTTTAAAGATTTTTTTTAGCCCAAAGGGGACCCAAAGTGTTCACTAGTTCACAGTAGTTCCCAGTCTGCGTTTTATTGCAACTGCAAAATGATTTCAAAATGACCATGTTCGAAAAAGGCACTGAAATGTCGAACCTCTTTGTAATAAGAACATAGGCCTTCTTGGAGAAATTTTATGCACCAATATATTTTTAAAAAGACAATTAAGACTTATATGTGAAGCATATATATATATATATATATATATATATATATATATATATATATATATATATATATATATAAATAAGAACAATATTAAAAAAAGAACAATTAAACTCTTTCTAGGGTTCCTCAAAACCTGCAAAATTTGGAGGTTTTGGAGGTGGATTTGCATTAACCTAGCCCTATCCCCAAGAAAGTGGATGAATTTACAATAACCTTGCCCTGTTTACATGCAACGGCAGTCTGAATTTCCCAGGAATAAATGGATTTCTGATTATTCTCATTCAACCAGATTACCTTTCGGAGGGGGACATTGGGTTTTTCGGTTTTGCGGTTTTGGTCACTTTTGAGATCGGTTTTTCGGTTTTTGCACTCAAAATTCCCGGTTTTTTGGTTTTGGTATCCACTACAGTTTTCGGTTTTTCCCTTTTTGACATTCTGGTTTCGGTTTTTATGAACAAAAAAGCGGTTACTCGGTTCTTGCGAGCAAATTAGTGCATTGTACGAACCTTTTTAAGTTCATCACAAGTTACAAAAGTTTCACCTTCATATGAGACGGAGACAATGGAAGAAGCGATTCCTTTGGTTGAACATTGCAAAAATTTTCTTCGGGATAATGCGCATCAAATTCACGCTGCAAGCAGTATAACAGGGGCATTGAATCGTCCCTAAGGCCAATATTTTGGCTGTTGTATCAAGAGCTGAGGGATTGAAAATCATGAATTTGCAGTTTTGATCATTATTCTCGGCATTTTTTTCAGTTTTGAGTGATTTTTCTTCCGGTTTTTTGGTTTTGGTGAAAATTTTGGCCGGTTTTTCGGTTTCTGATAGGCCCCAATGCCCCCCGCCTTTCGAAAATTGTTTAATCATGTAGTTGAGTTCACAAGGCATGACGGGATCACGACAGTCTCCCCAGATTTGTAGTGAAATCACAGTTATGACAGTTTAACAATTGAAATCACAGCCAATTAGTCGAACCATGCTGCAATCGTGCTCATTGCTTTGTGTTCAAGGCAATCACGCTGCGATCACGCTCATTGTGCCATGATCACGTCAAGATGCCATTGAGATCACGTGAGTGATGTTGTAACCCTGCCGCAATTATTGCAAATCGTGCCCATTTGCACCTATCACACTGCAATTGCCCTCATCCCGCCGCAATTGCAGGGTATTTGCAGAAAAATTTTAACATGGGTATCCCAAGCAAACCAGGGCAAAGCATAAGTCCTCTTCCATCTCCTCATTAAGAACAATCTGCTATTTTATTGCAAGTGACACAATGACAGTGTTATGGTTTGTTATAACTACATGTCAACAGTTAAATGTAATCTACATGTTGTTGTTAAATTGCTTACTTTTTGTTCATTTTGATAGTGAATTCAAGTTCAATGGCAGTATGATGAAATCTGGTGATGATGTTATTATTAATGGAGACAAGGATGAATTCTTTGTTGGGCATATAGAAAAATTGTATGAACTTGAAGGAAATGATGACCCTAATCGTGCTATAATACAATGGTACTTCACCTATCAGGAGTTGATGAAATTGAAAAAAAAGATAACTGTTGATATTGCTGAACCATGGCGAGAGTTGTTTTTACCTTGCGATGAAGATGTCAGATGTAGCTCTGCTGATATTGACGCTGAGACTATTTCTAGGAAATGTACTGTTTTAAAGCTTAGACATCAAGATTTGCCACCAGACAACTTAGATTGCGACAAGCAGCAAGATTTATTTTATGTTCGTTACAAGTTTGACCGTCATTATAATCTTCATCCTGTTAATAAAAGGATTGCCAGAGAATCCCTTTCAAAAAGGGAGCATGACTTGGTGATGAGTGTAAATAATGCTAAAACTCCAAATGGTATGCCAAGGAGATTATCTGCACAAAAACAGAAACCTGCTAATGAAAATGGTAACAAGACTGGGAAGACACCACAGGCAAGAAAAACACCAGCAAGAAGAAAGAGTGAGTGTATAAAGTAACTATGGGGAAGGGGGGTACTCCCTGTAGTCAGCTGTATTGGCAGACTCTTCCTGAAAGGCAAACTTTTGGATTTATCAGCTGAGTTGATAAGGTAGATCGGCTACCGTAAAGAGATTGAAAGGTGACGTTTCGAGCGTTAGCCCTTCGTCAGAGTGAATCAAGGAATTGTGGGTTGCACTTTGTTTATATGGGGAGTGGTGGAGCTACGCTATTGGTAGGAACATGGCAACGTGAAAAACAAGAATAAATTAGTTGAATGAAAACCGTTCGTTGATACTGTGGGGATTAAGTGTGCTGATTTGAAAAATGAATTTTTGTTCTAGATTTTTATGGCTTTCTCTGTTACCCTGTACCCTACCCAATACATTTGGCCGGCTAATCCAACTTTGTTGAATACATGTGTTTGCAGGAAATTCTTAATTCAAAAAATTGACATCATTAACAGGGTAGGCACACAAGTTCAACATGCTTAACCCTTTAAGCCCGAATAGTGATCAGCAACACGCGCAGGTCAGGAGAGTTAAGGAAATGATTACCACAGATCAATTTTCTCCCAAGTAGCAATAAAAAAAAATGAATAGAAACCAGCTAGGAGAATTTGTATGTAAATGCTGAGGCTTAAAGGGTTAATTCAAACAATTTTGAATGATGACTTCACTGAGGTGACTTCATTTGGCTACCCTGTTCAACATTTTATAACATGATTTCTTCTTTTTCTCATTTTTGCCTGATTGTACAGTTGTAGACGATTCAACAGTAAGCAGAAAAAGCAAGACTCCTGCTCAGGCCAACAATACAATGCTAAAAAAGAAATGCACAGTGGCTGTGGAGCCGTTAGTTTTCAATGGTGATTGTGTCACACCTGCCAAGAGAAGGGCAAGTCGCAGTATCCCTGATGAATCCTGTGTAACACCCAAAAGAAGCAAAGGCCCGGGATGCCGTCAGAGTACAAAGAAGGCAAATGAACCAATAGTGTCACCAAGGCAAAGATTTGGTAGGTACATTGTACTGCAAACGGCTTCAGTGTAAATGCACAGACACATCCATTTGAGACCAGATGGAACTACCCAATCTTGAGAGGTCACAGTTCTTCTTTTGGGTTGGGGTGGGGCAGAGGTGAGGCAGTATGTACTTGAAAAGGATAGCGGTCACCTAAGATGGGAAAAGTTCTATTTTTCTTAATTTTGCGTAGTTGCATTGCATGTACATGTAGGGTGGGATTCAAGATAGCAGGTTTCCACTGAAATGTAGGTGGAGGAAGGAAGTGTCAAGAAGGACATTTTGTAAAAATTAACCATAACTTTTTTTTTTGAACCTCTCTCTCTTGAGGGTACTGCATATTGCACAGGATGCCATTACATCTTCAGTGTCTGGTCAATTTGTGTGTTATTTGGACAACTAAAAGACCTTTGAGAGTTATGCATACAGGAAGCAAATAATTGTGTCCCCTCTTATTTGAGACGTGATTAACAACCCTCCGTTGTTTGCAACTTTTTCCTCTAACATGGCAAGTCAATGTCTAACTTCAAAAGCCATGCACTATGAATTACAAATTATTTAAGCTTCAGTTTAGGGGTTTACCCAATACATATCACAAATGAGATATTTATCAAAGGCTTTTATTTTTCACATGATTTTACAAAAATGAAGCATATCCCATGGGAGTAAAAAATTGTGTAAGTGCTGAAAATATTATTAAAAGCTTTTTAATTTTTCTTGTGCAGGAACTGCTGAAGTTCTTGAGCAAGTATTGGAAGATGACAATGAGAAAGATAGTGACGATGACAGTGTTTTTCACCCCAGTGAAGACAGTAGATCTTCTGATGATGATGATGACGGTGATCATGATTTCTGTGAGACTTCGGCTAAGAGTAGAACAAGAGGTAAAATAAGTTGAATGATTTTGCTCCTAAACTCAATATCACTGTTGACCTTAAGTTATGTCAAATAATTCAGGCTCTCACTTTTGACTCTGTGGTTGAAGTTCTACAGTGAATACATGTGTTTAAATGAAGCTATTGAGCAGTACTTTCCTGTGGTGCTGTTTATTATGTTGTAAATCTAAGTTTTGAGTCAGTGGATGAAATCTTTAAGTGTAACCATTCAAATGAAAGCTACTGAGCAGTACTTTCCTGTGGTGCTGTTTATTATGTTGTACAAGGTGTTTCTGAGTTTTGACTCTGTGGATGAAATCCTAAAGTGTAACCATTCAAATGAAAGCTGCTGAGCAGAACTTTCCTGTGGTGCTGTTTATTATGCTGTACGAGGCGGTTCTAACTTTTGAGACTGTGGATGAAATATTAAAGTGTAACCATTCAAATGAAAGCTGCTGAGCAGAACTTTCCTGTGGTGCTGTTTATTATGCTGTATAAGGTGGTTCTAACTTTTGAGTTTGTGAATGAAATCCTTAAGTGTGACCATTCAAATGAAAGCTACTGAACAGTACTTTCCTGTGGTGCTGTTTATTATGCTGTACAAGGTAGTTCTAACTTTTGAATTTGTGGATGAAATCCTAAAGTGTAACCATTAGATAGATAGATATATAAAACTGAGCAGTACCATTCAAATGAAAGCTACTGAGCAGTACTTTCCTGTGGTGCTGTTTATTATGTTGTACAAGGTGGTTCTGAGTTTTGACTCTGTGGATGAAATCCTAAAGTGTGGCCATTTAAATGAAAGCTACTGAGCAGTACTTTCCCGTGGTGCTGATTATTTTGCTTTACAATGTGGTTCAGTTTTTGGTGCGCTAACCATTTGGGGGATGGGGGTGATTGGGGGAGCATTGCATAATATTCTGCAATCAAAGATGGCAAAGAGGGAGGAGGGAGGCGCTAACAAATGTGGAAACGGGGATTAACCCTTTAAGTCCTACAAGTGATGAAAATGAAATTTCTCCTCACATGATCACTGTTTGTTCAAACATACAAGTGATGAGGATAAAGGAAAAAATCACCAAGGATAAGATGTCTTGATATTAAGACAAATTCTCCTTACTACAGTGTAGTTCCATACAAATTTATAGAGAACAGTAAGGAGAATACGGATTTTCATATCAGGGCTTAAAGGGTTAAAAGGTACGGGAAGTGGGAAGTTTGAACTCCTCTATCACCCCCCACTAACCACTTCACCTCCATTGTACTTTGACTTATTGTTTTTGTTTTAACTGGAAATAGTTCAGAGCAGGAGTACAGCAGCAAGGACACTGAGGTCTGCGAAGAAGAACCAGACATTTACATCTATACAAGAGACTCCCAGAGGTAGGCTCTAGGAAGCCCCTGAGTACCCAAACAGATCAGGAATTTCCTGCACTGATGATCAATTTGTGGTCATTTGCTAGACAAAATGTTGAAGAAATCATCAAGTATGGGACCAGGGTAGCAAAGGGGGATGGGGGGGGGGGGGTGGGGTGGGTGGGGGGGGGGGGGGGTGGGGGTAGTCCTGATCTTGTTCCACCCACATTTTTTTCTAATGTGGAGAGCCTCAAGGTGATTCCATTCAATTGCATTGCACGTCCTTTCTGCGCATCATTTATTGCGTGATTAGCGCGTGCACGAGTGCATGCGTGCTCGGAACTTGATAGGTTTTCTATGGAAGCTGAGCTGTTCAGATAAATAAATGGTCGTTTTCTCCCAAACGAACTCGGTGACCCCATTTTTTTATTCCATTTATTTAAGGAAAATACGACTTTACATGACATATTCAAATTTGAAGAATTTTTCATTATTCAGTTTTTGATTCACTGTTACAGTCAGATTTTAGGCATTTCACTGGAACCGTGCAGACGCTCGAGTTGCCTATTGTTTCAAATTAGTTTCATTGTTATGGCAATTTTAAGACATTTTACTGTAACATTGTACTTCTATCATAAGAATAATGCTTATATTTCATTGCCAGTGATAACTTTGGTGAAGTAATGGGTGTCTCTAGTACAAGGATAGGTTTTTTTAATATTGCTGTCTAAAGATAGCAAAGTACTTATATACTACAGCCCCGTAGCGTGAAATCAGACACGGTGGCTCCCTCTTTTTATTTTATTTTTTTAATGTACTAGGTGTAATTAGTAACTCTGCAAAGTTTCAACAAATTCTCATTACAACTTCTTTTTCGATGGAATCACCTTAATGTACCAGGCAGGTGTTTCTCCATAGCCCCAAAACTTTTTGGGTCGATTTCAGGCAGGTTAATTTTCTGGCTTGACTTTCTGCTGGATGGAGGAAAGTAATATCTACTAGTCATAATCTACTTAGTGTACCCAGATTTAATCTTAAAACCTATAGAGGTCGTTACTTTACAGTTGCTGCTCCGACTACATAGAACAGCCTTCCTTTAGAATTAAGAACATGCATATCTCTTTCGCCTTTAAAATCTAAACTTAAGACTTGCCTGTTTAAAGAAGCTTTTGGTTAGGACTTCTGATTTATTTATCGTTAGGATCAATTTAGTTTATTTTTATGAAATCAACATTATTTTTGGATTATTATTTGGAATCTGTTGTTCTAGTTTTTAGTATCAATTATTGTAGATTTGACATATAACCAATTTTGTAAAGTGCCAGTGGAACCCTTGCAAAATGGCGCTATATAAATTTATTATTATTATTATTATTATTATTACTGGTATTCTTATGATAAATTTATTATTTATTAATTCACACTGTATCTTGAAAGCAGACAAGTATGAGACTGCCATACATTAAACATTTCTTACCTCAAATACATGTTAAAATAACAGCTTTGTACAATGAGTAGTTCTTATTTTTACAAATTTATGGCTTTTCTGGTTTGAAACGTTTTTGGGGGCTTTCGAGAAATGCGCCCCAGAAGTCGATTCAGGTATCATGGCATGTAAGTTTGATAAGTAGTGACATTGTAAGGAGATTAGATGCTTGCTACAGCTGGGGCTTACCTCTTTAAGCCCCAATAGTGATAAGCAACAACAAGCTTTATTACCAAATAGAAAAAGGAAAAAAAAAAGTTAAACTTTACAATATAATATATTAATACAAAAAGAGGTAATGTTTACTCAGGATAACTATAAAGCTAATCGAGCTGAGTAAAACTAAGTGATGTCTAAGTACAGAGGTAGGTTGGCACTAAAGCTTGGTGAAAGCAATTAATTAGTCAATTGAAAAAAGACGAAAAGAAGAAATAAAGAAAATAAATAAATAAATAAATAAAAAAAATGATCTAAAAATAAGCATCTAATTTCTCCTCACAATGTCACTACTTGATTAAACATGCAGGTCACGAGAATGAAGAAAATGATCATCAAAGATAAGATGACTTGATTTTTATGCAAATTCTCCCAACTAGTACTATAAGAAACATATGAAGAACAGTGAGGAGAATATGCATACTGATATTGGGGCTTAAAAGGTTAAGGAAAACGGAGCGGAAAACGCGGAGTGGCCTTGAAACTCATCACAGATAAGATGACTTGATTTTATGCAAATTCTCCCAACTAGCACCATAAGAAACATATGAAGAACAGTGAGGAGAAAATACATGCTGATATTGGGGCTTAAAAGGTTAAGGAAAACGGAGCAGAAAACGCGGAGTGGCCTTGAAACTCATCACAGATAAGATGACTTGATTTTATGCAGATTCTCCCAACTAGTACCATAAGAAATATATGAAGAACAGTAAGGAGAAAATGCATACTGATATTGGGGCTTAAAAGGTTAAAAGGTTACAGTAATACAATAGATTGCCAAATCTCTTTGACATTGTTACATGTACATGTTAAATGATGATCGAATCACGTTAGGTAAACCTTCTACGAAGACTCCATCTAGAGAAAAGTCAACCCGCAAAACACCTCTGAAGACACCAGCGCGGCAAAAACCAAAAACACCAAAGACTGTTGGCAAGACTCCTAAGACACCTGTGGCAAGCAGTGCCAAGCGTCCTGCAAGGAAAAGCTTAATGACACCCAGCATTCCAGACAGGCAACAGCCCTGCAAGACACCAGGCACTCCCCTGGAGCTGGCTCGGAAAAAGTAGGTTTATCAACATGTTAATTCTCCTTACTGATTGGTATATCGGCTATGAAAGTGTATTTGAGCTGGAGGACAAACGGGACTAAGATAATGAAGTAACTGTTTCCAATAGAAACTGGAGTCTTCTCTTAGCCCTTTAAGCCCTATCGGTGTTGAAAATGAAATTTCTCTTTACATCATCACCTCATGTCCAAGCATTCTATAGCCTCCCTTGCAGTCATTTTTAGGGGAGTCGTTTTTGTGGGGTTGAGGGTGATACAACTCCCCTAAAAACGACAACGTGGGAGCCTAAACATTCTAGTGATGAGGATAAAAGTGATCACCAAGGATAAAATGTGTATGGTGCTTGATACTACTGCATGCAGTGCCTTAAATTTGGTGCCATCAGTTCAAAATCTTGCAGGAGCAGTTTATTGTACTTAAGTCCGGTTTTGTTGTTTCTTTGCATATCATGTCAGATTACATGTGTCAGCTGTCCCAACGTCTTTGCCGTGCCGTGACAAGGAGTTTAACGACGTCTATAACTTTGTGGAGGGAAAGCTTGTTGATGGTACAGGAGGGTAAGTCTTTTGATCTCTTAACTGCAACACTCCCAAACGAAAAGAAAAACCTCAAGTTTCCAAAAGCCTGCCTAATCACTTTTCATTTGAATGGTGATCCTAAGTTGTAGAGGCCTTTTGCGCCACCTTGGCTCAAAGTAGATAGGTACAGGGTACAGCTGACACTGGGTAATTTCATCTACGCACCGAAAAGTTAGAACCACCTCGTACAGCATAATAAACAGCACCACAGGAAAGTACTGCTCAATAGCTTTCATTTGAATGGTCACACTTAAGGATTTCATCCACAGACTCAAAAGTTAGAACTACCTTGTACAGCATAATAAACAGCACCACAAGAAAGTACTGCTCAGTAGCTTTCATTTGAATGGTCACACTTTAGGATTTCATCCACAGACTCAAAAGTTAGAACCACCTTGTACAGCATAATAAACAGCACCACAGGAAGGTACTGCTCAGTAGCTTTCATTTGAATGGTCACACTTTAGGATTTCATCCACAGACTCAAAAGTTAGAACCACCTTGTACAGCATAATAAACAGCACCACAGGAAAGTACTGCTCAATAGCTTTCATTTGAATGGTCACACTTTAGGATTTCATCCACAGACTCAAAAGTTAGAACCACCTTGTACAGCATAATAAACAGCACCACAGGAAAGTACTGCTCAGTAGCTTTCATTTGAATGGTCACACTTTAGGATTTCATCCACAAACTAAAAAGGTAGAATCACCTTGTACAGCATAATAAACAGCACCACAGGAAAGTACTGCTCAGTAGCTTTCATTTGAATGGTCACACTTAAGGAATGCATCCACAGACTCAAGAGTTAGAACCACCTTGCACAGCATAATAAACAGCACCACAGGAAAGTACTGCTCAGTAGCTTTCATTTGAATGGTCACACTTAAGGATTTCATCCACAAACTAAAAAGGTAGAATCACGTTGTACAGCATAATAAACAGCACCACAGGAAAGTACTGCTCAGTAGCTTTCATCTGAATGATCACACCAAGGGATTTCAACCACAGTCAAAAGCTACTGTAGAACCATCTTGTACATCATACCAACCTCTTCAAATACCTTTCATTTGAATCATCACAATGACGAATTTTATTTGCAAAATTTAACTTTTCTAACCATCTTGTATAGCATAACAGTGCAACAGGAAATTGAATTGCCATTCGGAAGCTTTTGTTCCAAAGGTTCACATCTTAGGATTTCATTCACTGTCTCGAAGCACTGTACTTGACCAAAATAATAGAGTCCATCTTGCCGTGTGTATGTACTCTGATAACGCATAGATGACGTCAAAACGTGGTAAGAAGAAAGAAGTACGAGCCGTAGGCGAGAAGCGTAACTGATGTTCTTATTACGTTTTGACGTCATCTGTGCGTTATCAGAGTACACACGCATGGCCAAATGGCACATAATTAGAAATGTTTTTTTAAAAATCTTTGTATATGATGATTTACGCGCGTAAATCATTGTCGTAGTGATGATTTGCGGCCCATAGCTTAATTCCTCTTCTGTACTTTAAACGCAAAATCCCCTGGACCAATCAAAACGCGTGTTTTTCATATGTGAACGCATGTGTTTGGTTTTCCTTTTGTGTGTATTTAGCTGTATGTACATCTCTGGAGTGCCTGGCACTGGCAAGACAGCCACTGTTCATGAAGTCATACGCAGCATTCAAGAAGCACAGGAAGCCCAGGATGACTTGCCAGAGTTTACGTTTGTTGAGATCAATGGAATGAAGCTAACGGAACCCGCCCAGGCTTACTCTGCCTTCCTTAAGGTCAATATTATCTTTATAGAAAAGCTATAATGACTTGGATAATAAACCTCTAACTCACAAGTACCTAAGGTGGATCAAAGGACGAAAAAAGCAAATTATAGTGTTACAAATTATAAAATGACAAACAGTACCACAGGAAAGTATTGCTCAGTAGCTTTCATTTAGATGGTCATATGAAGATTTCATCCACAGACTCAAACGTTAGAACCACCTTGTACTGCATAATAAACAGCACCACAGGAAAGAACTGCTCAGTAGCTTTTATTTGAATGATCATACTTTAGGATTTCATCCGCAGACTCAAAAGTAAGAACCACCTTGTACAGCATAATAAACAGTAGCACAGGAAAGTACTGCTCAGTAGCTTTCATTTGAATGATCACACTTTAGGATTTCATCCACAGACTCAACTGAACTGAACTGACAAGGAAATTGATTGATATTAGCCCTCTTTAATGACGTAATTTTCTTGTTATTCACAGTTGCTGACGGGACAGAAAGCGACCCCTGAACACGCCTCCAACCTGTTGGACAAGCTTTTCAGCAGCCCAGCACCTGACCGGATACCTGTAGTCTTATTGGTGGATGAGGTACGAATTGTGTCTGTTAAGTTTTCAGTTGGAAGGTTTCCTGGCTGTACGTACTTAATTTAACAGACCAAATCTACTTGGCTGCAGAAAAAAGCCCAAAACTTCTAAGAGGAAAAATAATCAAACTTTTTGTCTCCAGGTTTACTGAAAGCTTGTTTGTGTCAAAGATAGTATTGATTTCTTCGCAAACCGAGCCAAGAAACTTGTTATCGTCAAGAACAGTTAGGGGGCAAGAGACACTTTTCCCTTACAACTTGATCCACAACTTTCAAGCCTCACAAATTTAGCCTGCAAAGCAGGCGGTTTTGCGGGGGGAATGATTCGAAAACAGCGATTACGAACGACCGGCCGCCATTTTGAACGCGCGAACAAGGGAGAAACTGGGGAGAGGAAAAAAGTGAAAAGGGAGGGGGAGGGGGAGGGGGTGGGGTGGGGGGTGGGACCAGACCCCCCCTCTTCTCGCCTTTTTCCCCTCCCCCACCCCCTTCCCTTCTCTTTTTTCCTCTCCCCAGTTTCTCCCTTGTTCGCGCGTTCAAAATGGCGGCCGGTCGTTCGTAATCGCTGTTTTCGAATCATTCCCCCCGCAAAACCGCCTGCTTTGCAGGCTACACAAATTAAACACCCATGCTTTCCAGGGTAGTATACATGCATTTTGTGGTGAGTTTTCACGTGACCACTTAAAAATTTGATTTGACATCATGCCCAACATATATTCAACACTTAGATATTTAGATTAAGGTAAAGCCGTGGCTAAACATTCCAACATTGTTGTCCAACAATTGTTGTATAACAATGTTGCACGCTCGGCCATACGTCAGATAACATCACACCAACCTTCGTTCAGCAAAAAAAAGTTTGTCAAACATTTTCCAACATTGTTCTAACATTGCTGAGCCAATAAATGTTGCACGCCAATGTTGGAACGTTTAGCCGCGACTTAACCCCTAAATAGCTTGCGCTAATGACAAGTGAAAGACTTTGCGGCCAGGTTTGAATTATGTTTAACGCGCCTCTTGTTTACAGCTGGATCTGTTGTGGACCCGTAAACAGCACGTGTTGTACAACCTGTTTGAATGGCCGACGCGGCGACACGCGCGTCTGATCGTGCTGGCCATTGCCAACACCATGGATTTACCTGAAAGAATCATGATGAAACGAGTCTCCAGCCGTCTCGTAAGGAAACAACTCATTCTTTAGCTTCAGGGTGGCTTATAGTTAGATGCTTTGTCTTCTCAACGCCAGTTAAGCTGTTTTTCTTGGATATTCCGTGAGGTTTCATTCAATCCAAAAATGCCATCATAATAATAATGATGATTTATATAACGCTGTTTCTACAGGTTATCCAACAGCGCTTTACAATATTTAAAATTAAATGGTAGAATTGACAATATTTACAATTAAACAAATAATAATAATAATAATAATAATAATAATAATACCTTTATTGATAGTCATAGTGAAAATACAATGGACAGATAAGAATAAGATGCTAAGAAATTACAATCAATTATTAGTTTAAAAAATTTTTAAGAAGTAAAATTCTTTTCTTAATTCTTCTTCTTATTGTTGATAGTAATGATAATCTGCATTACAATCAATCAATAGGTTAAAAATACTAATGATTTATGAAAAGGTAATAAAATATTCTAAATAGTTAAAAGTATATATATCCTAGTGGCGCTCATTCGTGAAACTCGGAATAAATAATAAAATCAATCAAAGTCCCTATCTAATGGCTCCCTCGGTTGCTTCAATTTCAATGTCAGAGTTCTTTAAGTCCCATGAGACCCTCTTAACTGTTCGTGATCCACGAAGGCAGATTAGCGCTGATCTCAAAAGAGCAAAGGAAGTTCTTGCACGAATTCAGGAGATTGTCTTGGCGTAATCTTCTCCTTTCTTGATAGCGATTAGCTCGGCTAGGCGGCTATGAAACATCCGGCATTCTTTCCCCATTCCACCCGTGGTTGTAAATACCAGCGGTGTGAAAGTTCCTTGCTCAATATCAACAACTCTGCTTGCGTACTGCCGCTTCTTCTCGTTCTCATGTATCCGATAAATTTGTTGCGGTTCCAGGTCCCTATAGCTTTCAGCATTTGGGTGACAGACCCTGACGTCGAAAAAGGCTGATTGCTGAGGCTCCCAAAATCCGCGTGCATGTATATCCAGTCTGGCATCTCTCGCTGTGTAATAATAATAATAATAATAATAATAATAATAATAATAATAATAATAATAATAATAATAATAATAATAATAATAATAATAATAGTAATAATAATATGTAATAACTATATTTTTATGAAATACCACGCTGCCTGTTTTAGTGTCCATCCATAAGAATAGCCCATATGCATTTTACAGTTGTGTGCTTAGTGACCTGGCCTTTGAGTGGAAGCGAGGCTGGAGTTGACCTTGTTTTGATACAAACCCTCCTTCTTTTCATATGTAAATACGAGCTAGTTAGCATGAGAACAACATGCTTTACATATGAAAAACAGGAGGGTCTTTATCAAAACAAGGTCAACTCCAGCCTCACTTCCAATCAAAGGCCAGGCCACTAAGCACACAACTGTAAAATGGACTATTACTGACTTTGACTTTTAATTTAAACTTACCTTTAAATCGTAATAGTTTAAAATTTTCCTAAAATTTATCAATAGCGACCCTCTTTTTTCCTCACAGCTGTATGGGGCCTTGCACCACATACCTCCTCTCCTTCCTTAATGGTTTTATTTTAATTCTCGTTATTTTTGGAATTGTGTAGTACTTTCCCGACTGACAGTAGCTTTTGTTTTTAGGGACTGACTCGCTTGACTTTCCAGCCATACACCTTTTCACAGCTGCAACAAATTGTCATGTCTCGGATCGCTGGATTGAATGCTTTTGAACCTGACGCGTTACAACTTGTCTCCAGGAAGGTAAACACAAATATGTTCAATGTTTAAGATCTGTTTGGTCAGTGGTTTGATCGTAGCTCCACGTGACAACGTTTGAAAAAGGCGCATAGATTTGGGAACGAGAATGCGCAACAGACGAAATCGGGCTACTTTTCCTTTCCGGATCTCCGTTCAGTTATAACAAAAAGAATGCTAAATCTAATACAACCGAGAAAAAAAGATACAAGGGAGATTTAATGGCCAACGGTTCCACCAGCAGGACTAGTCCTCTACAGGGTCAAAGCAGGAATGGAAAAAATTATAACGGCTGTAATAATTTGCACAGAAAATACTAGAAGCTATGTGCTCGCTTTGTGAGGCTCTTAAAACATTTAAAGGCCCCGTAAACGCGGAAACATTGTTCCCCAGACTGTTTCTTTGGGGCGCAAACGACTGGGAAACAATGTTTCCTTGCCGGGTTACCCAAGATGCATTTCATTGGAAACAAACGTTTGCGGATTCTCAATTTTGGAAATACAGCCTACGCGACCACAGAATCTAGTCAACATTGTTTCCTCGGCGTGCAAACGGGGCAACATTTGTTGTGGAAACAAAATGTGTCTGAAAAAATCAGAAACATATTTCGATTCTCGGAAACAAAAAATGTTTCCGGAACAGATGTTTCGTTCGCGCGACAACGGGGAAGCATTTACAAAAACATATTTTCTCAACAATGCTTCCTCGTTTGCGGGGGCCTTTGGTCGGTAGACCAGTGCTGTGCTATATTGTGGTACGAGCCGGGTGTTCTAACGTTCGAGTTTGTGGTTGAACACTGAACTGTGTGTCGCCAATTACATGGAAGCTAGGCATTGAGGTTTTAACCCTTTCACTCCTAGTATTGGCCAAAGTAAAAATTCAATAAAAAGCCCAAATTTCATTTTTCCAATTCCTGAAAAACAAAAAGGACCATGCGAAAGTACTGTCTAAGAGATTTCATTTGAATGGTCACACCATAGGATTTTTTCCACAGACTCGATAGTTACAACTACATCACATGTCTCCATAATTGACTATGGGAGCGAAAGAGCTACAGAAACTCCTTCTTTGTTGCTGCACTTCACAGGTTGCTGCCGTGTCTGGTGATGCCCGGCGCTGTTTAGATATATGCCGCAGAGCAGTAGAGATTGCAGATTCACGTTCCAAGAAGAAAGGCACCGCATTGGTTGGAATGAGTCACGTGGATGCTGCACTGCAGGATATGTTCTCTTCTCCCAAGATACGAGCCATGATGTAAGTGGCTTGAAGTATTATGTAATCGATTGCGTTTTCCGTGTTCTTATGGAATTGTGGCACCACGAGGGAAAGTTTATTAGGGGAACGCAAAACACAACCCGTGTTGTTTTTTTTTTGTTTGTTTTCGGCGTTCGTTCCTTTTGTGGTGCAACACTCTTTAGAGCAAAGGAAACTTTATAAATTCGGGCACAAATGACGAATTTATTACGGATCGCGAGTTTTTCTCTTTTTTTTTTTGTTCTGTGATAAGTTTTGGGTAAAATAAGTGAGTTTGGTGGCTTCTTCAGGTCAATTTGAAGTTAGAAGCGCTTAAAGTCCGTATGGGTGGAAGCCGCCCGTTCCCTGGCCGTGATTAGATGTTTTCTAAGCTAAAAATGACATTAATGTGTTCAAACTGTTAACTCCTTTCAAACATATTTTATACGCTCATAAAAACAAAAACGAAAACAAAACAAAACAAAACAAAACAAACAAAGCATGAGAGTTAGGATTCGAATGACTGTTAAGTACTGGATGTAACTTTGGCCAGAGAAAGAAAACACTAACAGTTGGCTGAATGAACTCAATTCTACGCTCATTCCCTTTAATTACAATTAATTATTATTATTGTTTTTGACCCGCGTAACGGGCTCTCCTGACATCATTAAAAACTAACCGTTTTACAGTAAGTCTTGATTCTAACTATCGACTGAACGCAAATAGTAAAACAGCGTTTTATCTTTAATGCTAAACCCTCAATTAACTTAAGAGGGTAAACCAAGAGAGGATGAAGGGAGAGAGCGAATCCCCCATATAATACATCGGCCTCCTTCGAGGAAAATTATTTGAAATCTGTTTTTGGTTCTGTGTCATACTGCGTGGTTATTTTAAGGTGGCCGAACACAGTTTTCTTGTACCTATGCGTTATTTATCGTTATTTTCAAACCACTGGCTGTTGGGCAGCCAGAATTGGCAAGGTGCAAGTTCAACTAAAGAAGATTGTATTTTGATATGTTTTATTGGACTAGGTACCGTTACCATGGCAACACAGCTGGTAGTAAACCAGCATTAAATAATGGGTTTGATTTATTTTCAGAAAATCCAGTCGTTAGATTTTTTCCATCATTTGTCTCTGGAAAACTCAGAAAAATACTGGCCTATTGACACTGGTCTCGTTAAATTTTGACAGAGATCTTCTGTTATTTTGTGTTTTGCATTTTAACGTTTTCTGAACATGTCCTCTGTCAGATTTCAATTTTTATTTGCAGGCAAGCTAAGCGTGTTCAGAACTATTATTCTACCAAATTTCATGAAATTCTAACGAGCGGTTCCGTAGAAATCAGTGCATTTCCACTAAATCGTGCAGTCACAATTTTCTGGTTAACTGCGCATGCGCTGCATTTGACAGGATTCTCGATCTTTCTCGATCCATACAAACAATCCCAGAAAGGCAGGGTATTTTCCAAGGGTATTACCTTTAATGCATTGAAAAACAAACGTTTTTGACACATAAACTGTTTGATTGTTGAGACGGAAAAAACACTTGCACAATCTTCACTGAACAAAATGAAGTGATCGCTGTACAGGCGCCAACAGGCGCCATGTTTGTTTTTCTCAAAGCCTTGTGCGCGCGTGCTTATTCACGTCAGCAGTACAAATCGTAGAGCGCGCGCAAACTGTGTTCAGACACCTTAAGGTGATTCCATCGAAAAAGAAGTTGTAATGAGAATTTGTTGAAACTTTGCACAGTTACCAACTACACCTAGTACATTAAAAAAGTGAAATAAAAAGATGGGGTCACCGTGTCTGATTTCACGCTACGGGGCTGTAGTATATAGGTACTTTGCTATCTTTAGACAGCAATATTAAAAAACCTATCCATGTACTAGAGACACCCATTACTTCAACGAAGTTATAACTAGCAATGAAATATAAGCATTATTCTTATGATAGAAGTTCAATGTTACAGTAAAACGTCTTAAAATTGCCGTAACAATGAAACTAATTTGAAATAATAGGCAAATCGAGCGTCTGCACGGTTCCAGTGAAACGCCTAAAATCTGGCTTTTATGGTGAATCAACCGGAATATTTCAAAATTGAATAATGAAAAATTCTTCAAATTTGAATATATCATGTAAAATCGTATTTTCCTTAAATAAACGGACTAAAAAAGTGGGGTCACCGAGTTCGTTTGGGAGAAAATGACCATTTATTTCTCTGAACAGCTCAGCTTCCATAGAAAACCTATCAACTTCCCAACGCGCGCGCGCTGGTGCGCGCGCTAATCACGCAAAAAATTGATGCGCAGAAAGGATGCGCAATGCAATTGAATGGAATCACCTTAAGGTATCATGGTACCCCAAAATTGACCATGTTTTCGAAAAATACACTTCTGTCATTTTCAGATAGATATTATTCAAACCTCTCTTTTACAAAAAGTTTCAGAAAAAAAGATTGTTTCTACGCAAAGTTATGGACGAAAAGAGATTTGTGGCATTAATTTTCTCTAATCATGTGTTGACAGTCATCTGTCAACAACGCTGAAAATAGCATGTGACATAACAGGGCCCGATGTTTTGACACGCGATCGATTGTGTAGCAGCTCCCGCTTATTTCGAGTGTGTCTACAAAGTGGCTTCGATCATATCTGTGAAAGAGAGAGAGAGAGAGAAAAGATCGAGCGTTGAGGAATTACTTGCGCTTCCAGACTCCTCGCTTGTCAGTGCGATAAGCTTCGACTGCCAGCTCGCTTTTCGTAACGCGAACGGCGAAAAACAATCCATCCATTCAAATTCCATAACATTTCTACAAAGCCAGATGTATCAAAGAATCAACTTGGCGCAAAAGACGGCATGTCCAGGAAAGTACGGAATTTGTCTCCAGTAATAAAGAAGTTTATTTTTTTCCCAGTTGCTCGCATTTTTGACAGGATGTTCTCTCTTAGATCTTGAGCCGAACACGTGGCGGCTTCTTCGCAGATTTCAATGTGCTTTCCTTCGCTTTTCCTTTCGTCTTTAACGTCCCGGCAGCTTGGGTAGTCTTACCCAGCTCAAATGATGATGCCTTCGGCATTTTACAGCCGACGTGATATTATGACTTTAAAATTTCCGTTTATTGCGTTTGAAGACCCTTTAAACGGCACTCGTACTCAACGAAAGTCGCTTTCCAACATAAAAACACGCAGAATTTGACACCATTCTTGTCGGCATTTTTGTTGTAAGGCGGTAAGTTGAGCCTCCCCTCTGTCAACCGCAGGTAATTATCCTCACACCTAGGTGTTTTAATCTCCTCAGACCGGAAAAAGTTTCCAAATCATATTTTGGCTTTTTTCTCGAAACTAATTTTCAAGAAATTAGGTGCACATTTTAAGTTCGCGTTCAGCAAGTTTTCAACCATTTTAGCTCAAACTTGGCGACAATGTTGCCACATAATTTGACACCAAAACCGTGTCTCCGAATTTTAATTTTTGCGTTCCTTCAAAAGTTATGATCCGTAAAAGAAAGAGGAGAGGTGTTTCTTCGAACTTCAAAGTTTAACTGAGTGCAAAAAATAAACCAGGCTAGATACAAAAATTCCGAGACACGGTTTTTGAGACAAAGGTGTGAAGAATTCGGCGCGATGTTCGTCTCTCTCCAGATCATTCTTGACTGGAGCGGAACCGATTTTGTGAACGATGTACTTTTTAAAAACGTAGTCTCTATTTTCGACGCAGTTGTCTTTTTTCTTTATCTAAATACGTTTTCGTAATCTTCAATTATTAAGCTTTCAGAAAATGTATAGTTTGTTAGGGTTCTTGTGAAACGCCTGACGCTCAAACGGTGAAAACGCAATGTTGTCATTTGGGGTACCCTGATACCTTAAGGACGACACTTCATTAGTCAGTTAGAATGACGTCATGTTATTTTAGATTGTTGACATGGGAACAACAGATAAAAATAACTTTCGCAGCAGGGCTGGGAACTAGTAATAAATTTCAAATAATTCTCATGGGGCACGGGGATTTACGCTCTTACTTCATCCTCTCTTGGGGTAAACTAATCCCAAAAGTAGAACTTCCTGGTCTGATGTACAGAAGGTAAATGTTATCGATACGCCAATACTATCTCGTGTTTACAATCTAGGTGTTGGTGGAAGGCTTACTTACAATCTAGGTGTTGGTGGGGGGAGTGTTTTTTCAAAAAAGATAAAGCAGCTTTTAATTTTGTCTGTACCCTAGGTGCTTATCGCAGATGGAGGGACTCTTTTTAAAGTCAGTTATCGCCGAGTTTCGTAGCTCAGGATTGGAAGAAGCAACCTTTGGAGATGTGAGCTGAGTTCTGCAAAATTTTGCCATCTTGTCTTTACCCTGTCATCGTTTTATGGCTCTTTTTTTAAACTTTCACGGGGCTCGTTTACATAACAGTATTTTTTTTAAATAACAGGGCTACCCCATTTTAATGAGTGTCTGTTAGTCTTTTTGTCTGTCTGTCTGTCTGTCTGTCTGTCTGTCTGTCTCATGTTTGTACATGGCATAGATTCTCTGATTCCTGTTGAACAATACCTGTCAAATGGTATATCCTGCATTTATCTCAGTTGAAAAGAAAAGCCATTTGTTTGGTGTCTAAGAAGCTAAAGTTAAGTTTTTAGTCATACACCTGTTGTTTAAGGTATCAGGGTACCCCAAATGACAACATTGCGTTTTCACCGTTTGAGCGTCAGGCGTTTCACAAGGACCCTGACAAACTATATATTTTCTGAAAGCTTAATAATTGAAGATTACGAAAACGTATTTAGATAAAGAAAAAAGACAACTGTGTCGAAAATAGAGACTACGTTTTTAAAAAGTACATCGTTCACAAAATCGGTTCCGCTCCAGTCGAGAATGATCTGGAGAGAAAGACGAACATCGCGCCGAATTCTTCACACCTTTGTCTCAAAAACCGTGACTCAGAATTTTTGTATCTGGCCTGGTTTATTTTCTGCACTCAGTTAAACTTTGAAGTTCGAAGAAACACCTCTCCTCTTTCTTTTACGGCTCATAACTTTTGAATGAAAGCAAAAATAAAATTCGGAGACACGGTTTTGGTGTCAAATTATGTGGCAACATTGTCGCCAAATTTGAGCTAAAATTGGTGAAAGCTCCCTGAACGCGAACTTAAAATGTGCGCCCAATTTCTTGAAAAATTAGTTTCGAGAAAAAAGCCAAAATATGATTTGGAAACTTTTTCCGGTCTGAGGAGATTAAAACACCTAGGTGTCAGGATAATTACCTGCGGTTGACAGAGGGGAGGCTCAACTTACCGCCTTACAACAATAGCACAAACATGCCGACAAGAATGGTGTCAAAATTCTGCATGTTTTTATGTTGGAAAGCGACTTTCGTTGAGTACGAGTGCCGTTCAGAGGGTCTTCAAACGCAATAAACGGAAATTTTAAAGTCATGATATCAATATCGGCTGTAAAATGTCGAAGGCATCATCATTTGAGCTGGGTAAGACTACCCAAGCTGCCAGGACCTGAAAGACGAAAGGAAAGGCGAAAGGAAAGCACATTGAAATCTGCGAAGAAGCCGCCACGTGTTCGGCTCAAGATCTAAGAGAGAACATCCTGCCAGAAATGCAAGCAATTGGGAAAAAATAAACTTCTTTATTACTGGAGACAAATTCCGTACTTTCCTGGACATGCCGTCTTTTGCGCCAAGTTGATTTTTTGATACATCTGGCTTTGTAGAAATGTTGTGGAATTTGAATGGATGGATTGTTTTTCGCCGTTCGCGTTGCGAAAAGCGAGCTGGCAGTCGAAGCTTATCACACTGACAAGTGAGGAGTCAGGAAGCGAGAGTAATTCCTCAACGCTCGATCGTTTCTCTCTCTCTCTCTTTCACAGATATGATCGAAGCCACTTTGTAGACACACTCCAAATAAGCGGGAACTGCTACGCAATCGATCGCGTGTCAAAACATCGGGGCCCTGTTATGTCACATGCTATTTTCAGCGTTGTTGACAGATGACTGTCAACACATGATTAGAGAAAATTAATGCCACAAATCTTTTTTCGTCCATAACTTTGCGTAGAAACAATCTTTTTTTCTGAAACTTTTTGTAAAAGAGAGGTTTGAATAATATCTATCTGAAAATGACAGGAGTGTATTTTTCGAAAACATGGTCAATTTTGGGGTACCATGATACCTTAAAATGGTAATAGTTAATGAAATCTTTTCGCCTTCAGGTATTTCAGCAACTGCTCGATTTTTGTCGCATTGAAGGTCAGTGCTTTATCGTTTACCTTGTTACAGAAAATTTTTTTGACAGTTTTTAACTTTTAAGTGGCCTTGGCAATAATTATATTTACCAACGATGTTTATGTCTGTACCCGCAGGAGTCTCGTCCCCAGCACCATCGGAAGCCGCGGCTGTTTGTTGTCGTTTAGGGGCCTGGAGACTACTTTTAGTGGAGTCTGGCCGTCGTGACCTGGAGCAGAGAATTCGTTTGAATGTCAATCAAGATGATGTATTGTATGCTCTTCAAAAGAAGCGCACGTGACACATCTAGTCACGTGATTTGGATCAATTCTCCCGTGTTTTTATGAGCCTGTAGAAATGTTTGACAAATTAATGCTGTTCTTCACATAGGAAATGTGTATATTATAATCTTACTGAATGACATGTATTTAATTTTTTTGGTATTTGCTTTACCTCTTATACTTTTCATTACAGATTGTTTATTTTTGAACAACTATTTTGAAACATGTTTTAACTGCGAGTAGCTTGTAGGATGAGAATTTATATGAAATAATGTTTATACCTTTTTGATGTTAAATGTACATAAGATTTTTCATTAGATTATGTTAAGAGTTAGCCATTTTGTAATAAAAATTGTTTCTCACATTATCTGCTGCAACCTTTGTGGCCACAGCCGAAAAAACCTCGACTCCGTCCCCCCCCCCCCCCCCCCACTACCAATCTAAGTCTGCTTTCGTACACTTCAGGGTTTTATCCACAAACTCGAGTGTTAGTACAGGGCAATAAAAGGTACCACAGGTGCTGCAAAATAGCTTTCAATCGGATAGTCAGATAAGGACTTAAGCAAAAGACTTAAAGTTAGAACCATCGAAGACAACGTAATAAATAGCGCCACAGAAAAGTACAGCTCAACAGTTACACTTGAATGATCGCACTTAGGGATTACTTTCACAGAGTTAAAATTCAGATCGACATCATCCTACCCGCGATTTGGCACATTTAACTTCGCGATTCTGGAAGGGATCCCGGTAAAGTTACCCTGTTCTAGGCTTCCAGAAAGTGGGAACTAGAAAGTAAAAGAAAGTGATTGCAAAAATAAAGTGCATGTCGTCTGAGTGTTAATTGAGTTAGGGATCTTGAGGAAGAAAGGGAAAGAATGTGCACGGTTCATAAAAGTGTTGATTCAGCCTGTCAAAACTGACCGACTAGAGTATCCTGGTAGATAGTATACCGGCTCGACTATAAGCGCTTGTTTTTTCCCACCTTTCCCAGTCTTCGTGCGTTTTCTCAGATTCGCTTTTTTCTTGCGCTCAACCCCACTATCGCGAAGTTTGGAACAGGGCATAGACAAGTCGGAAGTGACAAAAGTAAGGATGATTGATGTATACTTAAAAAAATTTTGAAGAGAGACTTGCTTTTGTTCTCGCTAATCTGAACTGCATAGAAAACGAGATGCAAATTCTAAGAGGCGGATATTAGTTAAACAAGTGCCTCAAATTCAAGTACCGCGTAATAATATTTTTGAATCTCGGTTTTAATAATTATAGAGTAAAAGTCGAGCAAGTTATTTTGGAGCACATGAAAGCGTTGAAAGACTTAATTTTAGCGTTTTGAAAACTCTTCTCTTATCTTCCTAGCTTTAAATGAAAGTTTTTGATCAACTCAACGAAACAAGGCAAAATATTCATTTGGTATGCGAGTTAATTGTTTATACCTTGATTGTCTTTTCACACCTGGAGCCGCATTTTCATGTTTCTATAGATCCTTTTCCTTACAGATACTTGCATATGTACCGTGAATTGTGTGGGTGAGTGGTCTCTAGGGCGATGACAACACAAATACATCAAACTCTGATAATATTTAGCCAGAAAGCTTCGTGTGTCCCAGTGTTTCCAGTTTAATTCGTAGAGTTCTGACCTGAGAAGGATAACTGGTATATAGTAGTCTGTCTTCGAAATCACGGCTCTTTCATTTTACGGAGTGCTTTTCAAAGATGATCACAAACAGAGGGAATCAAGAATTAAAGCGCAAGGCGTCTAAACAGACTACGTTTAAGGACCCTATAGAATCACTGCGAATGAAATGTTTAGCTCGAGGAGCCAGCGGAATTCTTGGAATGGGAAGGTAAGTGTATTTGTCAATTATTTTACGTCTGTACATCTTGTCAGACCGCCTTAGCCGACGATATGATAAAATATTTAGATTCCTCTTTGTATAACCTTTATCCAGGCGTAACATAAGCGATTTTATACCGCGTTTGATACCTGGATATGAGTGGATTTAGTGTGGCTAAATTCTGAGCAAAAAAACGGTAATAAAAGTAAATACTCGAGATTTGATTGGGAACTGTAATCTTGATTTGTAAAATTTTAGACTGATATAAAAGAGTGGAGGAGGAAGGTCAAAAACTTGATCATGTAAAATTTGAATTTTAAATGCATTATTCCGGCGAAGAAATAGTTGCCATTATTTCATTATAGTCAATCAGAGCCTCGGTATGGGTAATCGAATCGTCCATGCTTTTTAAACAAGATCATGTTTTCATATCATTAATCTTACAGTGTTATTAGACGGGGTTCATGCTCGTGAATGTCCAAAAGTCGTTTTCAAAACAGTATTCAGCGTTAGGATGTGTATACTTCATGCTTCAGATCAACTACCGTGAATTTCACTGCAAATACCTTCGAATGCTGTGCAGTAGATCTAGGAGACATCACTAAAAATTGCTTTACCATTTCATCGCCCGCGTTCAGCATGAAAATGAAAAAAAAGGCTTAACTGAGACAAACTAAAAGAGGCCAATTAAAAAAAAAATCATCGCCCTTTTTGGGGCGGATCACATTGTTTTTGCTAAATTAATCCACGAACGTGGATCCAGTTACTAATCACGGAATTGACAAAAAGGGACTGAAATACCATATTTTCGGTTAATTTTGTCGTTTCATTTAAGCTATTTTAATGAAATGAAAGGACCCAAAGGTTTTAATTTTTGCTAAAAATGGCCTTTTTAGCGTTTTCTCTATCACTAAAATCACGAAAGTTGTTATGCCTAAAATTCGAGAGAATGAAACCATGTCTAAAATGAGGACTGTTTGAGCCCGCAGTTCAATTTCAGTAAACAGACTGGGCACCACGCGGCTGTTGCCACGGTAACAGCAAAATAGAATCTTCGTGACTTGCAAAGGGCGCCATATT
This sequence comes from Siderastrea radians, assembly GCA_964017195.1. Classification (NCBI taxonomy): domain Eukaryota; kingdom Metazoa; phylum Cnidaria; class Anthozoa; order Scleractinia; family Rhizangiidae; genus Siderastrea; species Siderastrea radians. The sequence goes on from OZ024896.1 coordinate 14,124,942, forward strand.
TATTCCGCTTTACTTGAACAACAACATGGCAGCGACTTCAAGATCGGACACACAAATGAAACAAAAGTGTAAAAAGATGCTTAACAGTAAAGGAAGTATGGACCCTGTCGAAAGATTAAGATTACAATGCCTCAGTCGAGGTTCAGCGGGTATTAAAGGCATTGGAAGGTAGGAAAACCGTCGAAAAACTTGTTTTTATTTCACAGCGTCAAGCTTAGGTTAACTTTGAATTCAGTTTTATGGATTTTTGCTGCCTTTGTGTGAGCGTAAATAGCACGGTTATGAAAACTCGTTGCATTTTATTGCTTTTTTATAACTAAGTGGTCGCACGCAAATTGTAAAATTGCGAACAAAAGCAAACCTAATTTTGTAATATTGCCGAAAAACGTTTTGCCTCAGTTGGTTTTGAGGCTTGAAGAAAGCGCTTGGACAGTCTTTTTATAAAGAGTGAATAACCTTTAAAACACATACGGTCAGTAGCGATGAATGTAAAGGTAAAACGGAAAGAAAGGAAAAACAAAACAAAACGAGAAAAGCAACAATATAAACTTACCAAAGGATAAGCTTGTTGTTAAGTTAACTCTTGGATTCCAATTACGTTAAGTCTTTGAAAAATAATTGATAAACTGGTCATAAATGTACCCCAAGTTAAGGGGATAAAATTGTCTAAATTTTTATAACTGCGATTTCCCCAAGAGGATTGTTTTTGATGCACATGTTGATTCTCAATAGCTTTCTGTCACATGATATTTTATTTATTTATTTATTACTTCTTATCAACTGAGCGCAAGGGCCGTACTGGGAGAATATTGCCCGAGGTCTGTCTGGTATAAGAAAGACGTACAAGAAAGACTGAGGGCAATATTCTCCCAGTACAGCCCCGAGCTAGTGAGAGTTAACAAGAAGTTTATTATATGGCTGTGACTAACACTTTATTACTTGAAAAGTGAGCCGTGGCAGATTGGGGTGAATGAAACAGTTTACCGGAAAACATTCAAAACTGAGCAGCTTCATTTCGCACAAAAAATTTATATTGCATGAGGAAAAGTGAAAGCTTTCAAAGAAACTGACTCTTTTCATTTAGCTTCAAATCATTCCAACTATTTGAATCAAATGTACGTTCACATTTGCTATATTGTGTGGTTCCAGAAAATATCCATACCCCTCCCACGGAAGGTTTTTGGTTTGCATCCCCCCACCCCTTCGGAATTTCCGTTCCAAGGGGGTCTTTGAGGACCCCCCTCCCCCCAGGAATTTCCACGTTACGCGAACATGGTTTTTGTTGTAACATTTACTATTATAACATCCATTTTCAACATATAACGCTTTGTTATTGTTCTATACTATTTGCATGTTTGCTATCCGGTTTGAAATGTTCTATGTTTTTCACGAAAATTTGTTTAAACCGAGTGTTTTAACGTTCTATTAACGTTGGTGCCGAGGGTTGCCGCGAATTATTTGCGTGCGGAATGCGACGTAAACATTAACAACGAAGCCAAACTTTGAGAATCGATTTTGTGTTTGCCACACTCAAACCTGCCGTCAAAAGCGAAACTGTTGAATGTAAATTACACTAAAAATCGACGGTTATGATGTTCGAAAGAGAATTAGAGTAAAATAGCAGTTTTTTTCCTGGGATTATGCACAAGTGAATTTGCATACCGTGAGTCTAAAAATAAATTTCACAGAGGGATAACAAATCGAACCTGTCTTCCCGCACTTTATCCTTTGTTTAAAATTGAAATAGTAAATGAAGGTCAAATGGAAACTCAAAGATAATGACAACTGTAAAAGAATTTGTAAGAAATAGCTAATATAGGCTGAACTTTTAGTTTCAGTACAAAAACGCATCAAATTTGCATAACGCGTGAAATCTGACCTTTTCAAATTATGAGCGTCACTGTTTATGTAACGCAACAATTCTATCTCGATGATATCCGGTGAAAAGCGGCTGAAAACCCTTTGCTGGATTGCGCGATAAAAATATTTTTGTATTTGTTTAGACAACTTTGGTGTTTAACGAAAAATGTTCCCATTGAAAGGATTGAAAACGGTGCAATATTCACTGAAGGCCAAGGAGACACGCAATTTTCCGTAAACGCGAATATGCAAATCAGGTCTACCGAAATTTTATACAAATCAGTCGCAAAATTTGGCATTTCGGTCAACATGTTTGCGTAGTTTTGAAGGCCAAAACAGCCCACGTAAGTATTACTTTGTGCTTGGCATCAATCGTGCATTGCTTTCAATTTTTTCGTGTTTCTTCACCCTCTGGAAAATGAGCTTCCTATGAACCCCCCAATCCCCTTGGAAATTTCTGCCTTTGAACCCCCCTCCCCCTCGGAATTTCCAGTGACCTTCCGTGGGGGGTGTATGGATATTTTCTGGAACCACACATTCCCGCTTTACCAGCCGGGCATTAACATTGTTCATAATGCCCATGCGCATTACGGGAAAATCCGGCCCCGAGTGTTGGCCCATCACAGCGCATTATATATTTACAAGCTCTAGCCATATAATTATTTAAAATTAAATACTGTAAATGGTTTGAACCCAGGAGTCATATCATAAGTTGCTGAAGCATGCTCATCTGGTTGAGCATAGTCATGAAAAGGACTGTTTCTGATGGCATACACCAATACAGACTGCACTTACAGGGGGTCCTGTAAACAACTTCACCCTATTTAGCTGGGTTGATAGTGTCTTTAGATTGTACTAGGTGTGAACTAAGTGGTGTTGTGCCAGACTTGAAAACAGCAAACATACTGTCTGCCTTGTTGTTGTAAGCAATAACAAAGGGTCTCTGAAGTACCTTTGAAGTTTGGTGGAACTGTGGTGGGCTTTTTAGATCTAGGTTCTTTATTATTAAAAGTAAGGATCTACAGTATACACAGCACATCCCAAGTACCATTTTTGACAAGAAGTTACATATTTGGCGAGCAACACCATAGAAAAAAAAACTGAATTTAATTTGTATTTTATTCTCTTTAAGAGTTTTCAGAATTATGGATGATGACGAAAATCGGACATTGGATTTTAATGAGTTCAAAAAAGGTATACGTGAATATGGTCTCCATCTGGAACCAAAGGTACGGTTCTGCAGTCTTAATTAACTTTACATTCTTGCTGTGTCTTAAGGAGGCTCGAAAGGGTTTTTAGCCACGTGCGCTTGTAGCCTACACACGACGTAGCTAGAATGCACACATCAGCTGAGTGAATCCACATTTCTATGAGAAGTCGCACGCACAGAGTACCAGAAGTTAAATAAAATCGCGCAAACCGGAAATAAAACGTGCACGAAACATTTGTTTTTATCTCGAAATTTTACTTGGTGCCCCCGGATCCTGATTTTTTGCACGCATGTATCATTAAGTGTGCTTATTCAAATAGAAGCGTTTGGAGGAAAGTTATTCAGTGGAATTTTTTGTAATTAAAAAAATGACTTTTTCGATATAACTTCTATAAGTTCTATTGAATAACTTTTTGCCATACCGTCAGAGAAGTTGAAGAACTTAGGGAACTTTCCAAAAATGCAATAAAAAGGGTAGGTCACCAACTTAGTTTTTCAGATAATTGACAAAAACTGAAATTTGGAGGTTCTTTTTGTGGACCTTTAGTGTTGCCATGGCAATGGCTATGACAACACAACCAGCCTTAAAGTGTTGCCCGGCAAAAGAGTTGTCAAGATATTCATAGTTTACCCACATGGTCAGAAATATTTCTTTTCTTGTTTCAAAAGGATTATAACAATTAAAAAACCCTTTCTAGCCACCTTAAGACTTTGTTTCACATTTTCTTTTGCTTCTTATGTTTATACGTCTGTTACTGGGGAAAGAAGAATTGTTGGAAAATCCTATCAAAATGCTGGTATGATCTTGGATGGATTTGCATCCATCTGCCTCTTATACAAGGATAATAATATTACCAGGCCTCGAAATTAAATTTTTTTCCCAGGAGCAATTCTGCTGCTAGGTCAAAAATGTTAGGAGTAAATTGGGTCTAACAAGGAGCAGAAAATGTATTTATTATGAAAATGGGCCAAAAGTTGAAGTAGTAAATTTGCTCCTAAGTTATTTTTGTAAGGTGCAAATGTCCTCAAACCAGTTGCAAACTGCACATTTGCGACTGTAAATTTTGAGCCCTAAATATTACTTCTCTAGAGCAGGTCGCTAAATGCCAGATATCTCATTGAAAATTTCAAGTTGAGTAGAAGGCTCCAGATGTAGTTTTTCTCTGATGGAACAAAATAGTTTGCAAAACTTGGCTTTGGACTCTGCACCCTGATCCCCGGGGAAGGGGGGAAGGGGTGCTTAGTTTTGTTGGTGATGGGAAAGTGCAAATGAGATCTACTCTCTATACCCCAGAACGGTCCAATAGTCCGGAATGTAATGTTACTGGAGTAACCCTCCTTGGGCCCTGATCAAGCAGACCAGTGCACCATGTATTGTTGTCATCGGTATGTAAGGCTGCTATTAGGTCATGGTTGAGGACAGATCGCAATGTGCAGTATCTTTGTGATTGTATAACTAATAATAATTTGCATCAACCTTATTTTGTAGGAGCTAAAGGAGATGTTCACTGCTTTTGATAAAGATGGTAGTGGTGTCATAGACTTTGATGAGTTTCTGATTGCCCTTAGAGTAAGTTGAATAATTAATTTTACTGTAAATAATTTACAAAGCCCTAGCCAAAATTGAGTGGAAAGTACACTTTAATTTACTATGTGCAGTGCACTGATGTTCAATTTTGACTTCTTGTTTTTCAGCCACCAATGAGCAGAGCACGGAAAGATGTAATAAATGAAGCATTTAATAAGTTAGATAAGACAGGAGATGGAGTTATAACAGTTGAGGATCTTAAGGGGTACGTATGTAATTTAGTATAATGATTGTGATCTGTTGAGTGGTAAACTGTAATGTATCGTAGTTTTATCCTGATGCTTTAAGGGACTGTTAAAATCTGAAATGACAGCCATAGTTATGTGAAATTCATGCACTAGGAATTTGCAAAGCAGTTCTTAGTTTGGCTTAAAAGGATGCAAATGGCATGGGTTTGTCTGGTTGATATCAATCTACGTTACTAGTTTAAAAAGTTTTACAATCGCTATATAATAGGCAATCAAAGTCGCATGAGAATTTTAAGCTACAATACTAACAGTTTTTAGGACTTTGCGCGTGAGGCGATTTGCATTGCGTGCTATGAGAATCGTGTCTTGCGGCATGAGAATCGCTTGGGCGTGATGCAGTTTGCCTCTGGTGAGAGGGTGGTATCTCACTGTTGAGCTGTATTGTCATCTGCTGGTACCTTTTAGGGTATGAAAGGCAGAAACTTGTTGGTACTTGTTGGCATTTGTACCTCTTTAGGGTGAAAATTAATTGGAGTATAAGTGAATTACAGCTATGTGTATAGCATGGGATTTACTGTGGAATGACATATTAAAAATGATTCGCTGAAGATCCCCTTTCTCAGTTAAATTTGATTTAAGTGGGTCTTTCAAGTAAATAATTTGAACCAGTGTCATTCTTTAAGTTAAACTCAACCTTTGAAATGGGCTTTTGCCAACACCGTGTAGTTAAATACTGTAATAGCGGAATTTGATGATGCGTGGGCAGAAAAGTTGGAAAAAAATCAAACTTCCAACAAAGATTTTCAATTTTTCGTAAAAGGTAGACAATTGATAAAGAAAGTGATCTATCAAAAGAAAATCTGGGGTCACCGAACATTTAAGAGAGTTAAATCTGTGCATAGATATTAAAATGCCACCCTAGCGCTATATATCTTTACATTTCTTCAACAGTGCATGCGCTCAATGCATGACGTGGCATGACATGACGACGTGAATTGTGTGCGGAGTAAGGATGTGCAGAAACAATTGGTGCGAATGTCCTTAAAGGGTTAACTATGCACACAAGTTACACCTCGCATTTCAGTCCATCAGAGTCTGGTGCCTACAGCTCTACATGTAGTTTGAGAATACACTGTGATTTATTGCTCATTGTTGATAAAGATTTAATATTTAGCTAACGTTTGTGTTAATTTTCATCATTTTTATTTAGAGTGTACAATGTAAAGGCACACCCAAAATACCAGAATGGAGAAATGACAGAGGAACAGATTTTTAAGAAATTCTTAAATACTTTTGAAGTGGGAAGTGACAGCATAGATGGAACGGTATGATTAAATTTGTTTATTGTTTGTTTAAGAAGTAGAAAATAGTTTCTGGTTGTATAAAGTTCTGGAAAAACAAAAGTTGTGGAAAGGTTAGGTTCTCCCACATTTTTGAATATAAAGCATTTTGGAAACAGGGATGGGATTTTTTCCATCTTTGTCTCATCAGAGTTGATGTAAATGGCTTGTCTTCAAGCCATTCATCACATTGTGTGTGAAGTATGTTTGTTTCTTCCAAAAACGTCTTGGGCACTTAAGCAAGGCTGTAAATAATGTCTTTCTGCAGGAGAACGTATGACCTTTCAATTCTTACTTATATGGGGCACATAAAAAATTGGTTGTACATTTGCTACAGTATAGTAACAAATGTACAATTTGTAGTATTTGTAGTATAGTTCTTTGGAATTTAAGAAGTGACAAAAGTACTGTATTCTTCAAATGATGGTGCAATATAACTTCTTTACTTTAATGTATTAAGAATGCAAAATTGATGTTACCCTCTAAACAAAGTCATTTTTCATGTACACGTACATGCCGTGGAAAAGAATGAAAAATTCCATACCCTTTTGACATGAAACTCCCTATCGCGGCTTTTCAGTGTCGCATTAAAAACCACCTAGGAAAGTCTAAGGCCCAGTTCAGATGCCGTACCTCTCATGTGCCGTACCAAATACATTTTCGCTCCTAGGTTGTATTAAGCGGCAAACTTTGCCGTACTCTGAGATTTTGGCTTGCCTAATTGAAATCTGTCGAAAAAAAGGCATTTGGACACCGTACAAGTGCCAAAAAAACTACGTACTACTTGGTACGGCACATGAGAGGTGCGGCGTCTGAACTGGGCCAAGGAGGCAGGTCTCCTACCTGTCAAAAGACCGGCCAGTTGGTTATTGACAAAGCACGGAGGAGCTGAATTCGAGACTCCCAAGACAAATCTGGCTAGTGGTAGGAAATCCACAACCCTGACAACTGGGCCACGTTAACCTCCTCAAGACATGCAATGCAACAGGGCTTGAGATTAAGACAATTCCAGATTTTAAAGAGAATTATAATGGACTGGCGGGATTCTCTTTCCTTGTAAGTCCCAGCGGGCTCGCAAGGCACACATTTGACCTTCTTGCCTGAGCCCCTTCCTCTTCTCCTCAGAAAAAGCCCTTTACTTTACAAGACACCACGTGCAATCTACCCTCGCTTAAGTGAGCGTGTGACCTCATTCGTGTGTGCTAGTTTTTTGGCCATCACAATCACAGTTATTACAAAGTATATTCGTATTATTTCTCTCTTTAGATAACTAGAGACGAATTCATGAATTATTATGCCGGAGTCAGTGCATCCATAGACAACGACGCTTACTTCCTTCTTATGATGAAAAATGCCTACAAACTTTGAATACTGCGCTGGGCTTTGTTCTAGCTTCTTACTAATCATATACTTTGGAAGTTAGTATGCTACTTGATGTTGCGGGCCACGGATTAGTGAAAATTATGTGGGACACTCATCAAGCACAGCTGGTAAGGCCTACAGCCTTACAACAAAACCTGCAGAAGAATACCGAAATGATGGCATCTAATGCTATACCAGGCATTTGCAGGAACTGCAATTTATGGATTAATACGATGTCAGCTCCCACTACATGTAAATAATTGATATAAGAAGCGATAAGTGAATGGAACTCCGTATCCCATCAATTCGTACAAGTTTAGTTTTTTTTACAGAACAGAGACAATGTAGCCTAACAGATAAGCTGCGCTGTAACTCAGTTATAAGTTGTTCATAGTTAGAAGCAGTTCCTTTAAAACAACGCACCTTTTATGGGGAATTTGAATCATGTAAACGCAATTCATTAGTGGGAATAACTATGGAAAAATTCATTTTTAGGATTTTAAGTTTTTTGTTGACCTTGAACTAATATAGTGTAACTTAGCAGAAACTCGAAGATCTTTAATTTGATGACTATTAAAGGAGTTTTTTTAACTGTCCGTACTTGGGATTTTATATTGACTTTCATCTGAACATTAATAATTATTAACGTTACAACGTAACTACAGTAAACGTTTCTTTTAATTTCTGTTATCACACCACCGTAGGGGTAAACTTAATTTTGAGATTAAAAAAGAAAACAAAAGTGCAATTAGATAACATTTTAAGACACATGATTGTAATTTTATTAAATGATGTAAATATTCCTCAATTTATTTTGCTGCTCTTATGACTGTCATCAAACCGAAGTTTTTAAAAATTCTTTATAAGTTTTCTGTCTTTGCTCTGTACATGAAATTTCTTAGTACAAGATTGAAAGCTGACGTTTCGAGCGTTAGCCCTTTGATTCGCTCTGACGAAGGGCTAACCCTCGAAATGTCAGCTTTCAATCTCTTTACGGTGGCCAATTTACCTTATCAACTCAGTTGATAGATCCAAATTTTTGTGTTTCACTTCCCCACCCTCGCAGCACCACAGTTTCTTTAGAAACTAATCCCCTTGTTTGCTCAAAAGATTTAGTACGATGCTGTGACTTGCTGACACCACGATCACTGGCCTGTTGTTTTCTTTCTTTTTCTTTTTTTTTTTCGAAGTCATGTAAGCAGTACCGAATGGCATCGAAATCACCGACATTTGACGTCAGTGTCGATGTTTTGTCCGCAAACCCAAATATCGATGATGGCGAGTATTTGGTGTAGTCTTTAAATCCAATATTATCTATTCAGTTATTTTATATGAGCAAAGTATCTTATATCTAATATTTTATATACATTGTAGACAGTCTCCCCGACTAGTAGGGCTATTGTGCAAGGCTATAGATTGAGACTATAATGCAGGTGTATTATTATAGCAGAACAAGACGTTTATATGCTATGTCCCTAAAAAGTATGCAGAGTGCGCGAACGTAGCCTATGCAGCTTATTTCTCTTTTATTATTATTATTATTATTATTATTATTATTATTATTATTATTATTATTATTATTATTATTGTTGTTGTTGTTGTTGTTATTCCGAGAGCACTGGTAAACATCATTCAGAATCTTCGCATCTTGCTCTGCCAAAACACTTGATCCGGCGGTACCACGCTCTTCCGGGAAGAAGCTTCTTGGTCACGCATTAGAGCGACTAGCAAATATGATACACTTATGATACTATCCCTTATGATACACTTATGATACTATCCCTTTCAAGCTGTGTATTGCCACATGCCAGGAGCTTGCGTAACGAATTGGGCATTTTAGAAGGAGAAAGAACGATCTATGGGCGCTATTTTTGGAGGGACTTGGACTCGTGCACCGAAACTCGCGGGAAATAATACTTGTAAACTTGTCTAAAAATAACCTGTTCTGTAAAAACGCCGTGTCATTGGCTTAGTATGGGAGTTGCACGCTCCGAGTTATGGGCTCCTGCACAAGCTCAAACCAAATAGTTCCAAGCCGTCATCGGCTCTGCACACATAGCGTGCCTATGTTTTCTTGTCGTTGTTTTCACTACCTTTGCTAAATTTGATTTAGTTAACTTTTTTATTTGTGTAGTTGAAAGAATTCATATTTAAATGTCAGTTAAAATTACGTCCATTTTGTTTGTCTACACCCAGACTGACCTTTTTTGAGTTCTATTTCTACAAAACGCTCGCCACGTCTTAACCATTTTTTCAAAGAATTTTTATTTTGTTATTTGTACTTTTTACACAGAACACCTGTAATGCATCCTTATCAGGCCCGTAGCAGGGGGAGGGGGAGGGGCAGGGGGGGGGGGCTCGAGCCCCCCCAGATCAGATTTTTTGAAAGTCAAAAAACATTACCATTAATGTGGCAAAAATATATTATTAAATTAAAAAGAAATTAATGTGCAACAATCAGTCTTGAATGCTGATGCTAAAAGTGCCTTCTATAATTTCACAACCTTTGACAGAGTTCGACATCTGTCGAGTCACTAGCCGCACCGGGCAAGTGGGCTTCAAAAATCTACTAGCCCACTGCACATTTCAGGCCCACGTTCTTTACCAATGTCTTTCTTTACCCGTATCATCTTGACCCTGGAAGTATAACTTAAGACTGTGAAGGACCTTAATACCTTTAATAGCTAAGCGACTGCAGTGTATTTGTTGCAAGCTTTAAGCCCATTGTTGTAAAACAGGTCTAAGGAACAAAATTATATATATATTTATCTCGCCAATCGAGTGACAAACGTTACGTAAACATTTACGAGTTAGGTAAACAGGTCCGAAATTCGTAGCTTAGCTGTCGAAATGTTTGAATTTTAGCAAACCTTGTAACTTTAAGGATACTTCTTTTAAAACGCTGTACTATGAATCTGGTGAATGTTGCCAACACTTTTGTCGGCGGAAAAGCAAACAGGAAGCAGCTTTTTGGCAAATTTACAACGAAAAATGACCCCATGAAGCTGTCCTTTTAGATGAAATGGACACAGACTGTGCGTCATTATTGTGAACAGTGTTAGTATCTATCTGACATGAATTTTTGTTAACGTCAATATTTTGACGGGGGTGGAGGGGGGGTGGCTTTGACTAGGCCAATTTGCTTGGCCCCCAGTTATTTCAGCTTTGCTACGGGCCTGAACTTATAATTGTCCCTTTGCGGTGCAGTGTCTCCGCGTTGTATGCTTTTTATACCCGGTATCATTTTAGTTTCATTCAATGTGAATCAGTAACATAACTGGTTATGTTAACAAAAATGGTTATGCAATTACTGTTCTGAGACGTACTACCCAAATGGAAGCCCCTGAGGTTAAAGGAATATTTCCTATTTATTATGCTGTACAAAGTGTTTTTGAGACTGAATGAAATAAGTTGTAATGTTCTGGGGTGCAAGTTAACTTGAAACGTTTGTCAATTTTAACTTTAAGAGTGTTTGTACACTGCTACATTTCTACGTTTTCTACTATTTATAGGGGGGGGGGGGGGCGAGTAAATCATTAATTTACCGATAGCCTTTTTAATAAACACCTTTGGCTTTTCTAAAAAGCCTGCGTGAACAACAGTTTCAGTATGTTCTACCGATTCTTTTCTCCGTTTATAAAGAATGGCATAAAAGCCCAAAGGCTTCAGAATGTAATCATACAACAGCGCCATTTCCTCGTCGTTCAATTTCTGAGCCGCTTCAGTGAGTCGGGACTCGCCTTCTAACATGGTAGTACTTGGCCTGATTGGAGCATCCGGCATGCTTCTACGACGTGCAGTACCACGTATCTTATTACGCTTAAAGTAAACCACTTCTCCATCGCTTGCTTGACGCGTTAGATGTAGCTTGAAGTTGTTTAATTCTTTTTTGTCCTTTGTGGATTGTTAATGTCGTTTGCGGGCTCTATCACAGCAAACACTTTCAAGTTCTCTTGTCGTTCGATTTCCGAGAAAATTGCCGACCAATTTGGCAAATTATCGATATCAATCGACAGGCTCATATCTTCTTCTCGGTGACCTTTGGTGACGTTTCTGAACTGGCAAAAGTGCATTGCAGAGTGAATTGGGTTTGGCCTTTTATAGCCTGCCTTAAAGAAGTCAGTTATGTCTTTCATTGACGTTAGAGTTTAAGGTAAAGCTAGGGATTGCCCACACCCATATTGACGTCAATGAGCCAAATCTATTATGTTTTTAATGAAAAATTGCCACTTTACCAGTTTGATGTTCAGAAAGCTCATGATATCTGCCAACTTCTTGATAAGATACATTGTTTTCACTAACATTAATTATATAAACAGTTGTTTGTACGTGAAAGTGACTCCCACATTGACGGCTGTCACCATTACGTGGGAGCTATTTTTACTGATGAACATTTTAATACTCAGTATTAAATTAAAACTAAGTATTGAGATGTTTTTGATGAAATGTCGCACCCATATTGCTATCAATGATAACTAGCCCTTCGTCATCGAGAAAGAAAGCTAACAAGCGAGAATAGGAGATTTTCAATGCATGCCAGCAAGCAATTGATTTCCGTCGTCTGTATATGACCACACGTTGCTACTGGTTAAGGGAGAATGACCGAGATGTAACAATCCATCAATAAATTTCCTTTTGCGTTATTGGTGGAAATTGATCACGTGAGACGCCAGGTGAAATCCAGAATGCCATAATGGCCATAGATGGGCAGAATGATTGCAGCGTCGATCATTTTAAAACTAAGTGTTAAAATAATACTAAGTATTAAAAGGTTGTCGATGAAAAGTCGCACCCATGTTATTGTTATCGAGGAGTAAAAAAAAAAAGGCCTTGAGAAAAGGGGAATTTTAAATGAACGCCAGCAAGTGCTTGATGTCCGTCGCCTGTATGTGATAACAGTGCTTGATGTCCGTCGCCTGTATGTGATAACACGTTGTTACTGATAAATTTTAAGTGGCCAATATACTGGAAGACCAAGAATTTTCCTGTTTTGTAATTGTTGGAATTTGATTACGTGGTGTACTACTTCTTCTGAGTCATTTTCACTACTTATGCATAGTTGAGGTGTTATATACATATTTCATTTCCAAATAAACAAAAACAGAGAAAAGCAAAAAATTAGTAGCTGGAAACAGCAGCAATTTCTACTTTGAGCAAACGTCTGGGAAAAACTGGCAAACATTACTGTAAATTGAAATTACACAAGCAACGAAATTAGCAACGACATTTGCCGTCAATGTTGTCAAAATAGTAATTCAAAGAAAACGGACCGCACCGCTTCGCGATCTTGGTAGCCCTCACCTTGTTGGCGTCACTTTTGTTTCTTCGTTGCTTTTCAGAACCAAGGATTCAAAGGGCAGTTTTATACACAGTTGAAACACAAAAATATCAAGAATGCAACTATTTTGTAAGAAAAGGATCCATGAAAACTGTGATAACATAATAACGGCAATTTTCATGTGACCGAAACGGATGTAACATTTGAATTCAACAACGTTCAAAATTATTGAATTCAACACTAGGTGTTGAAGAGTTACTTATGAATGGCCACACCGGTATTGTTGTCAGTGATAAAAATCATAGTCAGTATATAGGGTCACAATCGGCATTAATGAATTATTTTCGAATGGTCACACCCATATATATATAGTTGTTATTTATAAAAATATAGTCAGTTTCTACGGTCGCATTCGGTATTAATGACTTATTTTCTAATGGACACACCCATAGAGTTGTTATTCATAGCGATAAAAGTAAGTATTGAAGGCAATATTCAGCTTTATCATTCACGTTATTTTATCCGGCGTTTTAATTGGACAAGAGACCATTACGTCACTGCAAATAACTGCCTACGAATAATTGTCTGCTCATGCACGTTACGGTGCGAAGTTGTTTTGCTGCGAATAATTCTGCTCGTGCGCAGTTGAGTCACCTGTTCAGAGCTCAAACTCAAACACGGGCAAGTAAGCCATTAAAGTGCGGAACTTCTGCGATTTTTTGACTAAGAAATTTGAAGAAAAAAGTGTGAATCTTCCTTTTGAACGTTGTACTTTTTGGCAAATCAGTTGATGTATTCGTTTTAAAGCAATTAAGTATTGGCGAAAGCCGAAGTTACTAATTTTGTATTTTTTTGTGCACAATATTAAAGTTTTGAACGAAATGAAAGCGCGCACTTGGTGTAGGAATAAATAATTGTGAAACAAGCGTGCTGGTTAAATGCATAAACACATTGTCTTGTTGAATGGTAAAACAATTATTGAACTCGATTTCGCAAAATCGCCACTGACAAATCACGATATTTTGCTCAACCTCGTCCAATAGTTGTTTATTAATGGTCATTTGTGATTGGCTACACCCGTATTTTTGTTATTGATAAAAATAATAGTCTATATAGGGTCATATCCCGTATTAATGAATTATTTTCGAATGGTCACACCCATACAGTTGTTATTCATAGCGATAATAGCAAGTATTGAAGGCAATATTCAGCATTATTGCGTCATTGATAAAGGACCAAACCCATATATTTGTTAATATGACGGTTATGGTAGATATTAACAATAACCTCTAAATGGTCACACCCACAGTGTTTTCATGAGAGGTATCAGCAGGTATTAATGAGTTATTTATAATTTGTCATACCATATTGTTTCTCTTGCTTATATAAATGGCATCCCTATATTGTTGTTTTTCATAACGATTAGAAGAGGTGTCATTTATTTATGAAACGCACCCATATTGTTGTTATTTTTAAAGACAATATTTAACAATTATTCACCGAAGTGGAGGTGAATAGTGGTGGATATTTACCGAGCCGCGAAGCGGCAAGGTAAATATCCACCACTTTCACCGACACTGAGGTGAATAATTGTTTTAGTATGTACCACACAAGCTGAATAACTAGCAGACCAAAAATTACTTTATTTTTGACAATATACAAATGGTCGGAAATTTAAAATCTTGTGCGCCGCGCGATGCACATTCGCGCTCACAAAGAACTACGAATATGGTTGGAAAGATTAAATAACTTGCTATTAAATACTGTCAAACCAGAATTTGGTGCCATTTTTGTGTTTTTGGGTACAACCTCCTCGTTTATTGAAATAGTTTCCTCTTCGGAAACCGAAGCAAAACGGGAAGCCATTTTGTTTCTCTTCGGCTGCTCAGAGGTGAATAGTACTTTGCTAATCACCTCCGAGTTAACCAATCAGAACGCATGAAAAGCACTATTCACTTGTGTGGTATATACTAATGGGTATTAAAGACTAACTTGAGAGATGTGTGGCCACACTGATAATGTTGTTATTGTTAAAGGAAATGGTAGTTATTAAGGAGTGAGTTATGAATGGTCACTCACATTGTTATTGGTAAAGGTAAAACTGATAAAGGTAAAGATAGAACTGACATTGTTATTGGTGAAGGTAAAACTAATAAAGGTAAAGATAGAACTGACATTTTTTTTGGTGAAGGTAAAACTGATCAACGAATTACTCACGAATGGACACAGATGATTGTTTTATTACGGACATTCTTGTGATTACTAAAGACAGTAGTAGGTATTAAAGAGTTACTCATGAATGGTGACACCCATGTTGTTATTGGTAAAGATAACGGAAGGTTATTGCTGTTATGATTAAATGTTTTAGCAGGTAATAATAATAATAATAATAATAATAATAATAATAATAATAATAATAATAATAATAATATCTCGTTCTTATTATATAAATCAGTTTTCATTTTATCATTTTTATTATATAAATTTTGGGCTTGCATTAGTTTTAGGATTCTTTCTATAGGATTTCTTAAAGTGCTACTATGATCAAAAAATCACTTTTATTTTTTCTTCGGATTTCGAAACTATGTTTATTAAACACTCCCCAAGCGAAATTATAAGCCTTAATTTTGAGAAGAAGACCGTTAATTTAAACTGCAATTTTCCGTTTTAATGGTCCGCCATTATTACACCAGAAAGGATACAATGACGTCATACACGCAAGAGCTGTAAAATGTAGTGTGTGAACACGGCTTACAAATTATGCAAAACACGAGTTTGAGAGTGTGAAAGCTCAAAACTCCCGTGCTGCATACTAAATAAGGCACTTTCACACACACTGCATTCTAAAACTCGTGTGTGAATGATGTCATTGTATCCTTTCTGGTGTAATAATGGCGGACCATTAAAACGGAAAATTGCAGTTTAAATTAACGGTCTTCTTCTCAAAATTAAGGCTTATAATTTCGCTTGCGGAGTGTTTAATAAACATAGTTTCGAAATCCGAAGAAAAAATAAATATGATTTTTTGATCATAGTAGCACTTTAAGTTTGTACAAGTTAAGGTTTAGGATATTATCAATTTTTTCAGTGTTGAATTCCTGTAGAGCAACAGAGGTTACGCTTTGCGCCCTATGTGGATAATTTTCTATGCATTTATACGTTGTACACTGCAGATAATAATAGTAATAATAATAATAATAATAATAATAATAATAATCATAATCATAATAATAATAATAACAATAAGAGTTACTTATGAAAGATCACACCCAAGTTGCTTTCGATAAAGAAAATTACTGGTTATTCCACGGTTTTCTGCGAACAGTCATTTCTCTCTTGAAGTTAATATTATTTTTTGTGTACAATGAGCTATCAGGCTCCTTGTGTGGTGTTATAATATAATTTTCGAGTATTATCCTAGAAACAAACAAACAAAAAAAGGGGGGGGGGCATTAGTCTACCAGTAGTTAGAACTTGTAAAATATTTAGAGAGCAAGCTATACTTTTAAAGTCTTTATTTAAAGTGCCGTAAATTTCACTCAAAAAAGTACAGTTTAAAGTAATAAAAGCTCTCCATTCATCGCATAAACGCATTCTCAGCTTCGTTTGTCAATAAGTGAATTGACAAATGAAAGCAAATCAGTTTATGAATACTGCCGCGTTGGTCCGTAATGATGGGATGCCATTTAAAAAAAATGTCCTTTATTTAGCCTTGGCGAGTGATTATAGCAGGTTGCTAGTGGGGTCGAGCAATTAAACCACAAGAGCAAATATTTCAAACTGAACATAACAAGTTAAAAATCCCACCTGGCAAGAAGCAGAGCAGTCGGCTAATTACAAGTGTGGCCGAGGAGTTGAACCCGGGTCGGCCGTAAAACAACTCCAGATAGCTGTCAGAGCGGGACTTTAACCCGGGACCTCCGTCCGGATTTCAAGTCCGGCGCCCTTACCACTCGGCCACACTGCCACTCGGACACATTCTAATTATTCTTTTTTAGGAATGTTTCTATTGAGGCTTTTTCAGACGTCAGAGAGCCTAGTTCGTACTTGGTACCATCTCACAGGTCAACAGTGTGAGAGTTTTTCAAAATGAAGTGTCCAGGCTTGACAAATTCCAATTTCGCAGTTCGTCGGCGCAATGAACAGCACAAACTTCCTCGTATCATCTGAAGTTTCCTTCTTAATCTAATGTTGCTTTGATGCCGCGAAAACCTGTATTTTCTGTTTCAAAACAAAGAGGGTCATCCAATACTCCGACAAATTTATGCATGGCATTGTATTGTATTCACTTCACATAACAATACTGTACAAAAGCATAACAATAAAGAATGAAGCAAAACAATAAGAAATTTAACAATGCTATGCATAAATTTGTCTTAGTATTGGACAAGTATGAAAACAAAGCACATTTGCAGCCATTTTCAGTCAAAGAAAAATTACATCGCACAGGGAACTCGCAGCCGCGTTTCGAAAGCGATACGTCACGCAATTTCAAGAGCCTGATTAGTTAGGATAGAATGTTAATATGATGATATTAGTTTTTAACAGATAACTACTGTACGTTTATTGATTGGTCACGCCGTACCCATATTGGTCATGCGCAGTCTTGTAGTTATCCGGGATTCCGGTCATAGTAGGTTGTTCAAGGTCACGATGATTGATTGGTTCCTTAATGATAACCTAAAGAGTTTTTCAGTCGATCAAAATTACATGTTTTGAAAATGATGGCCCGACCGACTGTTGTACGCAACAATTTTCAAGAGGATTTTAGACATTATTACGGATCAAAACTGATACGGATAGGTTAAAACAAACGGGAAAGCTCTAGAAGACTCGATTCGATGGACTGGACAGCTACATTCCTCAAAGAGAAGGCTTTTCTGAATGTCGTTATTTGATAAAGTTATAAAAAAATATGTCGCAGTACAACAGATTTTATAAATAGGGCCGATCTTCACTCCCCTCGCCGTCAAAAAAAGAAATCGACTGACAAATTGTGAAGTGTAAACTGACTTACGAATGAGCCAACCAATTGGATTAATAAATCGGTACCCCTTAAGGTTACAATGACCAGAATGACAGTAAAACAATAATCCTCTTCTTTTCTTTTATTGAACCTTATTTTGACATTAATTTTCCATGCCATTCAACTTGTTTAAGGTGCCATTTAACTTAGGCCAGTCTTTCCACCGACAAATCTTATTGCTTAGTGATTAATCCCTTAAGGCCTTTTATCATGAGTATTCCATTAACCTTGTTGCACTTCTTGATTCTGAAAAATAAACAGAATTTATTTTTCATTTATTTTTAAATTAAATTAAACATCATAACTCCCTATTGGCTTTTTCAGTCTAATTTGCGCTCATAAATAAGGATCATTTGAGCTAAAAATTATTCATGTACAACGGTAAAAGTACTAATCCGAAGTAAAAAAATCGTCTCCAAAAGATTTTTTCGTTTGTACCTTTTGTTGCAAACCAAGTGCCCACAGAACGTTTTAATGCTAGTCCACAGAGGACAAAGACCACAGGACAGTAACCCTGTTAATTTTTTCAGACTTGTGTTGAAAGGGTCGCTCGAGGCCTCTCCGCTAAAAAAATTGATCAATATCCAAACGCCATAGTAATAAAAATAGCAAAAAGTAACACCTCTGCGAATAATGGTATTTCCCTCAAACCTTTAATAACTCTCAGCTCTTTGGATGAAATCCTTAAAGTGCACCTAACCCCAAAATAATTTTTTCGCTAAAACAACTCTTTGCACCTGTTCGAAAAGCATTACGCCTTTTTTTTTATGAAATCTCCCTCAGTCTTGACTTTTTATAGGCTGTAAAAGTTACGAAATCTAGCCATCATCTGGTACACGACCGAGCTAGTGAGGGCATGGGTCTATTCTGGATTTGACATCACAAACTGATTTGCATCTCCTTAAGTCTTTGTAAACATGCATGCAAAGCAGTTTGTGACCTCAAATCAAGAATAGACCCATGCCCCTTCTAACTCGGTCGTGCGACAAATGGTGGTTAGTTTGTCGTAAGTTTTGAAGCCCATAAAAAAGTCAAAAACTGCAAATAATGGCAAAATGTTTTTAAAATAGGTGCAAAGATTTATATTAGCGTAAAAAATATTTTGGGGTTAGGTGCACTTTAAGTTTGACCATGCCATTATCATATCAAAGCTCTTCATTAGCACTTTCAGAACTATGGTGCTGCTTGTGATGCTGTACAAAATGGTTCTGGCTTATGATTCTGTGGACGAAATACTACCGCATGACCATTCATGTGAAAGCTCTTGAGAGCAGAACAGTTTCCCGTGGTGCTGTTCATCGTGCAGACTTTCCAGTCTGTGGATGCAATCGTAAGGTGTGGCCATTCACCTGAATGCTCTTCCAGTAATACTTTACGAGGTCCTGTTTGTTTTGTCAATATATCACAAACTGAAGTTAAGGAATGTTATTGAATTTAAACTTAAGGCACTCTTATGTAAGCAAATGTCACTAAAATAAAACCTACAGCATTTCTGGGTGTTGCACGTCTTCGTCATGATAACTGGTCCCAGTCTGCTGCAGTCCTTTCCACAGTTGGACGGCGGGGGATTGGTGCAGGTTCTCGTAAGAATCTGTATTCCTCCTCCACACGTCACACTGCACGGAGATGCTGACCAATCAGAGTAGCCTCCGTCAATTGCTTGAAGGAAAGAAATACAAGAATTTTTACAAATACTTACAAAGTTCCGTGTCACTGTGTTAACCCTCGGACTAGCAACCCCACCTACCGTGTAGCATTAAATTTTTGCGGCAGTTTAATTTTGTGCATGCGCGTTTTTTTTGTGTGTTTTGCAGGAACTAATTATTTGCGGTTGGGAAAGACTGGTTTTTGTTACTGGGGATCAATTTTTGCAATTTTTAGGAAGTTACGTTCCACTGGAATTATAACGTTTTCGTTTTTGTGTCGAGTTCCTCCAGAAGATCCTTTTCTGTAACGCTTTTAGCAGCTAAATACTTGTAGTACACCGACTGCAATTTCTAATTTCATCGTTTTGCTTCTGAACGAAAGAGACCTTTTTGAGTACGCACGATAGCCAATTAAGAACCGTTTTAATATATAGATTTAGCCAAGCCTAAAAGCGGAGCTCCACATCTCTCTTTCATGCTTGTTGGCCCGTAAAATGTATTAAATTTTAGTTGTACAGTTATTCGCCAAGAGGTGAAAAACAGTAAGGGAAAGCATGCGGACCACTGAGAAAACTGTGACTTGGCTTATTTTTCTTCAAAGAGAAGACTTCAGCACGACTTTCACCGACAGCTCTCCTTGTAGCATTCTTTCCAAAGCTAGCTAATTTAGTTAAAAAAAACTACAGTTGCTAAAAAACCCATTTAAGTTGCTCCCGGTAGCGACTCGAGAAAATTTTCCCTGCAAATCACATTTCTCATTGATTCCAATGCATCCTTCTGGCTGTTTAATTCTGTTAACCTTGAAACATTTCTCGAAATCTATTTTGCTAAAATAAATAATATTTTCCCGGCATATCCAAAAAATGTTTTCGGAAATTTTCAAGTACACGTATAATTATCAAGAGAAAATAATAATTACACAGGTTTTTCACCCGCGAAGTATTAATCGGGCGCTTTCAAGAACACACCCTGAACTAATTTTAGGAAGCTTTAGAGTCTCATTTTAGACAAAATAGTCTTAAACCGAAAAATGCTATGATCAGAGTTTAATACTTAAATAAAGATTTCATTTCGATCTGTAACTAAAGATACACTGAAATGGCTTACGGGCGTCAACAAAACCCGGAACATGGAACATTCCGGAACATCCCGGAACATCCCGGAACATTCCGGAACATTCCGGAACATTCCGGAACATCCCGGAACAGGGCAAATTATCACAAAATGAATGAAAAAAAAGTAATAAAAAAATGCTGATCGTCAATAAAAGATATTGAATAAAATAGAAGGAAATGAAATAAAATAAAATAAAATAAAATATAATGATATAGAATAAATGGATAAATAAATATATGATCTGTGACTAAATGAACGAATATATAAACTCTGGCTAAATACGCCTCATTTCTCGAATTCAAAAATATCTCGGATACCATTGAGGCTTTATTTTGGGAATCGAGAGACGGTTTACTTGATATGAGAGAATTAAAGCATTTTCTCAGTCACGCACGCAGTAGTCTCCTTTGGCATTGCGTGACGACCCTAAGAGCGGCTGCGTAGGAGACTACGCATGCAGTCACGCGGTTCCACTTTCCTGGCACCTTTTTGAGTTTCCTGGTCTCATGTTTATTCGGTTGTTTAAGGACGTTTTGTGTTTAAGTTGATTTCCAAAGTAAAAGTGTGCAGAGATGAATGAACGTAAATTATACTAACCAAAAGAAAAAGTCAGCTGTTCTACACTTGGAGAGCGCACCTTCTAAGATAACAAATTTCCCTCCCTTTCTTAAGCTGCAACTGTAAAAAGGCACCGCTTTCGGTGAAGGTTTGTGTTTCAAACTAAAATATCCGACACAAAAATTATATCAGTTTTTTAATTTAGTTATAATTTTTATAGATTTATTCTTCTTGTCTTTGTCTTTTCTCAGCCGTAATGATGAGTTAATTTAATGTGTCTTGTTCAGTTTTTCTGCAAATCCAGTTCTTTGTCACAGATCTGGTAACTCTTACTGGTTACTATGTGGCTTAATCCACTTTTTTTAAGGAGGCCAAGAAACCAACACGGTAGAAAATCACATGATAAAATTGGCGGGAAAGTACTACTGTTAGACCTTATTTTAAATTTTGTTTGTTTGTTTGTTCGTTTGTTTTCGGTTGTTTCTTTAATCGCTTTCTCTTCCTTTCTTTCTTTTTTTTCATTTATTTTGTGATAATTTGCCCTGATTCGGGATGTTCCGGAATGTTTCGGAATGTTTCGGGATGTTCCGGAATGTTCCATGTTCCGGGTTTTGTTGACGCCCCACTGAAACGGCGATTCTAAGTTTAGTCGTTAAATTGGGACTGAAATGTCATTCACTTCAAAAATGAAGAAACCACAAATATAAAAATATAAGGAAGATAAAATATTCCATAAGTGAACAAAAACATATGGAGCTTTACACTAAGACTATAAACTTAATAAAAAAATCCTGACGACAGAGCAACTCTTCAGGTGTTGAATACTAAATTACGAATTAGTTAAAACAAAACAATATGCGGTGCAGAAGAAAAACAACCTAGATTAAAAAAACAACACAGACTCAATCCAGAATAGTCACGATTTCTACTTCTCGAATAAAATACACTACTGACTAAAATTGTTCAAAGAAAAATATATATATGTTATTCACCGGCCGGGAGGTCTGTATAGGGAAAAACCGTGCCCGAGGTCTTGAGTATGGCCCAAGGCCGCAGGCCGAGGGCCGTACTCAAGACCGAGGGCACAGTTTTTCCCTATACGGACCGACCTAGGCCGGTGAATAACGTGTTTATTTTTTTCTGCAATTTTGGAGGTGGAACGAGGCGAATTGATTTGAGAACTGTTTGTAAACAGTCCTTCTACGTGCGCTACTTCCTACGCTCAAAGTTAGTTAAAATTATTAAGCTTCTGAGAAAGAGCCGCTGGCAAACCGTAGGGATAAAGGATAGACTAACAATAAAACAGTACTGAAAATAATTATATCATAAAACAATAAGCGTTACTGGAACAAAGCCCAACGTCTCATAGCAAGAATAAAGAAATAAGCTTTGTCTTGTTCAAAATGAAATCACACGTTTAAATTTGGTTTTCAGTACCGAAAGATCTTTATTTAACAAGTAAGACTTTTAGTGAAAACTAAGGCATACGCTCCGCGAACTCTGCTGCATATCTTAGTATTTTAAACTCTTTTGTTCGTTCTTGGTCAAGATTTTCGCAAACTGTTGATATGCAGCAGTTCTTGTCGAAGACACAGCGATGCGAGGTTTTTTGTTTGACTATTTTTAGCTAACAATCATTAATAATCATATATTGTCTTGAGTGAAGCTAAATGGGACAAGATTAGAAAAGAGATCTCCAAGGAAAATAACGAAATTTTAAACGAGAAACGGAGGTCAAAAGACTAATGCATGGTTCAATTTTACCTGTTACCATCCCCCCCCGGGCAACCCCGGGGACAAGTCCAACCCTTCGGTCCCGGGGGTGGGGAATTGTTTGAAGCCGTCTTGTCCCGGGGGGAGGGGGGCGGGGCAAATCGAAAATAACTTCTTGTTGTTCTTGTGAAGTACGTCACTTCTCGGTTGACGCCGGACCGCGTGGAGAAGACCGCCTATTTCCAGGGAATCTCTAGAATTTGTAGCAGACTGGTTAGAGAAGAATAATCTCTCAAAATTAAAGTCTGTATTCGAAGGTACTTTCATTATAAATTGTTAAACGAATGTGCGTTTGATGCGTACTCGAATGGATGGAGTTCGTCACAAACAAAGAAATATTTCTTCGGCGTATATATGTGCCTACTAACACGACTTAAAGAGACTCTATATGAAAACGGATGCACGGCTTTATATTAAACAGGTCTCAGTCCAGTGTTCATCCTTATGAAACGAGCTAAGAAAAACTCCTTTAAAATGCTGCCATCAATTTGTTCACGGGCGTCTTGTGCGTATGTGCTATATTTAGAATAAATCACATGGCGAAGACCACTTCTTTACTCGCTAGCCGTATGCCAGTGCGGTTAGAGGTTTTTCTTCAGTTTCTTTTTCAAATATAGTGTTCATGTTTTTATTACATTATACGTGTAGTGTCCTTCGTTCAAGAAACTCTAGAAAAGCGTTTTAGTTCTTTCAAAACGTCTGGTTTAGCTATTGTATGGAAATCAATATCGTAATTTCTGTTTTGTACACAAAACAACGTATTTGTCGTCGACAAGGAGTCCCGGGGGTTGGGAATTGTCTCCTTCTGCATGCCCGGGGGTGGGGAATAGACTGCCAAGTGAGAACAAAATTGCAAATCCCCGGGGGTGTGCCCGGGGGGGGGGATGGTAACAGGTACAATTGAACCATGCATAACTTGCAGTTAACCCGTGTTAAATCAAATGGCGTGTCAATAAGAAAACTACAACTCGAAAAAAGCAAGCAGCAAAATTTTCTCAACAAAACCCCAGGAATACTCGCCTTTTTCAGAGAATAACCAGGCTTTTTGTTCCATTGTTGATATTTCCTTTCACTTTACAACGGTTAGTGAGAGAAAAGTTCCATTTTTAAGAAGAAAAATCGAACGTTTCGCTGTGCTGGAGTAAAATGATTTCACTTCAAGTTTTCCCGCGGTTTAGAGCGGTCCGTACGCGGGGTCCGGATAGGAAAAAACTGGACCGGTGGAACGCGCGTCAACAGCCAATCAAATTCAAGGATTCCGGATTCCGGACCGGAAAAATGCTTAAGAAAAAAATAATGAAAATTACGCACTAAAGTTCAAAAGAAATTGCGCATATAAGAACTTATATCAGATTGCTCACTAATGAAAATTCCTTTAATGAATAAAGACGGAAAAAGGGACAAGAAACCTTCAAAAACATGAAATGTCATTCACATACGAAGCACTTGTTTGCCTAGGAAAGCAAACTGCATTCAGTTTTCCCCTCGAGTGAAGTTACTCGCGAGCCGACAAACGGGAACTACAAGGTAATTTTTCACGGATATTTTAAACAAGTTTTTAAAACATTTCAAGAAAATTACCGTAATTTACTGAACATGTAAAGTCACTCAATTAAACAATTTTTACAGTGTAAATCCACAATCAAATCTGTAATCTACTTTACTACTGAACTGAAAGAAGGACTTTAAAATCTAAACGAAAGTCGCCGGGTTCTTTCCAGATCTCGCTAGCTTTGAAAAAAACAAGTATGTCCTCGAACAAGGATTTCTTGCCTTCAAGCTCTCCAATATCTTCTATATGCGCCATCGAGATTAAAGCAATCCTTTTCCTTTTCATGATGAACTGTTACAAGTCTTCATTCCAAGAATTTATTACAATTATCGTATTGAAAATCGAGCCTACGAGGAACCAGCCGCCATATTGTTTACTTCAGCTACAAGAAAAAAAGACATTCCGCCTCCCCCGGTCAGGTTGTCTTGGGACTCCCCTCACCCTCTCCCAGAGTCTGTACGGACGGACGGACGGACGCTGACGTCAGAACCAAAATTTTTCGGATCAACGGGTTACCAAATTTGCTTACCTATGGTGCTCCGCGAGCTCCACTATTACTTTCCAAAACATGAAAATTTACTGTGTTCTTAGATACACAGTGTCCGTCAGTCAGTCAGTCAGTCAGTCAGTCAGTCAGTCAGTCAGTCAGTCACTGACCCTAGATAACACCAACTTACAACAAGCAACTGCCAGCATGTCATCGAACTGATCGGCAAGTTCATCCAAATCGTCATACAATCGTACAGTTCCATTGCTACCAGCAATCTCTCGCATTTTGGCCTCTTCTTCGATTGCTTTTGGTCCAATTCCCATGACTGTAATGTCAACACCTTTGCTCTATTGAACGAAAATAACATAATTCGTAGTCAGTGTGGCATTTTGGAACAGTAGATGAAAACAAAACCCAACTTGATAAACGCTCTTGAATACTAAAAATAACGGCATGCAAAAATATAAAGTTTTGTAGACATCTGATTCAAACTCGACAACTGTTTTATGAGCAGATAGTTTGGCTTTACTTTCATCCATGCGTGTCTAAAAGTTCTTTATCTACTCAGATCCTTACAAAACTTTACAATGACACCGACGAGAAATGTTGGGAGGAAAGCTTGTCATTCACGAGCCACGGGCGAGTGATTTGCAGGCGAGCGAGCTTTTCCAGTGTTCTTGCCACATCTTTATTACACCCATACGCACATAAAAAATCTAGTTTATTGCTTTTATGAATAACTTTTGGAAACTCTTGTCAATTTAATTTTGTGTTCAGGCATCGTACTCGCAACTGCATTCGTCATGTGACACGGGAAAACAAATACGCAGCCGCTGAAAGTATAAATGAACGCGACTCGCTGCCAAAAAGCACACACTCACTACGAATCCGTTAGTCCTTGGGAGCCTCGCTGTTAGGCTATCCTTTCTTTAGATATTAATTTTAAACTGGCGTGCTACAAATCATGTCTGGAAACAACGTTTGCAAATTTCAAAGTGCCTAATAAACCCCTGATACTAGAAATATATTAATTCTTGTTGTAGATTCCGTCAGCGTCGACCGGAGAGCGCTGTAGTACAACACTTTATGCTACATTGTACAGTATAGTTCAGTATATTCGGCTTCTCTAGTTAGCTTTTGGCAAATATTTGGAATTGTTGATACTTATTAACACCTTCCGCGGATCCAGTCATTTTACTTGAACGCAAGGCTTCCGATTCTGTCGATAGTGTACAGAAGCATTTGAATTACCTCCAATGCGTTCGTGGAATCAGCAAATGGAATCAAGGGCCTCTGATCGGCACCGGCTATCTTTGGCTTTCCATCAGTTAAGACAAGTAAGATATCCTTGGCCTTTGGTCTATCACCTCCTTCAGGGGTAAACAGTTTCGTCACGGCCAGGTGCAAGGCGATATCTGTACGAGTTCCCCACACCGTTGTTTGGCTCGTGATGCTGTCATTTAAATTGCGGTGCAAATTAGTCTTGTTGTAGTACTGAGGGTCTGTGAAGTTAAATCGGATCACCACGTCAAAGTCAAAGGTGACAAATGCGTAGTGATTGCCATAAGGAGACACGCCCAGTCTGTCTACCAACGTATTGAGGAGGCCAATCAGCTGATGAAGATCGTCTGACGTCATGCTTGCTGACGTGTCAGCCAGAAGAGCCATATCCACGATCTTGTTAGGACATTTACCTAAATTGACAAGGAAGTAATGGAACAGGGCGTCAGAATCGAGAGGTCATGATCAGGTGCATCGTATGCTTGGATAGCAAGCCCCTTTGTCGTCGTTTGCATCAAAGTGTGGACATCCCACGAAAAAACATGACTTTATTTGGTATCAAGCATTCGCCACTCTAGAAACGAGAAGGGATCTGGGATAAAACACAAAATGTAGCAGAAATCAATTAATTACAAAGAAGTGGTCCATCATATGAAAGAGCATGTCAGACCTACCAGCCTTGTCAAGGTTAAGATCGTTTTCAAATATAGCGCAATTCCGATCTAACGTCTTCGTTTTGAGAAGCTTTTCTCCCCGAACCAAACAAACTCTTTAAATTGTCCGATTTTTGGAAGCCATTTATTCTGTTGCTAATTAATCGATTAGCTCCAAATTTTCGAGGTGGTGTATCAGAAAACGATCTTCTTTTCTATCAATCAATTAATTTTGAAAACTCATTCACAGTCCTCAGGCACTCGTTTCTCAAGTGGCCAATGGCATGATTTGGCATCGAACATTTGAATTTTAAGTGTACTATGTGCATTGTGCGAGCTTTTGAATCCTGAGCTGTCGACCAGAAACAACGTTTTTGGCCAGATTTTGTTTTGTCATAGGTTAAATTTGTCAGAAAACTGAAACGGTTTATCCTAGACACGATTAAGCAAATGTTCGCATTCCAACACTCTCGTGAAAGAAAGTGTCCTGTTTTAGGACACGCCATTAGGGAAGAGTCCAGATTTAAAACCGTCGACTTTCAAGTCTTAAAGGGGCCGGAAAAATAGAAAAAAGGAGAAAAACGTTAAACAAACGTTTTTGGTTTGTTATCCCTTCAAGAATTCATTTGATTTCTTCGTCTTGGTTTGACCAAACACAGCAAAATCCCCGTGACGTAGTGACGCTGTTTTACATGCAAGAAAAAGTTGTCCGAGTGAAATTTAATTTTAAAAAATGGACCTAGTTTACCCAAATGGCTGTGAAATACGAAACAAATAACCAACCTGTCATGTTGCAAGGCAGGGCTGAAAAGAGAATAAACAGAAATAGTAAATGCCTTCAAGTGACATTGAAACTGTATGTGAAGAAAGGAAAATGGCACGTGTGCCTACATAACCTAACTCAAACGCGGCTGCGTATCCAATCATAGTGCACTTAATTGATAATAATAATAATAACAACAATAATAATAATAATAATCATCATCATCATAATAATAATAATAATAATAATTACTGTACTTAAGTGTTACTTCTACTTCTAAGCAGTTCGCAGGCGTCGGGCGCGCACACGTACAGTGTGCAGATGTACTGAAGCAGAGCCAAGTGCATGACTTAGGCCTAAAAGATGTTGTTTATCTATCGGCTGATAGAACCTTTCGTGTTTGAACCACATAGCAACCGAGCAGTACTTTCGTACGCTACATTTAGTTTATCACTATTTAAAAAGCCGCGTTTTTCGGGTAAAACTGTTTTTTGCTGATCATAAATTTATTTAATATGGTAGAACTTCTTCCTCATACTTCATAAACATGTATCGCGCCTGTTATGAGTTTTTTCTTTAAAGAACCGTTTATTTGCACTGTAATCCACCAGGCTAATTCTGATTGGCGGGTTTTACTGTATTTAACAATTAGAGTTTCGAGCATTTTTTTTCGTTTGAAATTGGGCGCAAGTGGGATTCATGGGTTAAAAGAGAATTAATGATACCAACTTACGACAAGCATCCACCAATACTTTATGAATATGCCTTGAAAGTACAGTAGCATTTGCCTCAAGGTACACTGTGCCATTGTTGCCAGCCATTTTTTTCATTTCTTTTTTTGCCCACGCGGCCAGGTTTTTTCCAATTCCAGCAACAGTGATATCAACACCCTTGATCTAAAGAAAACATTTATTACCATAAACTTCAAAATCGTTGTGATATATGAAGTGATCAGATATGTGAACTGTGGATTGCAGGGAGGTGTCTTAATACACTTAAAAAATATAAACAAATTTGTCGAAAGACAACAAAAATTATCGTTAGGAACATTTTGACACTTGTTAGAGATACAACCAAACTTTGCATTTCATTTTCTCGGCCAAAAAATGTTGTTGTTGGGAGATAAGTACAAGCAAGAGAAGCTGATCCGCTCTTGGTACGACAAAAGGAGATACGAGAAGAACGCGTTTGGAGTTTAGGAAGGCCTTCAGTGGCTTTAGAACTTGTCTCAGAACTAGTTTAACGTTGATTAATTTTTGATTTTAAACGATGCACCTTTCAGAGATCGATCGTTCAGACAGTAACACTCTTTTTTATTCCCAGAGGCAAACCGTATATCAGTTTAAAGTGTAGCTCTGTCTTTAAGTCTGCATATGGAATCCCTGGATGTGGCCATTCAGTTAAAAGCTACAGAGCACTTCTTTTGCAATTCCAGTGACGGTGTTTGTAATGCTGTATATTCAAGGTGGTTCTAAGATTTGAGCTTTTCTGAAATCATAAGACGTGACAATTCGAATGAAAACTACTGAGCAATACTTTCCAGTGGTACTGTTTATTATACAGTTCAAGGTGGTTCTAACTTTGGAGTCCATGGATGAAATCCTAAAGTGTGACCATTCAAATGAAACGTCTTTAGCAGTACTCTCCCGAGGTGCTGTTTATTATGCAGTTCAAAGTGGTTTTAAGTTTTGAGCTTGTGCGGGATGAAATCCTAAAGCGTGACCACTCAAATAAAAGCGTCTGACCAGTTCTTTTCTTTGGTACTGAGCATGACTATTATGCTGTACAGTTGTTCTAAAGTTTACGTCTGTGGATAAAATCCCGAAGAATAACCACGCAAATGAAAGCTACTGAGTAAATTTTTTCAGCAAGACTGTTCTTCAGTTGCTGAGAATCTTTCGGCACTGGTTTGAGTTCGAGCGCTCTCTGGATTGAAACATTTGCATTAACACGTGACTCACTTCCAATGCTTTTGTGGTTTCTGAAAACTGCATGAAGGGTTTTTTATCGTTCTTGGGAAAGATTCTTTGTTTTCCATCAGTCAAGACAAGTACGACATCAACAGCATCTGGCCTGTCTCCTCCCTCAGGGGTAAACAGCTTCGTCGCGGCTTCAAACAAGGCGATATCTGCGCGGGTTCCCCAGCCCTTTGGTGCTCGTTTGAGTATCCTTTTCAACTTTTTCTCCAAGGCTTTCTTGTTGTAGTAACGTGAGCCTGTGAAGTTGTTGTGGATTACGACGTCAATGTCAAACGTAACAAGGGCGACGTGAGTTTCTTCCGCGGACACGTTGAAATTGTCCAACAAATCACTGACGACCGCCTTTATCTCGGTGCGTTGTGGCCGTCGTATGCTTTTCGACGAGTCAACAAGAATAGCCAGATCAAGACGGCAGCGACTTGCATCTAAATTGACGAAAAGAGAATTTTTGGAAGTTTATTGTTTTTAATTTATTATACCCTTTTGAAAGTTTGAAGTTTTTGCAACTTTATAACTTTATAGGCAACACGATTTTTTCTTGTTAGATCACAGGTAGCCAAAGCTTGAGTTATGACTGAAAATTAATAAAATTTTATGAAATAAACATTGTTTCTTTGTTTATATCTTACGTACTTGCTATCTAGAGCAAAACTTCGCTCTCCGAGCGAGAATAAGCGTCTTTCTAATTTTTGCTCCCAATTAGTATTATATTATGCAAAGGTTGTACACTGATCTGCCATTTCACCCGCACAAAAGCATACCTCTTTTCACTAAATGAGCTATATTTCTTGAAATGGGCCATTTTCCACTCACAATTTCCTCAAACCTGAATGAATCCATAGCCGAAAAACAACTATACGCCGGAAAAGTTCCATCGTTCCCAACATTTTGTCACCATAAACGGCAATATTTTGAGCTTCTTTTATAAGAAATCAAATGTGGGTATTCGACCGCCGACCTCTGCGCACAAATATATGCCAATGTGCTAAATAATTCGTACAAGACAAAATCTACTGTGTCGGGGAGGCGTCCTGCAAGAAGAAATTGCCACGCTTCAAACATAAAACGTCGCGCCCCAACACAGTAGCTTTTGCCATGTCCACGCCATTATGCGAATTATCCAGTGAGAAGAGAACAGCGAGATGAGATTAGCATATTTGCATATATTTGTGCGCAGAGGTCGGCGGTCGAATACCGACATTTGAATTCTTACACAAGAAGCTCAAAATATTGCCGTTTATGGTGACAAAATGTTGGGAAAGATGGAACTTTCCCGGCGTATAGTTGTTTTTCGACTATGGATTCATTCAGTTTTGAGGGAATTGTGAGTAGAAATGGTGCATTTCAAGAAATATAGCTCATTTAGTGAAAAGAGGTATGCTTTTGTGCGGGTGAAATGGCAGATCAGTGTGCAACCTTGGCATAATATTATAATACTAATTGGGAGCAAAAATTAGAAAGACGCTTATTCTCGCTAGGAGAGCGAATTTTTGCCCGAGATAGCAAGTACGTAAGATATAAACAAAGAAACACTGTTTATTTCATAAAATTTTATTAATTTTCAGTCATAACTCAAGCTTTGGCTACCTGTGCTTAGATGTGAGTGAATGCATGGCGTTGACATGTGGCGTCCTCGCGAAGAATAGGACGTTTTATGCCGGAAAAACTACTGCATATTGAATGGTTTTTCGTTTGGAAATATCTTCAGAAAGTTAAGGGGACGCAAGCCTGACCTGGACTCTGCTAAAAAGTGTATCCTAGTCAAGTTTATTTGCAAGCTTCAAAAATTAAGAGACAAAGTATATTTGAAACAATCAAATAATCAAAGTAACACATTTACAACAACAACAACTGGATGATTTCAGTGAGGACCAGATGAAAGAAGCAATTTACGTTTCTGCTCAAACATCCTTTCTTCATGTTTAGGGGGACAGGTCTTTGAGTTCAAGTATTGTTTACATTGTTAATACCGTCTGATGGGCGTGTGAAGGCGAAAGTAAACAAGGCTACACATGTGGATTTAAGTTCTGTGGAGAATGCAAACTACATCCTGAGAGTTACCGTGTGGCATGAAATTTTCGCGGGAGTTTAATTTCGCGGATTGCCGATTTTTTTTGTTTCGCGGGAACAAATTTTCGCGAATTTCGATTTTAGACTTTATCACAGGGAACAAATTTTCGCGGATTTTCCATTCCCCACCTAAGAGTTTGCCTGCATGCATACATACATATAATATTTTACAAAATTTAATTTTTGTTGCAGGTTGAAAGGG
Source organism: Siderastrea radians (assembly GCA_964017195.1). Lineage (NCBI taxonomy): Eukaryota > Metazoa > Cnidaria > Anthozoa > Scleractinia > Rhizangiidae > Siderastrea > Siderastrea radians. The sequence continues at coordinate 14,156,877 of OZ024896.1, forward strand.
ATCTTAGTTTTTGAAATAACCAGTGTTTACATTAACGAGTTACTTCATAACAATGAAAAACAAATGAAATGCAAACCTTGTCCTTGACAGCTGCCTGAAAAATAATGTATTCACATTAATTGTCTTCAAGTACACAGCAACATATTCTTATAAAATATTATCAACTGTAACCTGAATAGGAGGAACAAAGGAAACGTACGTTTTTACCCCGCCGTCAGGACGTGCCCTTCTTCTTCTTTGATTTTTTTTTATGATCACTTGCCCCAGACCTCCGGTTTTTGCTTGGCCAAACAAATATTCGTCGCAAACTTCCGCTATACGACTTGGGCTCGTATGGTGAGTGACCGTAATGTGTTTTGCACCCTGAGGGGAAGGAGAACAACGGCGGGGTCAAATGCCCCTGGGGCTTTTCTTGTTAAACAAGAGCCATCTCTTAATTGCTGAAACGCCGAATTTAGTAGTCAGAGTATGAACTTCGCAATAATCTTTCTGGACAAACCAAAAGGATCAGTTGCAGAGAAAAAAAAAGTTTATTTTACCTTATTTTAGTAATTTTATAATTGCCCATGATTGACAGTTACCATGGCGTCGTAGATTTTCGGGAAAAATTGTGGCCATTGCTCGAAAAGTTTTGAATAAATATGAAGCTCCTAGTTTTATGGCCAATTACCTCAATTCGCCATTATTTAATTGTTCGCAAATTTTTCCGTACGTTGGTCTGTAAAACGTAATGAGGAAATGTATAGAAAAATGCTTTCTTTCATGTTTAGAATAGAATGGTACGGTTATCCTTGTAAAAATTTGGCATATATGTATTTTCAAACTTCGTTGCCCGTTGAAACTTACCTAAGGGCAGGCCAAGAATGACAGCGGTTAGAAGCCACAAAGTGTCCATCGACAATTTGAAATTCCAACTACGAAAAGAGGCAAAGTGTGTATTCATTAACACACAACAAAGAAACAATAATCGTAGAAGTTTTATTCATTCGACTGAATTTTTTTCACGGGATTTGATGAAGAAATATCCTAATATCTTCAACGGGGAGGGTTTACGACGGATTCCGCTCAACGTTCGAGCAATAAGTGCAAAAAATATTTACCAAAAAACTACTCATAGCACGGTAACATTTTAAATGCTATTTGAAACATCTCACTCTAGTTCACTTGCCCAAGTGACCCCGCGATGAAATTCTCAAGCATTCTCAAGAAAATTAATTTCAAATCTCGTAAAAGTATGCTAAAAACGGGCGCCATTTTGTTTTGAATTGACATGAAGCGTCTTTTTAATTGAAATATTGATAACTTCAAATCCAATTTTCTCTCGCGGGGTCAGCTTGGGAGGAAAAGTAATGATAAGTTCTTCTTATCTGTTCTCAAAATGTGACAGTGCTGCAAGCATTTTTTTGGTAACTTAATTTTTGCACTTACTGCTCGAACGTTGAGCGGAAATCGTCTTACTCTGCCATCTAGCTAAAACAAACAAACAGACAAAAATCAAAAGAAAAGAAAAACAAACAAACAGAAAGACGTTTTAAAAAAGTGTTGAACAGGGTAATAGGGTCGGCACACAAACTTTACGTAGGTAAATATGAGGTTTCCCTTGGGAAAGTGGCATTTTCCCGTGTCACCGGTTTATTAACTTCGGGAAAATTTACTCAGGTAAGTTTTCAAAAGCAAACCCTATGTGGATTAAAGGGTCATTTGATTTCCCCAAGTAAACCTACCAATGAAAAGCTGAGTTTTGGACACTGCACGTGCAACGCGTGATCAGCTAGTCGACCTAATTTGCATCAGGCGTCCTTGTATAAAAGATAGAAGGTGGATTCTTCTGGAACAATAATGCTGCAAGCACTAAAATTTCACGAAACCTGAGATCTACAGCACGTTTTATTTTATGTGTATCGAATATTTTTGTTTCTCAGGAAATGTAGCTGACCAGGGATTTGGTAGCGTATCCGTTGGAAATGGTTTCTTCATCTTCTTATTTGGTTCATAAGAAAAAACTTAACGTTTGAAAGAGCCGAGTGTCGCTGAAACAGTGAATTTTAAAAACAATCACGGACCAATACACAATAATTTTACAATTGTCCCAGTTTTACCCAGCGAAAGTTATAACCCATCCAGAAAACTCCCTGGGTACATGCAACCTTGAATTACCCAGGTAAATAAAAACTTACCAGCTAACTTACCAAGGGAAAATCATACTAGGGAAATCATGTTTACCACGGGTAGTAAACAATATAGAGAAAAATAATAAATAAACTAATTTATAAAATTATATAAATAAATAAATTAGCAAATAAACCAATCAAGGACAGAATATGACTGTCCCTTAATCAAGTCCCCTCGTGAACTTGTCCTAGCGACACAAATTTGTTCCAAGTCCCTGCAACCAGTTCCCTCATGTTAACACTAAGCAGAGTAAAGGCTGTAAAGTTTAAGGTGGTTAGTCATATATATAGGAGACAGTCACAATTTTACGATTTATATTAGAACATCTTCCAAAGAAGAAGAAGAAGGAGAAGAAGGAGGAGGAAGAGGAGGAAGAGGAGGAGGAGGAGGAGGAGGAAGAGGAGGAGGAGGAGAAGGAGGAGGAGGAGGAAGAAGAGGAGGAGGAGGAGGAGGAGGAGGGAGAGGAGGAGGAGGAGGAGGAAGAGGAGGAGGAGGAAGAGGAGGAGGAGGAGGAGGAGGAGAAAGAGGAGGAGGAGTTACATAACAATCTACTAAATATTGAGTATAATATAGTAGTTGGCTTCACACTAGAAGCTAAGTTTGTTTCAAGGAAGCACTTGACTCAAGTGCACTTGAAAATTTCAAGTCGCACTTTACAAAACTTGGCTTCACACTTGATGACAAAGTATGTTATTTGAGGTACAAGTTGTCAATCATCTTTCGCGGTAAAATCAGTCACGTATATCACAAATTGCTCGCTTGTGAAATCATAAGGCCTTTACAACAGAGGATAGTTTTTTGTAATTTCCTATTTATTTTGTCGTTACTTTTAACCCAAAGGGTTTCAACATTATAAGAAATACACAGGTACTTCGTTCTTAACGAGTACGTGTCAGCAACGCGAAGGAACAAGCAACATCTTCTTCTGCTTTTCTCAAGAATGGTTCAACAACGTGGTTTTTGGCAAAGAAACAGCCGCAGGGCTTGGGGTTGGCCTCGTCCACAAAATTGGTTTAAAGTGCTTTTAGCTAACCGAGACATGGATCCACTATGGAAAATGCCAGTCGTCCATTTTGAGTTTTTTATCTCAGCTGGCAAGTTGTTTTGTCCTTTCATCAGAATCGTGACGACGCTGCACGCCGCTTTCGTTTGGCTTCCATTTCCTAGATTTCGCATCGGTCAAGTGCGTTCTCAAGTGTGGTGTAGACCATACTTGGCGGCGTACTTCGGCTTCTTTGAACTAAGAAAGTTTCCATGGTCACTAAGTTAAGTTCAAGTACGTTTTACCCTTCACACTCAAAGTAGTTCCAAGTGCACTTAGATTGTACTTACAAGCTCTAGTGTGAAGCCCAGTAGTATTAGGCCGGTTCTCACTAGAGCCCTTAAGTGCACTTGGAGTGCACTTGATACCATACTTGTGGTGTGAACTCCTTCCTGGGGGCGTCTTCTAAGTCAGACTTACGTTTCAATAGGAGCACTCATCTGATTTATTTACACGTTTAAATCTCTTTGTAAAGTGTATCAAAGAGGTAAAAATTAACATCAGCTGAATGTAATTAGAAAGTTCAATAATTTGCATTAGTTCGTTTTCTATAATCTCCATATTTTTCTTCTTTTTTTATTATTAAAAACGTCTTTTTGAGTGGCACGTGCTGTTGGTTTGTACGGAATCACCCAAGTGTAGCTCGCGTACTTGGTGTGTGAACGTTTTAATGACCGAACTTTTTGGTTTCTTTGTTGCCCTGGCGATAAGTGTAAAACAAAAGGGTCCAAGTGCAGTTAAAAGTAAGGTCTACCCCTTACTTGGGAGCGCACTTGACCACTGACAGTACAGCCTTGCAGCTAAAAGCACGTGGGCGCACAACTTTGAATTCTACAGGGAACAAGCTCTCTGCCTTTGCTTGGTTTTCGATTCTGTAGTCCGGGCGACTTCAAAAACACTCACAAGTTTTACTTCAGCTGTTGTATCTGAAGGCGTATTTCAAGCCGACTTAGGGTAAAAAATTCTCTTTTGAAAAAAAGATTGTGGTCTAATTCTTAGGCTTAGCCAATCAACAACACTACAACTATGCGCGCATTTAATACTTACGAGATACAAAAACATGTTTTTAAGGCGAGCACGAATAATACCCCAGAAATTAACAAAAAGTGAGCATAGTGTTACACCAGGCTCTAAGACGAGTTATATTGAATTGAGTTCAAGTAAGACTTGACTTGATAAGAAAAATTATTCTCATTGTCGACTTCGCGTTTTATGCAAATCGTACTTTCGTCCTGTAACTTTGTTCATCAAGCTTATCATGACTGCATGCCAACTTGTGCTTATAAGTAACTTGCATCTTAACACGCGCAGTTTTGCCGGAAAATCTATTGTCTCGTCTTTCCAAAGCAGACCTCAAGTCTACTCGATTTTAAGTGCACTTCAAGTGCACTTTGGTCGCTAGTGTGAACCGGCCTAATTATTTGCCGTATAGGGAGAAGTAAAGTGTGGTTTAAAGGAAAAGAATTGGAGGGAAAGATACTAAAGAAGGCGATTTTACAATACATTAGGTCCATTAGAAGGACTCTTAAAATCGGCAGAACCCTCAAATGTTTGAAGCAGTGGATCCGTTTAAAAGGACTGCATCTGGTCACAGCAACCGGACGCCCTAAGATGATATTAACAATTCTTATAGCCAAAACAGGAACAGTGTTCCTTCGAAGAACAAACAGTGAAGTAGATCAATGCAATATTAATTTTATTTTTAGTTTCAATATTATTGTTTTCAAATGAAGAGTGAAAATTAGATAGGATTTATTCCTGTGACATATAAGTTGGATTTTGACAGATTTCGGGATTTGCATAACTTTTCTCCCAATGAAAATTCACATAGTTTAATTTTGCTAATACTTTGTTAGCGTAAACAACTCCATTCAATCCTATCCGGACACTAAAACGTTACGTCGTATTATGAATTTATTGGAAAAGCTAGTAACGAGAGAAAAGGGCCAGGAAACCTATTGAATCAGCCATTTTCCCCATTGTTAGCCGTCTTTGCAGCAGAATCCTCTCCAATCTCTTTAGGAGCAACAATATAAGGTCTTTTAATTTGACACCTGTATTTGTATGCAGATGAAACAGGTAATGATATTATTGAATATTTAAGATATTGGGGAACGAAAGCTTTTTTTTCGTAAAATCATTTCTCTGATGTTTCAATTTGAATAACCAATCCCGCTAAATAAAAGGCCGATTCTCAGTTTTCCATAAAAGAAACAAACTTGTAAATCAGTTGAGAGGTAAAACGTTCGTGGGAAAGGAATATCAGCACAACCGCCAGTAAGACCTCAAACAAACAGTTTTAACGTTAGTTTTCATTCAACACTGATCGGCATTGTTGGCCAACTTGGCCAACGTGAAATCATGTTGAATTTACAAGCCCACCGTCTAGTGTTGTCGCTGGTGCATAAAGAAGAAGAAGAAGAAGAAGAAGAAGAAGAAGAAGAAGAACAACAACAACAACAACAACAACAACAACAACAACAACAACAACAACAACAACAAACCACCGCAAAATTTTCCTAGTTTGTGACGTTTGGGCCTCGTTCGCGCTATAGAGCATCGTGCGAGACCTGAGACCGTCTGAGAAATTTATGTCTTGCGCAATGGTATCCCTTTTGCAGACAAAAAATTTGAAGAAAAAAATAAAAGTATAGAGCCATCAAAGTAAGGATCCATGCTGCCAGTAAAACAAGGTTTCACGGGAGAACATCTTCGGGTCTACTTTGCTTGATGCTTCTAGGGTTGCCTCATGATAACCATCACCTCTCTACAGCAGCCACGATTTCTCGTCCCGACAGCCCATCATTTACTCATGTACTCTTACTGAAACCTTCCCTTATGGCCACCTCCCTACTAGACTGAGAAGGCTTCTCCTAAACTGCTAGCTGTGCACTTGCCCGCTCACCTCTGGTGTCTGTCGCGCTTTAATTTGTCGTTCGTCCCGCGTACCTTCACCTGATTGCATGTTCGTCCTTTCGTTTTCTTAGTCTTTCCTTCGCTCTTTCTTTCAGTCGTCTTTCATTCTTTCTTTAGCTCGTTCGTTCGCTCGTCTGTATTGTCGCTTGGGCATCCATTCGTCTGGTTGTATGTTCCTCCGCCTTTCCACCACTCGCTTTTGTGAAGAGAGTATTCTTACGCCCGTTATTAACCTTTTATCGCCATAAATTCTGACAGCGGTTTGTCATTGTACAGAGACTCAACAGTATGTACGTAGTATTCACTTTAAAACAGAGCTTTCAATACCTTGTCCCAGAGCGCTTTCACTTGTCCTCTCTCAATTTTTTGAAAGCTGCTTATGCGAGCTACGTATTTCTAGTTGATATTGGTTTTTGTACCGTACCAACAAAATATATCATTTTAAAGGCATGGTTCCATTTCAAAACTGTCAAAACTGTCTTCACAACTACTAATGGTAGAGAATACAACTCAAAAACTTGTCAGGTTGGGATCATGACCCATAATAGTTTTACTGTTGGAATGTGGCAATATCACTTACTTATTAGCACTTTCCGAAAAATTGTTTTATGTTGAACCTTATTAATACGAAATTATGATGTTTTGTACAGGCCCCGGTTGTTCAAGGGTGGATAACGCTATCCACCGGATAAATTGCTATCCAGTGGATAAATGATAACAAAACAGAATACACTATCCACTATATATAGAGGATATTACACGACGGCGCGAAGGTATGAATTTTATTTTCGAGTGGTATAAACAATATTTTACGAACGAGCGCAGCGAGTGAGTAAAATATTGTTTTTTACCACGAGAAAATAAAATTCGTATCTTCAAGCCGCCGTGTAATTTTCTTTTTATTATATAGACAAGAGTGTTTTTACACAAAAGACAGTGTAAAAGCGGGAAATGACGTCAGCGATGTCCTCACTTCCTCACTAGTGACTAGTGAGGATATGGAAAACACGCCACTTGAGTCCCGGATGTAGTTTCGTATGAACTTTATGAGTGGTATATTTTCCACTGAAACGCTCTTGTCTATATAATAAAGTGATTTATCCGGTGGATAGCGTTATCCACCCTTTGAACAACCTTACGCGTGCAGAGATCTATTAGCCTGCTTAGATCGCATGTTGCCCACTGAGTTATCAGTGAATGACTCTGCGTTTTGCCTTAATATACAGATTTAGCCAAGCCTAAAAGCGAAGCTCCACATCTCTCTTTCATGCTTATTGGGCCGTAAAATACAGTAAATTTTAGTTGTGCAGTTATTCCCCAAGAGGTGAAAAACAGCAAGGAAAAACATGTGGACCGTTGAAGAAACTGTGAGTTGGCTTATTTTTCTTCAAAGAGAAGACTTCAGCACGACTTTCACCGACAGCTCTTCTTTTAGTATTATTTCGAAAGCTAGTTTATTAAGTTCATGAAGAGTACTTTTAAAACTAAAATTGCTAAAAAAACCCACTTTAGTTGCTCCCGGTAGCGACTCGACAGACTTCTCCATGCAAATACACATTTCTCACTGATTCTAATGCATCCCTCTGGCTGTTTAGTTCTGTTAACCATGAAACATTTCTCGAAATCTATCTTCCTAAAATAAATAATATTTCCCCGCCGTCAAATTGTTTACTGACAAAAATTGCCCAAAAAATGTTTTCGGAAACTTTCAAGCACACGTAAAATTATCAAGATAAAATGACACAAGGTTTTTTAACCGCGAAGTATTAAACGGGCGCTTTCAGGAACACACCCTGAACTAATTTTGGGAAGCTTTTAGAGACTCATTTTAAACAAAATAGAGTTAAACCGAGAAATGCTTTGCTTATAGTTACTTAAATAAAGTTTTCATTTTGATCTATAACTAAAGACACACTGAAATGGCTTATCGGTTAAAAACAAAACGAACGCGAAAACATGCCACACTGAACTCACTCACTGAAACGGCGATTCTAAGTTTAGTCGCCGGCTAAATTGGGACAGAAATGTCATTCACTTCAAATGAAGAAACCAAAAAATATAACAATATAACGAAGATAAAGTATTCCACAACTGAACAGAAAACATAAGGAGCTTTACACTAAGACTATAAACTTAAAAATGACGACAGAGTGACTCTTCAGGTGTTGAATACTAAATTACGAATTAGTCAAAACAACCCAATATGCGTTGCCGAAGGAAAACAACCTACATTGAAAAAAAAAATAACACAGACTCTAGAATAGTCACGATTTCCACTTTTCGAATAGAATACACTGGAAATGCTCTAAGAAAATATTGAAAATTACGCACTAAAGTTCAAAAGGAAATTGAGCATGAATATCAGATTGCTCACTAATGAAAATTGCTTTAATGAATAAACACAGAAAAAGGGACAAGAAACCTTAAAAACATGAAATGTGTCAAATGTCATTCACATACGAAGCCCTTGTTTGCCGAGGAAAGCAAACTGCATTCAATTTTCCCCTCGAGTAAAGTTACTCGTAAGCCGGCAAACGGGAACTAAAAGGCAATTTCACACCTATTTTAAACAAGTATTTAAAACAGTTTAAGAAAATTACCGTAATTTACTAAACAGGTAAATTAAAGTCACTCAATTAAACAATTTTTACAATGTAAATCCACATTCAAATCTGTAATTTACTTTCCTTTGAACTGAAAAAAGGACTCCTGAGGACTTGAAAATCTAAACGAAAGTCGCCGGGTTCTTTCCAGATGGCCTTAGCTTTGAAAAAACAAGTATGTCCTCGAACAAAGATTTCTTGCCTCCAAGCTCTCCAATATCTTCTATACGCGCCATCGAGATTGAAGCAATCCTTTTGGCTAAACTACAGAATGCAGGGCCACTTACACACATCTCCAAACGAGCTCCCTCGTTTGGCTCGTTTGCTCACTGCCGAGCCAAACGAGCCAGACGAGCCACCACATATATACATCCAACACTTGAGCACTCAAATAATTCATTTCACATAAGAACTCAGTAAAATGGCCTCGCTCTCCATGAGTTCTCGTAGCTCAGTGGATAGAGCGCCCGCCTGGTGACTGGAGGTCATGGGTTCGATTCCTGTCGGGGACTCAGATTTTTTCTTTGTCCCACGCTTGTGTCATTGCTGATTATTTCATCTTTCACATTTAATTTACCGAGCTGAAAATTCACCATCACTTTCATTTATCACAATTCATTTCTCCTTCTTTTTATCCACTGACGAGCCAAACGAGCCAAACGAGCCACAACATATAAGCTTATACACCCAACAATAAAGGCTCAAATAACTCATTTCCCATTCTTTTCATCCATTGCCGAGCCAAACGAGCCACCAAATCTAAATGCCTTCAAAAATAGCCCTGTATCCTGTAGTTATCCTTTTCCTTTTCATGACGAACTGTGACAAGTCTTCATTCCAAGAATGTATTACAATTGTCGTATTGAAAATCGAGCGCACGAGAAACCAGACGCCATATTATTTACTTCAGCTACAAGAAAAGATGGCATTCCGTCCCCGGTCGGGTTGTCTTGGCACTCCCCTCACCCTACCCCAGAGTCTGTACGGGCGGACCTATGTACGCTGACGTCAGAACCAAAATTTTTCGGATCAACGGGTTACCAAATTTGCTTACCCATGGTGCTCCGCGAGCTCCGCTAGCTGTAAGGAAATTGGGTGACACGTCAAAGGCGGCGACGTTCCAAACTTTTCAACGCGAAACAAAAGATTTGTCCAAAAAGATGGCAAAAAAATTCAACGACGATTACCGAAACTGGAAATGTAATTAAAAAGCTTCTCATTTTTCTTTTGTTTCTTGTAAGCCTTGAAAGTTTCTGAATTATCAGTCAAGTAGAAGTGATGCAATATCAAAGCATACTACTGGAGCAGTAGCTATCATGTGTTGATAAATACCCTAAAACATACCGTAAATGATCGATTAAGCGCCGCGGCTCTTATTTAATTTTCCCCGTTAAAGGTACAGCGCTTATTCGAGAGCGGCGCTTATTTCAACTACGGGTAAAACACTGAGGGGAATATATAGAGAGAATTAAGTGAGGCGCTTACTAGGTATGCACAATTTAAGATAAAATTATCTCGAGTGAAATACAAGAGGCATCATGAGCGCAGTTTCTCAGTCTCTGTGAAAGTATTGCCGCTCAAATACAAGAGGAAACATGAACACAGTTTCTTAGTCTCTTTGTGAAGGCGGTATTGCTGTTTAAAGACAAGAGGTAACATGAACACAGTTTCAGTCTCTTTGTGAAAGTATTGCTGCTACATGGACACAGTTTCTCAGTCTCTTTGCTTCAGTTGATGTTACTCTGTGAACAGGCTCTAGTCAATGTCAATGTCCTCATCGGCTTCGTCATCGCTGTCGATGACCCGAGAATTGCACAAGTGATGAACTCAGAGCTGTGCAAGAAAAAGGACAAATATGTACACCTCGAACTGTTATATGAACCCGGTTTCAAGAGTTTCCCTAAATTAAAACTTTAGAACTCACGAGTTGGTCGTGGTCTTATTTCTCAAGCGATATGGTTTTGATATCTCTTTATATCGAGCGCCGTAACAAAGGTGGGGCGTTTATTTGTAAATACCCAAATTAGCGCCGCGGCGCTTATTCGAGAGCGGCGTTTATAAATTATTTTCGGTAAAGGTGCGGCGCTTATTCGAGAGCGGTCAGGTTAACTTAAATGAAATAAAAATTGCTTGATTCAAATGAATAGTATTCTTAAGTTCCCATAAAAAAGAATCAAGTACTGAGTAGGAATAATTCATGCTTTGCGTTCGCATTAACCTCCTTTTCACCCCGCTGAACAAAAATTGCTAGCGCAATATTTTGTCATCTGTAGGTTATTAACAATTATTCACCGAAGTTGAGGTGAATATTGGTGGGTTATGAAGAAACAGGGCTGATCGCAAGTTATACCTCACATGGAAACAACCGACTCTTGTGAACTGTCCCAGTAGTATGCGATAAGAAAGCGTTTTGTTTTCTTTGTAGAGGAAGTTCTTTGTAGAGGGAGGGTACAAGGCATCGCAATTAAGCCGATAGCTGCTGAATAATTACTTGAATCATAAAAGCGCTCACCCTCCAGTTGTACTTGGCTGGAGTAACTGCCTTAAATTCTTCTGGCTTCAGGAAAGTAGTTCTTCAATCAACGTCCAGGAGCTCTCTCTTTTCAGTCTGTCTTTATTCGGCTTGCTTAAATATTGCTTTTTGGCATACTAATTTAAATTGGTGCATTGTTAAACTATATTTCTTAGTGATTAGTAGAACCTAAATTAATTAGCTGACACTTTCTGTCGCTACTCAATGTTTTCGTAACAGTTTTTCTCACATGAGCAGATATTATCATGAAAACATTGAATTTATAAGTCACTTGTTACCTGAAAGATCTGAGTGAAACTATAGTGAAAATTGGAATGAATTTGTGCTGAACGTAGGGCCATCTAAGTCAAAAAAGAAAAAAACAGCGCTCTAGTTAATTACAACAGTTTTAAGGAGAAAACGTGTAGAGGTTGCATCAAACTCAAAGAAAAAGAACGTCAATAACATGAGATGTCTGACGATGAAATCCAGTTATTATTAACGGAAAAATTACAAGGTTCTAAAGGCAAAATCACGTAACATTGAAACATGAAAATATTCCTTTTAATGAGAAACTAAGTAACGTTTATAGCCTAGAAAGGAATAAGTTCAGTCTTTAGCTATATGAGCAAATTTCGTGCTTAAAAAATATCTTCCTGTAGTGATCTGTGGAATGTAACTTATTAAGTATATATTTCTTACTGTTGACCAATCATTTTCTCAAGGTGTTTTTCAAATATGCAAATAATGTGGTAACGAATTTACTAAATATTACAGTTACAAACTGTAACTGCCAACATTTGGAAAGAAGGGTACATAGTTGCTGGAAGTTTGGCCATTTGACCAAGCCACAAACAATTTTCAAATTGTTAATAATTCATAAGTAGAAAACAAAGGAAATCACCTCCGTGACGGTAATTTGGATACCTGATCTTGATTAACGTAAAATGCTGGAAACTTTTGGCTTTGAATTTCTCCAAGAATTGTTAATAGTTTGAGAAGCTATATCACCTGAGAGGGGGTTACATCAGGTGTCTAAGTCGGATTCGCCTCGTTTTCCAATTAACGTCTTGGTATTTCGATATCCCGGTAAAACACTTTCTTGTGTTTGATGTATTACATGACAGCGCCCTAACTTAATATCTACACGATCTTCGAAATTGAAAAATTGGTCGTGGGGTTGTGATTAAACAGTGATTGATTACACTCAGAGAAATAGATGTAACGAGGGGAGAGGAGATGTTTCAACATCAAGACAATTCGTCTTTAGTGATCATTTTTTTGATTCTCATGACCTGTACATGCTACAATGCACTGATATTATTAGGATAAATTTGATGCTGATCACTATTAGGGTTTAAGGGCTAAATTATGAGTCCGTTCTAATTTGTTATATCTCTGTAATTTATCAAATGAATTTTCTTTAGTTTTAGGTGCATCTTAAAAAGGGGACAGCGTCATGTTGGAGTCATGATCTAATCTGCTAAAAGTTTTTAGCGGAGCCCGCGCGCATACCGCACCAGCGGAGCACTATTGCCACGTAAAGTTGGTAACCTGTCGATGCGAGAAATTTTGTTCTGATGTCAGCGTACGTCCGTGCGTACGTCCGTCCGTACAGACTCTGGGGGAAGGTGAGGGAAGTCCCAAGGCAACCCGACTGGGGTAGGAGAATGTCATCTTTTCTTGGCTGGAAATAGGCCTTGATAGATTGTGCCAGTAAACTTAGTCAAAGTTGCTCCCAAAAATGGTCAAAAGTTGCTCAGAAGCTGCCAAAAATAAAAAAAGTTGGCCCGAAAATTTAAAAAGTTGCTTGCCAAAGTGAACTATTTTATTCTGAATATATTTTGAACAACATACTGAAATTGTTTGATGTGTTGTTTACTGATGATGAAATACCAGGATTTTTCCAGTGACGAAAATTTTGTATCCAGTGAAGGTACGATTTTTATCTTTTACATGTGAAGATATCACGGTTGTCATGGCTACTTCAGTCTCGGCCAATGAAATTTATAAAAGTTATATGCCTTATTGCTATAGTATTCAGAATACATATAAACGCTACTTTTTTTCTCTATTTTTCGACCAAAATTTGAATGTGCGTAAGATCGATATTCTATTAGATTTTGATTCAGCGAATAAAGGATTAGCTCACGAAATCGTTATCCTGGTACTTCATCGGTGTCTATGTAATAAACAGAAACTTACATGGCCGCTTGGAGATACGACGTTTAGCTTTTCGTGTTGGAGAAATATTTCAAACTAAAAGATAAATGTCGTATCTCCGCACGACCATGTAATATCCTCTATTTCTCCGCTGTCAGTTGAATTGCTTCCAGTGCTGCCATAAGTGAAATAACAATATGGTGGATCCAGTTCTTAGAACTGGTAGAACTTAATGAATAACCACTGGAAATTTGATGCGTTGTTCGCGGGCGGTATAAAATTAATAACCGCTGACCTGTGTGTAGGGGCACATTAATTCATACTGAGTCTGCACGTCTACACTGCGTCTAAAGCATTTTTAGTATCAACCAAAACAACTGCAAAATTTTAGATCATTTATGTGTTTATACCTCAGGTGGCTTATTTGTTGCCCAAAATTTGCTCTAGGAGGCAGAAGTTTCTCTAAGTTGCTTGCAGCACAAACAGTTGCTCAAAACTCTTAAAGTTGCCGAAAAGTTGCCGACCACAATCTATCTAGGCGTAGCGGGAAATCGCGCGGTGCTTTTGGGCAACCAGTGCAGAAAAACGATTGTTCGACAGTGTTGAAGTTTTTAACTTGAGAAAAAAATATCAAATATCTATAAATGGAAAAGAAACTAAAGAATACTCAATTGTCTTTATGGTGGAAGGCGACAATTTAAAGTTACGAAGCTTGGCTTCGAGGACTTCATCTTCGTTGTCGGCGTCTTCATCTTTGTTGTAGACGTCTGTTAATGCTAGGGGCATCTAACAGTTGCCCTTAGCACACGTCATTGTCGTCTGAGACGTCAAAGACGTCTAGTGTAAAGTCAAGACGTCCTCATCGGGATGGCCTTGCTCGAAAAATCACCCCCAACGTCAACAACGACGATCTTCATTCTCTCTCTTACCCAGTCCTCTTGTTTTAAAAAATTAAGTGCGCGGCTGAATCTGCCGCTTTTACACTGAACCGACGTCAAAGCCGTCTTTGACGTCATTTAAGATAAATACGCAAGGGGGTTAGTTTCTAAAGAAACGGTGCTGCTGCGTCGGTGGGGAAGTGACATCAACTGAGTGGATAAAGTAAATTGGCCACCGTAAAGAGATTGAAAGGTGACATTTTGAGCGTTAGCCCTTCGAATGTCAAAGCGAGGCGATTTGCTCTGACGGAGGGGTGACGCTCGAAACGTCAGCTTTCAGTCTCTTTACCTTGGCCAATTACCTTATCAACTGAGTTGATAGATCCAATGTTCTGTGTTTTTAATGCATCCGAAGAGATTAGTTCCTAAAAAAATGGGATGTGTCCACTAAGTTGAAAAAGACAAATAAGCCCGTCCGAAAAGCATTATGAGATCTTCTTCATAGAGAAATCATGGGTTGTGCCAGGAGCACGGGCTCCTGGTTGTGCTTGGTATAAATGTGGAAGAAAGGAGTCATGTAATGGCGAAAAGCTTCAAACCGTTTATTGTCATGGCTTTATCGGAATTATCAGAATTGGTCAGTTAGACAATAAATACAGTGATGAGGTTCGAAATCTAAGAAAGAATCATAACACATAACATTACCGATGCAACTGACAAAGGTAATCACAAATCAAAGTAATAGACTAGTTACCAATTGGTCCGTCCGATAGTCTTCACCGTACAGTCGCGAGTAATTAAATCAATTAGGATTAGTGACGTTACGCATGACGTTATTAATTACAATGCACACAATATCGATTAATATTTAAACGATACACTGAGGCCGCCGTGAAGGTTAAATAAGTTCAGAAGTTCAGAAGCAAGTAATCAAAAGAATTTAACAGTTCTGTTCCTCTACAGGAACTATAACCGCCAGTTTGTGAACCGGTCGATCTACTGTGACATATCCATGTCCTTTGTACGTCTTGATAGGCTCTCCTTTCCTTGGGTTCTTGTAGTGCAACTCAACCTTTCTTACTTTTCCATCCTTTCCAGGGAAGGTTTTTGTTACTGAATTTGAGTCAGCAACCAAAACTACATCTCCTTTCTTCACATCTCTTACTGAAGTATGCCACTTTTGTCTGACAATTAGACTTGGGAAGTAATCAACAGTCCATTTTTTCCAAAATCTGTTTATTATCCCTTGGATAAATCCAAATCTTTGACGCAGGCTTGACGTCTCCATAAAGGGTCCACTTGGGATTCTGGGACTTGACCTACCAAGTAGTAGGTCATTTGGGCATAGATGGGTCCCATCATCTGGTGATGTCGGATGACGACCTATTGGTCTTTCATTTACCAAATTTGCAACTTCAAAACAGATGGTTTGTAGCTCAGAAAGTGTTAAAGCATTTTCGCCAATCACTAATTTCAATGTTCGTTTAATTGTTTTAATCAAAGCTTCTGATATGCCATTTTGCCAAGGCGCATCAGCAGAAGTATATTGCCATTGAAATCCCTCCACCACACCAGAAGCTTCCAATTCAGTTTGATTCCAGTTCTTGGTAACATTTATAAGCTCACTGCTTGCTGATACTAGCTGTGGGCCATTATCTGAGTAAAGCGTTGAAGGATACCCACTTAAAGATACGAATCTTCGCAATACCATAAGAAATTTATCGGTGCTGTAATCAGATGCAATGTCTATATGTGTACAGCTCTTGAAGCTAGGCAATTGAAAATCACTCCATATGCTTTACCAAATGTTCTTTTTTTCACTTCTTCCCTGATTTTGAAAGGTCCGAATAAATCAATGGCAGTAAAGTTCCATGCAGAGGCTGGTTTCAACCGTTCTTCTGTAAGTTGACCCATTGTTTGCTCAGTCGTTTTCTTTTCTATTTTTCGGCATGTAACGCATCGAGACTTTATAGACTTTACCAGTTTGTGAAGTTTTACGATCCAATACTTGGCGCGCACTTTACTGGCTGTCGCTGATGCTCCAAGGTGTCCCATTTGATGTACGTACTCAGCGTACAAACGTGAAAAACGATGGTTATAAGGAAGGAGTATAATTTCAGACTTATTGTAACTCATTTCAACCCATTGTTGTACGCGATATCCAACAACATATATACCATCTTGTCGTTTGCGTGGGCACAAACGTTTGTATCGTCCTCTCTGGATGTCACTTTCCATCTCATGTTGAACTTGTAAGATCCAAAATTTTTCAGCATTCAAGATATCGTCATAGAGTAGCGGTGAGGCAGCGTTTTTAAATGACGCTTTTGAATTTTTCTTATATATGGCTAAGATTCTTGCAGTGATTCTTAGTAGTTTCTTGTAGTTAGAGTATTTTTGTATATCAATACGTACAGCTATGCTATCCTTCTTTTCTTGTTGTGTGACACTGTTAGCAATACTCTGTTTAATGGTATCTGGTAATGGTTGAACAATGATGTATTGACTTGTAGGCCATTCGCTTTCTGGTTTCATAAGGAATGCAGGTCCCTTTTGCCATACACTATCCATTCCAATATTCTTTGGACTCTTGCCACGTGTAAGCCAATCTGCTACGTTATACTCACCTGGAATGCAATACCAATCACTGACATTTGTGCCTTGTTGTATTTCTTCTACTCTGGTAGCAGCAAAGGTATTGAACCCATACGTTTCCTTTCGTATCATGGCATGAACGATTTGTGAGTCGACTATGTGATAAATACGTTCAAATTTGTATCTGCACTCAGTTGTTGTAGTTTTTCTTAATCTTTTGCTGATGACAGCTCCACAAAGTTCTATTCTATCTATGGACATTGTTTTTAGTGGTGCTAAACGATTTTTTGAGAGTAGTAATTGGGTGTCATATTTTCCATCCGTTAATTGCCAACGAACGTATGCACATGCCCCGTAAGCTTCTTTAGATCCATCGCTGAATATTACTAAAATGGGATCTCCATGGTAGTTTTGCAGTTTGATGCATCTCTTGTTTTTGACGAAATTCATTTCATTCATGTCCTTCAAGAACCTTGTCCAAGCACATTTATATTCTTCGGGAATAGATTTTTCCCATCCGAGTTGAGGTTCTTTGATCCAGAGTTCTCTCATTAATATTTTCGCACGTATTGTGAAAGGTCCAGCAAAGCCTAAAGGATCATAGATGCTGTTGACTTGTGATAATATTGCTCTCTTAGTGAGTTGTTCCGATAACGCAGAGTTAACTTCGTCAGCTTGAGAACGTTTTTGTGTTCCTTTCCTTTTGTTTTTCTTCTTGGGCGTGAGACTTAACTTTACTTTAAAGTGGAATTCGTCATGACTGGGACTCCATGTGATGCCAAGTACTTTCTCTGTTGGTGTTGGCATAATTTCTTCGTCAGTAGTTACCGGGTCGGTGGAGTATATCCAATCTTTCATCTTAAATCCGTTTTTGTCGAGAATATCTTCTATTTGCTTTGTGATCTTTACGGCATTTTCGTTGTCGTTTACACTATCGATGATGTCATCCATGTAGCTATTCTCTTTGATGATCTTAGTGGCTTCAGGAAACTCATTTTGTCCGAATTCAGCTGTTTTTCTTAGTGCCACTGTTGCAATCCCTCCAGATGGTTTGTCGCCGAATGATACTCGTTGTATCAAATACGTATCTGGATTTCTTGTAACATTCATGTTGCGCCACAAAAAACGATGGGTGTGTTGTTCAATCTCCTTTACATATACGGTATGGTACATTTTTCGTACATCTCCGACAAATGCGACTTCATTTTCTCTGAATCTGATTAAAATTCCAATAAGACTGTTCAACAAGTCGGGTCCTTTGGCCCAGTATTCGTTTAGAATATGACCCATGTAGTTCGCACTGGTATTGAAAACGATACGAACAGGTGTTGTCTTGGAGTCTGGTCTTAAGACTTCATGGTGCGCTATATAGTGAAGTGGTCCTTTGTAAGTATTTAATTCTTCTTCCGTGAGCTTGCGTGCTTCTTTTCGATCTAGCATGCCCTGAATTTGTTGTTCGTAAGTTTCGGCGTGTTTCATATTTTTCGCAAGGCGTTTTTCAGTGGAGATTAATTTAGCTACTGCGACGCGTTTGTTGTCCGGAAGGTTGTTTGGATCCTTGATCCATGGATATTCGGCAATCCATCTTTTATTCTCTTGATCGTATTCTAGGTTGCTTTCAATTAGATGCAGCTCTTTTTCTTCTCGCAGGGTGTAATTATTGCTGCCGATGGCGCATTTACCACATTTACATCCCTACATCGGGGGTTGCATTCGATGCCGAGATTTTCAATTTCATAAAATTGGTTATAGAGACGGCATTAGCATGATACACTCTTGCATCTTCAAGTTTGGCGTATTGCCGTGTCTGGTCATTTATCAGAGGGTGGCTTCCACCGATACATTTTCCAAACCGATTCTTTAGTAGCAGCAAGTGACCGTTGTTGTCTTCTCGTTGAGGATGATATGCAGCGTATTGGTATCCGATCAGTACGTCTATCTCTCCTGTTGGACGATTTATGTCTTTAGCTGAGACATTCTTGAACAATTGTGTAATGTAGCTTGAGTCAATGCTTTCGACTTCGTTTGTGGTTTTATAATAATAATAATAATAATAATAATAATGATAACGACTTTATTACGTGTCAAACAAGAATCTAGCAGAGGGGATTCCCCACTGCTAATAGAGGACACCTAACTTTCTAAAATACAATCTAAAAATACAAAACGAATTAGCATAGAGTTAACACTAGAAACTACTAAGAGTTGGAATTAAAAACTACTCAGCAGTGATTACTCACACAACATACATACTACAAAAACTCCATTTATAATTATAAAAAATTCTAAAATCTTGTAATTAAAGTCGTAATTAAAAAATAAAAAAATTACGAATTGCAAAGATAGCAGCCACTACATCCATCTAAAATACTACTTAAATCAAGACTGCGTATCCGGGTCTTAAACTGCTTAAGACTGGGAGCCGATCTGTCCTTGCTAGATAGATAGATAGATAAAACTTTATTTTAACACGATAATAATAAAAGCTAAAAGCTTGTGGGGTCGTGTATTTAAATTTAAGATTAAAATTACAATTAAAATATCTAAAATTACAATTCTTATGTTTACAGTAAAATTGGTATCTTGCTCCAAAGTCTTGGACCCAGGTATCGAATTGAGTGTTTTCCGTGCGTAACTGTGTTAAAACTAGGTCGATAAAAATCTTTGTGCCGTAAATTGTAAGCGTGGCTGTTGGTCAGAAACATGTCACAAATAGTCCGTGGACACAAATTATGTTTAACCTTATACATTAAAATACTTATGTCTTGCAGTCTCCTATTATACAACGATGGTAGCTTTGCTTTCACTAACAGCTGTTGGTAGCTAGACTGCTTGTCTTTAAATACAGCGCGCAGTCCACTCTCCTGTGCTCTCTCCAATCTACGGGTGTCCGAGGCTCTACAAAAATGCCACACTAAGTGGCAATATGTTAAATGTGGGAGAATAGCTGCCTTAAAGAGATGTAATTTGGCCTCAGTTGGTATGAGATTCCGCAGCCTCATTATCACACCTATTCTCTGGCTAGCTTTGTTACAAGCATTACTAATATGCAAATTGAAATTAAGTCCACAATCAATGGTTACGCCTAGGAGCTCTAAATTGTCTGACTCCATTATATCTTTGCCGTAAATTTTGTCCGTAAACGTCAAAATGCACTTTGTGTCCTTTCAGATCTATCAATGGTAAGCTGTATTTGCAGGAGCGTAGCTTTTCTGCTTTTCCTCCGACTTTGGTTATTGTCAATTCGACTTCTTCACCCTTTAATTTCTCTGCTTTCGCTTCATCGTTCGTTATAAAGCACAATGAAGCGGCGCTGTCCCACATAACATTGACAAAGTTTTTCCTCGACTTGATTTTTTAGATCTGGAGTAGACAAACCGTGTCTTTAGTTGCACTGCAGGCGTTTACAGAGCCGGATTCTCTGCTCCAGGTCGCACTTTCGATGATTGCGGGTTTATCCTCATGCAATGTTGGGTGATGCCTATAAGTACAATTATTTTTTCCGCACGCTTTTTTCCTTTTACAGTCTCGGAAACGGTGACCTGGTCTAAGGCATGGCCAACAGGCGCCTTTCGTTTTTAGTAGCTGTTTTCTCTCTTCGACTGGCTTGGCTAGAAAAGTTTTGCATTCGCTCGTCCAGTGTACTCCCTTTTCGTGGAACAGACATTTGGGCGGACGGGTGGTGAATCGTTTATCTTCAACGTCTTCAGTCGGCTTTTGAGCGGTTGCAGTATAGTGGGTTGAACCTTTGACCGTCTGGCTTGTGGCTCTGAGATCAGAAGTTTCATATTCTATAATTTTCCTTTGGTCCAGCAGGAACGTAAGCAGCGCTGGGAACTTGTTTGATTTATTGACGGGTTCTACGCTAGAACAAATAATCTTCGACCACTCCTTCTTAATGTCGTTAGGTAACTTACTTTCGATTATACTGACTGAACTTGTCGTCGTAATTTCTGCTTCAAGACCTAGCCGTTTTAAATCTCGATAACCGTCTTCGACTACCGTGATGAATTCGAGAAGTTTCCGATTTTCTCCTTCTCTGATTGGTCTGAAGTTTTGAATAGCGTTGATCACAACGTCTGATATTTTTGTCGGGTCTCCGTATTTTCTGTCTAGTCGCGCCCACATTTCCTCAAGATTATCGTCAACGCTCTTAACGCATTCTAGAAGCTCGCTGCTTAGACACGAACGAAGTACGTAAGGAGCGCTCATTTCGCTGGTTGCCGGTAAAACGTGTTTTGTGAAATCTGATTTGAATCGTGGATAGTCTCTGGTATCTCCATGGAAAGAGGGCATTTTAGCCTTTTCCAATTGCAATGGATTGTTGATTCTGCTTTAATGCGTGTACTTGTTTCAGCTTCGTCAGAGCGAGATTCGATTTGACTCGATATATTGCTGTATTGCGCGTGCAGGTTTCGAAGCCATTCGATTTCGATTTCAATGTAGCGTGGTTCCAATGGCAATTCTATTATGTCGTCATGAAGTGATTTGCAGTCGTGGAATATCGCGGCCAGGTCGCGTTCGCATTTTCTCAGTTTAGCTGTCGGAGTCATTTCTTTCGAATCAATTGTCAACAGCTTCGTAATTTGCTCAAATGAGGATTTGAACATCGCTTCTAAGGATGTCTTTTTCTTGACCAATCCATCAAATTTAACGCGCATTTCATCTTCCTTTATTTTGAGAAGATTCTCGCTCGCGCACTTGTTGTAAATTGACGATGCTTCGCCCTATATTTCCTGCAATTCGTTTATCCATGATTCTTCTTTGTCCTGTTCCTCGTCATCGTCTAATAGCATAATGTAAAGGTCGTGCTTACCTTCAACGATGCGCCATGCATCGGTAAGCTCCTTGAATTTACCTTCGATGTTGCTCATACTTTCCTTCTTCGCTATCGCGTTGTAGAATTCATTCTTCTTTCTTGTAAACTTCGACTTCGCTGTGCGTCGAATCTTCAGGGCTTCCGCTTGCTTCTGTCTTTGGTACTTCGACTTTGCTGTGCGTCGTCCTCAATTGATTTCGAATGTAATGGCGAAATGACACGACCAAAGCTTCAAACCTTTTATTGTCATGACTTTATCGGAATTATCAGAATTGGTCAGTTAGACAATAAATACAGTGATGAGGTTCGAAATCTAAGAAAGAATCATGACACATAACATTACCGATGTAACTGACAAAGGTAATCACAAATCAAAGTAATAGAATAGTTACCAATTGGTCCGTCCGATAGTCTTCACCATACAGTCGCGAGCAATTAAATCAATTAGGATTAGTGACGTTACGCATGACGTTATTAATTACAATGCACACAATATCGATTAATATTTAAACGATACAAAAAGCAACGAAACAAAATAAAGTGAATAAATCACTTGAATGAAAAATGGATAGTATTTCTCTGAAGGTAAAAGTCTTTTCTGATCTGTGAATGATCTAAGAATGGGTTACCTTATTACATGAAAGTTCGCGACACGTTGATTTCGCGAATTTCGCGATTTCAAAAAAATCGCGAAATTAAAGTGACGCGAACAATAAGTGTCGCGAACATAACATGACGCGAAAATTAAGTGACTCACATTAGGTCAATTGAATCAAGAAAGAACGAGTTTATTGCAAGAAATTTGACAAGAACAAGTTCGCAACGTGGTATTCGGAAGAAGTCCAAAAGAAAGTGGATAGTAGAGTTAACTTTAAAGATGTGAACGCCGAACGTAGGCTATCGGTTTTGAAACAAATTCAAGGAACTTGGTCGGTGGAGGTTTATAACTTTTTCACCAGCGCACAGGGGAAGGTTTATGTCTTGCAAGGAAGGAAGAAGGCGGGAATAAAGGGTGTAGTAAATGAACGAGAAGTATTACCACCTTTTGATCCATATCAAGGAATTTTCACAGATAACTCGTGACACTTGTACAGATGTTTCTAAACTTCATTATGTTACTGAGCCGCATCATTTTTGCTTCGGAGTCCGTAGGAAGGAATTTTCGATGTAAGTAGATATTGTGGCCTGGCCAATTGACTCAATACCAGTAATTCACGTACAAGCATGAACTGCTTGTGGACATTGTGAGAATTGCTTTTTTTTGTCCCTGCTGACATATTGTCCTGCCGTTTCGTTTTTGTTAATTTTGACGTTATTGTACCTTCGATAAAGTCGATTTATTTTATTCAAGGGCATGCTAAATAACATTGTCAAGGAAATAAATTGTGCCGTACTTAAAAACGCAACATTAAAGTGATTCAAAATAAAAAAAATTGGCAAAATCGCGAAATAAACGTGTCGCGAAAATTTCAGGTAATAAGGTACTAAAAGCTAAAAACCTCTCAAGGATTGCATTTTCCACAACACCTGTGAGAGTGCCGGCTGCGGATGCACCAAGGAGTTTCTATATGTACTGCCTGAAAAGACTTCGACCTGATAAGCGCGAGCTGTGAGCGTTTTTAACAACAACAACAGCGACATCAACTGAAAAAAACGAACCAAAAAATGATATGGGGCAAATTCGCTCCTTATAGAAACAATTTTCAATGATATCGATAATATAAACATTATTCTATATACCCGAGAACAACAGAAACAACATGATCATCCGAGGTTTAGACCATCACAGTCATAACATTCGCTTAAAGGACACTATTCGAATTATAAAATCAAATACTAACTGAGGGCTGCTTAGATCCCTAAATAGTGCTTTACTTGACCGAAATGCCCTGCCTATGGACTGAGAGACCTATCTTATAATGCTTTTAAAACATTGTTGCATAATAGATTTTTAAATATTTAAGTATCTTTCCATTCGCTTCAATTTTTAAGCAGAACTCAGTCAATTGCCCTCTAAATTCATTTCTAATATTTAAATTTTAGCATTTTAGTATTTTTTGTTAAATTTTATCTTTTATTTTACAGTGCCCTATTGAAAACCACATTGCGTGATATAGGCCATCTGTATAAAGAATTGCATTATTATTATAAGGTTCAAGTATTGGTCCAGGTATATGGAAGAAATGATAGCGTGTGAGAAAAATCTCTGAAATCCAGGGTAACAACCTTCCCAAGAGATAATGTAACAAATGATGTTAGTACATAGTTGATGAAATCAACAAATACAACGGCAACCGAGGACAAGAACACAAACATACGAATAATAGGCTTGTTTATCTTTTTCCAGTTCGGAGTCAACAACGCGGACTTTTATCTCTTTGTTCCATCGACGGCCTATTTTTTCATGGGTGGGAAAATAACATAAGGCTGATACAAGCAGGTTTGGTTATGGAAAATGGCATTATAATTAACAGTTTCGCTTTAAGAGAAAAACTTAGCCATGTGTGGCTCTAACTTTGAGACTGCATGAAATGCCAAAATGTGCTATGAGTTTTTCATTGTGGTGTTATTTGATTGTTTCGGTTTCAGTCTAATTCTATGAAATGACGTTTAGAATGTCGAACTTTGGTTATCATGTCCAAAGGGTAAAAGGTTAAAACAACTAAAATGGCAAAAAACAAATTTTATTGTCTGCTGTATTATTGCTTTTTATTGTTCCTTTTTCGTAACAATAAAAAGCTAGTTTACTTTTGTTTTTTTCAAGAAATATTTTTCTGCTATCTGGAGCAGCTAAATCGACAAACCAAATCCCTCAACACCTCTTTATTAGCAGTTATTGTTCTTTTTTGAATACCTAATCACTTCCCGAGGAATTGTATTTAAAAGTGGAAGCAAACTACATCTTGCATTCATTCGTGAAGCACCCCAGAGAACGTCAGGTAGGTCAAATAGTATATATATATTACCAATTATTTTCATATGACAGTAAAAATTAAGATGCTCTAGTTTAAAATAAGATGCTTTAGGTTATGTTCATATCAAAGAAAATTCAAGACCAAGTTGGTTACCGCCTTTCAAAGTTTCACGATGACGAAAATTAAACTGAGGTCGTATGCCTATACAAGTGCGAGTTGTCGCAACGAAGCTAGGATATTTGTTTTGCTATTTGCAGTTCTCTGGTGACAAACGTTGTTCTCTCAAGAGCTGCGCTGATTGATAAGTCGAAATAAGAGTCTTAATAAGAACGGGATGCCTTCAGAAAACGCTTACTACACTGGCTCATCGTTAACCTTTGAAGCGCGCCTGTTTGAAATATTCAGCGTCACATTTTGAAAAATGTTGTTAAGCAATAATGCTACATCACACGGGCGAGTACTGCTCAATAGCTTTCATTAACATGCGGTATGGTGTCAGTTTTAATTAAGCTTTCATTTAGACTTGAAAACTGGAACCACGTTACTTAGAGTTTAGGAGGACAAAACGAAGCTGTTTCACCAAGAAAAGTTGCATGCTCTTCGACCAGCTGTCAGCTGACTAGGCAAGATATTGTTTCAACTGGGTTGACTGGAAGATACGGTATTTTAACTCGCATGTCGGCTGAACGGAGGAAAAAAAACAACATTTTTGTTACGCGCAGTTAGCAGGAGGATAATTTCAATTTCCGAAGTAAATTACCGAAGTTTCCTTTTATTTTCCCAAGATTTTCCAATATGCAAAGGCTAGCGGGCTGGCTGGCGGGAAAGATTAGCTACCATACGGCAGGGCGACTGGCTGACTGGTTGAATATACGTGATTTGGACTATTGTTGAGAAGCAAGTGTGCAACTTTAATCCTTTAAGCCCCAATATTAATATGCATATTCTCCTTAGTGCTCTCCATACATTTCACATGGTACAAGTTAAGAGAATTTGCACAAACATCAAGACATTCAGGGCAGTAGCCAGAAAAAAAATTATGACTGAGGCAATGTCCATGGTTAAATTCTCTTCCTAGGTATTTAATATTTAGGGTGTTAAACGAAAAAAATGACTGAGGCAAGTGCCTCGGTTTGCCTCATACTGGCTACGGCCCTGACATTATGTTTGGTGATCATTTCCTTTATTCTGGTGACCTGTATGTTTGATCAAGCAGGATCATTTTGTAAGGAGAAATTAGATGCTTGTCACCATTGGGGCTTAAAGGGTTAACTTCGCTGATGTTCGGGAGATCTTCGGTATTCCCAAGAGAGGAACTTCGCTGTATCATCGGGGGGAATACCGAAACCTCAAGTTTGGATCCGAGTTCGAGTTCGAGTTCGAGTTAGGCTTCGAGTTAAGGATAGAAGTCTTTTCCAAACAACAAATTTTAAAATGACTCAAAAACCATTTCTTCCTTCAAGCCAAATTTGTTCAATTCTGTATTGACCTTGTCTTACCAAAACGGCTAAAAAACCAGAAACATTTCGGGCATAGATAATGGCCGTTTTTATGCTAGAGACGTTAAAGTCGTCTAGGCGTATTTAACGTCTCAGACATTAATATCGTCTGGTATAAAAACGGGACGTATTAAAGTGGACGATCAAATAGAAAAAACCAAGATTTTCTAAGAAAAAGACTGGATTCTATTCTCGGAAGACGCTAGACACGACTAAACTCGGTGGCAAATCAATTAAAATATAAAGTGTGCAAGACAATAAATCTACCTACATGTAAAAATAGCGAGGACTTTTCTTACTTCGCAGCTTCTGAAGTCTTGTTCTCGACGTCTTCGAAATATAAAAGACATGAAAACGCAAATGTTTTAAAAATGGCAAAATCAGTCAATAAAAGACATGAAAACGCAAATGTTTTAAAAATGGCAAAATCAGTCAAGGAAGCGGTTTTTGGGAGAAGCACTTGGCTTGCGTGTCGTGGCCAACAAGAGATAAAGGAAGGAAAGAAGTGGAGATGAACAGAGGGATTCTTCGTGGTGGAGAAAAGGCTACCTAAATTGGAACGCTAAAGCGCTTTAGGGCTAAATTCGTCCCAGTTAAGGGCGTCTCGTTTTTATACTAGACAACTTTAAACGTCTGAGACGTTAAAGTCGTCTGTTAAGTGCGACGTTCAGTCGCACTTAAGAAGACGTTAATATCGTCAGACGTTAAAGTCGTCTGACTTATATTCCGTTTCTATACTAGACGTTAATGTCGTCTCGAGACGATATAAAAACGGCCAATGTTTGACTTAATGACATAAAGATATTTCCTCTTGACTTGGCATTCCATTGAATCCCCCCCCCCCAAGAGAGAAATGCGTGACCCCTAATATACGTAACATTGTCCTGACATTGCGCAAATGATCTAAAAGCCGCTCCTTGTAGGATAGTCCTCTTTACGAATATCCCGCAAATTCACAATTTCTTCCTTACACTTGCCACTATTGAAATGAAAGCTGTTGCGTATTGCATACTTTCCTGCGGTGCTGTATATTAATCCAGGTACCGTGGTTCTACCCTGCGCGTCTGTTAATGGAATCGTACACTGTGTCCGTTGAAATGCAAGAAATCGAAAAGTATTTCCCCGTGGTGACTTTGATCATAATGAACAGTACATGTATGTCGTTAGCTCGAACTCAGTTCAGTCCGTGAATGAATTTCCAAAATGCGATTATACAAATAGAGGCAGTTCTGCAGAAGGGTGGTCCGTGTGTCATTGGTCCATTCCACACGCTAGAATGACGTGGTATTAAAATTTTCTTTAAAAAAATTCTTACAAGGCAAGAAGCAGAGTCATTCGCTGATTACCTCTGTGCATTAAACCACTCAAGAAAGCTAAAAATTCGATGACCGAAGTCGGTAATTTACAAGGGATCGCTTCACAGTTCAGCGCATGTGTAAGCTATGACGCAAACTGATTGAATTTTATTGGTAAAAATCAATTAAAGGGGAGTAGACAACTCGTGCGCTTGTCCATAATTAATTCTTCAGATCGAAGAATAAATACGCTAATAAATGATAATTTCCGAATTTTCGGTGTACTCAAAAATCGGTTGAAATCCTGATCTTACTCGAAGTTTGGTTATCCGTCATTCTGCTTAGACAAATTATAGTGTTTGACCACCAAAAGGCCTTGGTAAGAAAGCAAAAATTGTATTTTAATGCATCGAGTCGGAACATACAAACGGAATTCAATGGCAAAATCTCACCTCTACCACCGCGTTTATCTGTCTGACCGTGAATTTTTCTCTTCATTGTTTTATAAGCGATGGAATTGAAGGGAGTAACGTCATAGTTGCACATGCGCTGAACCGTGAAACCATCCCCTTTAAAGAAAAAAAGTTGTTCGTTTATTGTACGGCCTTGTGAAAAAGATGATGATTCGTTTAGTTTGTGCCTTAATCGCTTAAAACTCGCATTTCCCCACAGTTTGTTTGAATTTTGTGTGGTTGTATGCCTGCAACAAAACCATAGCAATCATTCGTGGTTAGAAATATGCTTGATTATTTTATGGCCATTTGAGACCATTGATTCTTTGTAGTTAAGTAGTGTTTGGATTGGCCGAGCCAAGGTCAGGAAATTCACTTTGAAAATTGCTAGGGAACAATGGTCTTCAAGAAAACATTTGTTAAATACCTCTTTTATTTGTTATTTATTTAAGCTAGGAGGAGAGTATCGTGGAACAAACAGCAGCCATGGCCAAGCTGCTAACCGTGTGCTCAATGGTACTGTTTGCAAACTGTGTCATAGTTTCGTTTGTAGGTAAGTTTCTTTTCGCAGTTGCTGTTGCTCAGTGACAAGTGGTTTTGGCGTTCGTCAGTTGCTCAACAAAACTGAGTTTATTTAGTCACAGTAGACCACCACTCTCCGGCAATGTTTATAATAGAGAACAGAAAATGGTGATGGGTGTAACATGTGATGGATTAGTGATAAAATACAAAATGTTCGCAGTTATTGTGCAACTTAACAAGTCGCAAAGGATCTGAAAAACTCAAGGCTTAACGGGATTCAAATCCATAATTATACCCTTGCGATACGCTGCAAACTCTCTGCCACTTGAAGTGTGAAAATATTGACAGTCTGAGCTGGTCACATTGGCGAGCTGTATTTTTTCCGTGAAATAATGAATGTATGTGATATCCGTATGAAATTATTTCTTGTAAACTGCGGCAAAAAGAATGGAAAAGAAAGAGATTATCGTAATTATCAAGAAATGTAAGAAGTTGCAATTAGAGTGTGTTTAATTTTTTTGTTTATTTGCCACACAAATAATACCGATTACAACACTGTCTACTATTTACAACCGCTCGTCAGCGAGGAAGTCAACAATGAAGCCTCCTCATTCTTTTCTTTAAATCGCACTTTATCTGTTCTCGTTGAAATCTTCCTCAACGTTTTTTTTTAACCTACAGCAGGAAGTTATGGAGAGAATTATCACGTAACGTACCCAGAAAGGATTGATGGCAGGCGAGCAAAAAGGGATCTTTCAACTTCGGAAAAGGTTAGTTATAGTTTTGCTCCATTGACACAAGGTAACTGGAACTGCAGTGATAGTCGTAATTGTACTCAGGTGAAATAAACTTCGTTTTTGTGTATGTCTGTGTCGCGTTTTGCCTCGTTTTCATGCCAATACAAGCTCGTTCACAGACTACCGAGCTCGTTCCAGGAGTCAGGGAACGCAGGTTGTGGGAAATGTGAAGAGATATCACGTGAAATATATTTGCAAGGCGCCAGCCAATATATACTCGAGAGGCAAACAGGTTGTCGTTTTGAAAAGGTTTCATTCATTGGGGTATTCACCAACTTCATTTAATTTGGTTCTAGCTCTTGGGTCCGCAAAGGGTGCCCATAAAATAAAAGATTGAACAGTACTTTCCTGTGGCGTTTTTTATCACCTCTGTACAAGGTTTCTGGATGAAACCCTGCAGTGTGACTACTCAAGTGAAAGCTATTGAATCGATGTTTCTTACAGCGCAGTTTAATTTAGCATTTTACAAAATAAAATGTGGTATTTCTTTTTCTTGTTGCGATCCTGGAAGCTTTTTAGCAGCTTTTTTTAAAGCTTTTTCCAGTTCAATCGATAAAATAACTTATCCCTAGTTACAGTGGAAAAAATTTAATTAAAAAAACGGACCGAAAGCCATTTACAAATGTCTTTACATTGCATCTTTATATCTAAATGGAAATCTATTAATAAAACTATTTTTTAAAATAGCGTTCGTTGTGTATCCTGAGTAACTAACTATCACTATGTCGGCAACTACTTCATGTTCAGCCCACATATAAAATCCCTATGTAGTTTCCATAATATGTGGGGGTACTTTGATAGTTTCCTATATGTGGGCTTAACATGAATTACTTCCCGCTATGTCGGAACACCTACTGTCGTGTTGTTTTAGGGTGGTCACATGGATGAGGCATCTTATCGATTGACAGCTTTTGACAAAGACTGGACCCTGGATATCAAGAAAAACAAGTAAACATCCTTGTTATTATTTCACTTAATCAACTAATAAAAATTTTAAACAAACTTGTAGATACTTTTCAGGTAAAAATATGGATGGGATGTTGTCAATAATGTACATGGAATTATGATAATTTGTGTAGAAAAATCTATGAGATTTTATCTATAGTCTGGTTTTAAGCATATGTAAATATGCGTAGTTAATTTCGCCACCGAACGAGGAGTTTTACAGTACATAAATGATTACCACTTACGCCGTACCTGAAAAAACTTGTACTGTAACTGAAATTGGTTAAAGAAAATTAAGTCATTCTCTTGTAACGTAGGGGACCAAAGATGCTTAAAACATAGAAAAGTCGCTACTCAAAATTTTAAGCTACTTTCAATTGACAATTGCAATTTCTAACTTGGGAGCAATCACTTCTGAATGGACAATTACAGTTTATCCTTTTAATTTCTTTTGCAGTGAACTCATTTCTCCATCGTTTAAAATGCGTACTTTTGCTAATGACGGCTCTGAAATTATGCAAGAGGTAATAATATTACGAAGAAATTTTTAAATGTACCACACTCTAGTATCTTCAGATGGCTCCTTTTGGTACATGTAATTATGTTTTCTTTTTAAAATGTATATTCATTTTTTAACTGTTAATCGTAATTATTATTCAACAAATTGTCACTATGCCCATGTATGGTCAGGAAGCCCTCAATATAATATATAACAGATATCCAGCGATATACGTAGATCACCATATTTGGAAGTGCACTGCAGGGCTTGTTAGGGCGGCCATTTTGAAAAGCGAGAAAGTTTTAGTGGTGTTTTCCCAAAATTTAAAGTACCCTGAAAAAATTTTCCAACATTTAATGCTCAGAGAAAGTCGACGAGTATTTGCTTCAGCTTACGAGGATATCCAGCGGATGATTTGGAATTTTTAAAGGGAGAACTCAACCAAGATAATGCTATCGCTGGCGAAGCAGAATCTTCAAACTCACTTGCTCACGGAAAGTTGTAAAATTAAAATGATTTAAATTCACGAGGAGAGGACTTATTTTCGGTAAGGTAGCAATATTTTTTCTACTTCAAACTTTTCATTACCAAATATGAGTTTGGAAATGAGTCCACTTGAAGTGAACGGTAGTAAACTTTGATTTCTTGAAATTTTGCTTTTGTGTTTATCATTTGGTGCTAGCTTTAGGCGTTTTTATCATACAACTGAAGTTTTTCTTGTTGCGAAAATGGTAGACGATGAGAATTTGTTGAATAATAAAACAATTTTCCTGCTCAACCTTGCGGAATATCCCCTGATTTAGCCAACTCAGCCTACGGCCTCGTCGGCAAAGTATCAGGTGATCTTCCGCGCGATTTCGCAGGATAATTGTTAAATAGTCATGAATTTATAGCGGAGCCAGAGCGCGTAACGCGCCAGCGGAGCCCCATTGATAAGCAAATTTGGTAACCTGTCTAGTCAGGAACTTTGGTCGTGACGTAATAGTCACGTGACCGTCCGTCCGTCCGTGCGCACCGCAAGGTCACCAATATGAAGTTGTATACACTTGAGATAACCCTGTGCTGTATCCCGCCTGTGCCTGTATCCCTGTGCTGTATCCTGGTTTTGGCGCGAAATCGCACGGGGGCCCGCGTTGCAGGTTCGATCCTCTGGGGGGGGGGGGGGGAGAAATAAATTATATCTTTTCCTTTTTCTTTTCTTTTTTTATTTAACGACTTGAATGAGAGTATTTTCACAAATTAATAAGTACCAGCCAAAAAAAAAAATTACAAAATAAAACCCAAATAAATAAATAAAAAATAAAGGAAGGAGCTCTGCTTTTGGGCTTGACTAAATCTATCTATATATATATATTTTTAGTTATTCTTATAGTTATTCCCATCCTCGGAGACCCAGGGGCAGCTAGTCGGGGCAAGAGGCAGATAAAACGATGATGAGTTTTCAAGAGCTTTCTGTGAATATGAGGTGCAAGAATAACTAACCGATTAAGGATTTTTTACCAGCAATTTCGAGATTTTGGGTGATCGTTTTTTTTAAATAGACCAAGCATTTATGAATTTAACTGTCTAAAATTTTTGTCGTTTTGAATTTCCTCACAGGGTGTTACCGATGACTGTCATTACCAAGGAACCATCCGTGGCGTCAAGGATTCCAGTGTGGTCCTAAACACTTGTGCAGGACTTAGGTAACTATTCGTTTGTACTTGCTCAAACTCGGAAATGATATTGTTAATTTTAATATTATTTAAAATACTTTTTGATCAGTTACTCGTTATGATTATCATTTGGTCTGCTTTCATCATACAACTTTAAACATTTAACGATTTTTTCCCAAAAATATAGCTACTGATTATAACTTTCTGGCGTTTGTTCGGCCCCCTTTTCTGGATTTTCATTGTCTGCGGTTAGCATATCATGCACTTGTAAATGAGCAGTGTTGGTGATGTGTAGGTGCACAGCGGTTCAGCCGGGTTTTGTTGGGAACCCTGAACCTGGAGGGTGGGGGGCTGATTCTGCCCCACCCCCCATAACTCGAAAATCATTAGACCTTCAAGAAATGAACTAAGGGAGTTTATAGGACGCGCAGAACCGTTTGAGGTGATGGCGACAAGGAATTTACACCAGGACTCGCAAACAGCTGCCATCTCGGATTCCCGATGTCTCTTTGTCAGCACAACTGAGTAAAAAGTACTTAAAACCCATGCATTAAGAAACCAACAAAAAATTTCGAAAACCATGCCTACTACTATGGTTGGCTTTCAGATATCAAGTACAAATTTTTGCCTGACATATTTAGGAAAAGTTACAACTTTTGGCAACTTTTTCGATTCTGCAGTTGTTTACCGGTTGAACCAATCGCCTGCAGAGGGCTTAACTGCGTTTTGGATTATCCAGGTCACGTTTTGAAAAGGAGGCTTAGCTTATGGCCAAATTTAGACATGGCCTATTTTATTTCACTGAGTTTCGTCATTTGTGTTCGCTTTAATCTTACAGAGGGATCATCGATGATGGAAAAGACACCTTTCACATTACACCTGACACTGGACACAAAGTAAGCAAAACAGTATCTATTGATTGTCCTTAAATGGCCAAGAAGCCCAGATTGAGTAGAAATAAGTTAGTTTTTGGGACTTTTAAATAGATTAGAAGCTGTATATGGCCTTTACCTTCAATGTATTCAAACACTATGTCAGTCAGGTCTCACTCGGCTGGTACCACACTCTCCTGCCAGATGTTTAGGCTGGCCTGGGCAGTTCTCGTCAGTGGTATGTTTTGTGTCCGCATGCATGGAAGGGTTTTTTGGGTGTTACCTGAGTTATTCGACTTCTATAAACACTGTTCTTAATAGAACATGCAGACCCCCACATTATATACAGTTAAAACACCATGGCTGTCTTTATGCATTTTTTCTTTACATTTGAATCATTCCGTAGGTCAGTGGAGCTCACAAAGTTTTCCAGGCCAGGGAAGACGACAGCAGTGACATTGACAAAAATTGCGGTAATCTAGAAACAATAACAACAGCATTTCTACTCTTGTCATAAAAAAATTATAATAAAAAAGGTAAAAAATTAGTAGACTAACGGATGCCTAGAATAACTATTGCAGCTCGAGGTCGAGGGGCCGTTAATTGGTTGAAAAAATTATTATTAAAATAGACGTCTGGACGAGAAGGGAAAGAATAGCCTATAAACTCACACAAACACGCACACAAGCTCATACCCAAGGGCTTTAAAACAAAAAACAAAACAACAAACAAACAAACTAACAAACAACAAGACAAAACCATAGTCGAGGAAACAAACCCAAATGAGTAAAATAGTCTGGCAGCTTATGTGGGAAATTTGGGCTGAAAGTAAGCCACTAGTCTAGACATGTTAAGGGGTCCCTAATAAACAAGAAAAATGCTGACGACAATTTTGTAACTTGCACCGAGGGAAAATAAAAACCATAGCCGAGGAAACAAACCCAAACACACATGTGCCGATGTGAAATAGATATACTGAAAAGTACTCTCTAGCTTGTACAAAAACGTATTTAAAGCACTGAGTGCTACTAATTTGGTTTGTTTGTTTGTTTGTTTTTACCAGGAAACGAAGATTCACCTGTTGATACTCATGCCCCAGGAGATAGCCCCGGACCATTTTCTAGGGTATGTTTGTTTACTAGCTATGAATACAATTATTAGAACCACAGGTAACCAAAGCGTAATATGAGAGTTTGTATGGAGCTGAAATTCGATCAAAAATAATCGGCGGTTTTCCGCCGAAAATACATTAAAATCAAAATAAAGTTTTAAAAACCTTACCTGTTGTGTGTTTGCTGTGTTTTTATCGCTTTTCCGAGCTTCCGGAGGCCGTTTTGGGCGATTTTCTTCTTAACGCTCGACGCGCCGGCATGTCACGTACTAAAGACAGCTAAAGGTAGGAAAACGGGAATTCAAAATTGCCAACCGACACTCGAGGTCCCGATCAAAATACCCGCTAAAAATCGATTCAATCTAAAGTCAGAGCTTTAAAACCACAACACATTTCAAAAAGGATAAATCTCCTACCTTTCTATGTGATTCAATCGTCAATTAGTTTATCTCTCGAAGTACAGTCCTGCATTAAAAATGAACTAACTTTTCGAAATCGCCGCCATCACAGGCTTGTAAGGAAAAGAGGGTCAAAACTAACGGTCAAGCCTGGGACAAAGCGCCAAATTTCGCTCCACCGGGGGACGGCATGAGTGACTTCTATGTCGCCAAATGCCAAGCTCACCCCCTCTCCGGTAAATCAAGTGTTGTACCTCTCAAATTTCGGCGGGAAATCGTGCGGGTCGCATTCAGGTATAAAACTTGACTTACCAGAGAGAGGGTGAGTTTGGCATTTGCCGACATAGAAGTCACTCAAGTCGTCCCCCGGTGGAGCGAAATTTGGCGCTTTGTCCCAGGCTTGACCGTTAGTTTTGACCCTCTTTTCCTTACAAACCTGTGATGGCGGCGATTTCGAAAAGTTAGTTCATTTTTAATGCAGGGCTGTACTTCGAGAGATAAACTAATTGACGATTGAATCACATAGAAAGGTAGGAGATTTATCCTTTTTGAAATGTGTTGTGGTTTTAAAGCTCTGACTTTAGATTGAATCGATTTTTAGCGGGTGTTTTGATCGGGACCTCGAGTGTCGGTTGGCAATTTTGAATTCCCGTTTTCCTACCTTTAGCTGTCTTTAGTACGTGACATGCCGTCGCGTCGACCGTTAAGCAGAAAATCGCCCAAAACGGCCTCCGGAAGCTCGGAAAAGCGATAAAAACACAGCAAACACACAACAGGTAAGGTTTTTTAAACTTTATTTTGATTTTAATGTATTTTCGGCGGAAAACCGCCGATTATTTTCGATCGAATTTCAGCTCCATACAAACTCTCATATTACGCTTTGGTTACCTGTGTTAGAACGAGAACGTTGTGGAGTATAATTAACAGCACACCACGTGTGGGAATGAAGTACTCAGTTGGTTTCCTTGAATGGTCATTTTGCCCACAGAATCAAAACTGAAAACCTCATAAACGACTCAACAAGACTTAAGGTCAGACTCAGCCTATAAAAAGAGTAATTTCTTTGATTAATCTGAAGCACTTATCGACCACTTGGTTTAAAATTTATGAAAAAATATCGTGACACAAAACGTCTGTTTATCGTCTATGACACCGTTTACATAGTTTTATTTTCTTGAGCATGTTTCGTCTTGGAAATATACAGTGAATACTAACTTGTGTTTTAACTCAAATACTTCGTTTGGTTTTAGATGATCCGTGCCATATCAAATGCGGATGACATTTACAAGCCATATCTAACAACGAAAGAGACACGATACAATGAGCTTGTGATGGTAGCAGATTTCAGAATGGTTAGTATCGAAGATTTGCCGTTATTTTATTTCTAATGACCTCGCAACGAATAAAATGTTTAATAAACCAGTCAGTCAGTTGGTCAGTTGGTCGGTCGGTCGGTCGGTCGGTCGGTCGGTCGGTCGGTCGGTCGGTCAGTCAGTCAGTCAGATCACTTTGTAGTCAATCAATCATCAGTCCTTCGGACATTCAATAATTAGGTCATTTTGTCGTATAGTGAGATAGGACGTATTGTGAGATAAGTCGGACAGTTAGTTAGTCAGCCAGCCAGTGAGACATTCAGGCGGTTAGAGGGACAGACAGTCATCTATTGGCTAGTTAGAGTAAGTAAGTGACGGTTTCATCCCGATTTTTTCCACCTTGACTTTCACTTGTAAATTAAACAATACACATGCACAACACTGCTAAATGTATGTGTGTATAAAGAACTGAAGAGATTTTTTTTAGGCTCTGTTTGCAACTTCTTATGTTGATTAATGTGATACGTATTTCAGTATGTGAAACACAACAACGACACCGCTGCCATCAAAGACCGGGTTATCACATTGGTAAATACCGTAGATGCGGTAAGTTACAAAGACGTTGGTACTCTGGGTTTTGAAGTCGTTTTATTTCGGGCCCTATCTATTCATGTTAGCACTGGACTCTTTAATTGATAGAAGAAACAATGAACAAGAATTTACTGAGCCGGCGTTTATCTGCAGAAATGTTGCCAAACATCTTTCGAAATTTGCGAGCCATAATGTGATTGAAGAATAAGAATAGGGATCTCTATTTCTTCGAGTACTTGTAGGAAGATTTGCTGAAAATTAGTCTATAGGAAACTTTCCTTTCCCACTTTGAAGAGTGGTGAATGCATCTAGTGAATAGAAACTTTTCCCTAAATGAATTGAATCAGTACGATCACATTATAAAAAATTTAAGTGTTCCACTGATCATTTGCCGGGAAATCTTCCCTTTTTTCGAGCTGTCTTCGACAATTGTCTGAGGTCTACGGAAGTTCTTCGAAAACCTGGTACAGTAACTCCGATCCCCGGAATGGATATGCGAGATAGAACCTTTACTATTGTAACTGAACCACTATAGGAAACGGTGTCGGGAAGAATTGAGGGGCTAAGAAAAAAGAGTTTTTCCTCGTCTTGAAAACGAGAATGACAAAACGTCTATGTCGATATAGAGCGCGCAAACAAAGGGTTTTTCTCTGCTCCTAGGGAGCAGTTAATTTTTGGGTTTATCGGAATAATAGGTTTCGTGCAATAACATGTAATGTTTATTGTTTCGTTTCTTAAAAGATCTATCAGAGGATAAATATCAGGATTATCTTAAAAGGATTGGAAATCTGGACAAATGGAGATCCCTACGAGCGACAGGACAAAGGAGGGCCTGACCTGAGCAGGTTCAACACCTACCGAAAGGAAACTTTGAAAAAGAAATTCGATCACGACAATGCACAGTTACTGAGGTAAATTAAATATATTTTGTAACGGTTCGCTAATTACACAAAAGGGATGTATTGTGTTATATATGCAAGTATTTTAGGTGTGCTGTAAGGTGTGATTAGTACTATTAGTCCTCGGGGACTGATAGGGCTATTTTTAAGAGTTTGTAATTTATTCAAGAATCATTCGAAGGCATCTCTCTGTCAAATTTATTTTATTTTCATTTATAAGGATTTGTATGTATTTAGCTGAGATTCCTTAGATATAAATCAGTTACTGTATCGCTCGCTGTATGGACACGCCAAGAACATCAATAAACGAGATGCCCGCCCCTGATGCTGTGTGGTGTGTTTATTAAGATTAGTTACAAATTATTTTATAATCGTTCCCGTTGGATTGGGTTTAAGGGAGCCTGCTCTCTGTTGTAACCTAGATCCTAGGCTGATCTGAGTACTACATCCAAAGCTGTTACATCGACAAAGTGACCTCTAAATAGCAGTAATAAATAACTAGATTAATTTTAAAGGACTATGTGGACGTATATAAACAAGTTGCATAAACTTTTGCTCGTATAACGCGCGTTGTGTTGGTTGGGTAGCTGTTTTAGATCGTTATGTAAACCACACAGGCATGGCATCACGTAACAATTGCCTGCCTAAATTTGATAAGAGAAATGAAAAATGGCCACTTTAGCTTACATAACCTGACGCAAATTTTTATGGAAGCCCTTGCCTTGATGACTTCGACATAAACTGATTTTCGAGTTATTCCAAACTCCTTCTTGTGTTTATCAGATGCTAGCTCAACCTGATTCAGACAGATCGCTTGTTTACCCTCTCCCTGATAGGGTCCGTGCACTTTTTACTGCTTTAAAAAAGACCTCTTTCCCCTTTCCTCTTCTCTAGCGAAAGGCCTTGGTCAGACTGTGCAGGAATGGCTTACGTATTTGGAATGTGTGGCGGTGTATCAAGTGGTGTTAATCGGGTAAGTGAATCTTTCTTTTCTAGCGCCAGTCAACATTGAAACGATCTTGTTGTTCTTCTTCTTGTTCTTGTTCTTCTTCCTCTTCTTCTTATCCTTCTTCTCGTTCCTTTTGCTGTTGTTGTTGTTGTTGTTCTTGTTCTTCTTGTTCTTCCTCTTTTTCATTTGAATGCCACACTCACTACAAACTTTCTTGTAGACTTCTTGACCTGGTTGTTTATGTCGTTATTGTTGTTGTTGTTGTTGTTGTTCTTGAATTGCATGTCACAATCATTATAAACTTTCTTTCAGACTCAGTTATAGAAACCATATCACGAGAGAAGTTGTTTAGTTAATGATGCAGTAGTAGCAGTTTACTAATAGTTTTTAGTTTATGTAAGTGACTGGGTATTTAGCTTTTAAAGAACTAATAGGGGACGCTAATAAAGTACAAAAAGAATGAAAAAGGAAAAAATAAGAATATTTACATATATAAATAGATAAAAGGTACGATACAATAAAACGAGAAACAGAAATATATTTCTGTATAAGAAAGGACTAGTGTATGTTAACTAATTAGGTACTTTACGACTAATTTGAAACTGATGTTGATGAACTTTTAAAACTAATTCAACCTTTTGGTTTCCAATGTTGAGCTCAATTGCATCTTGTTTTGACAACTGTCCCGGATAGTTTAACCCTCTCACTCCCAGAGTCAGTTATGGAGACATTCGGGTGATTCTGACATCTGGCTCTGTGGATGAAATCCTATAGTGTTACCATTCAAATGAAACCTCTTCAGCAGTACTTTCACATGACACTTTTTATTTTTCAGTATTTTACAAATGAAATTTGGGATTCGTCTTGAATTTTGATTTTAGGCACTCTTGGGAGTGAAAGGGTTAAAGTTCCGTCAGTATTAGTATAACCTGGCTTATATCTCATTACATAGCTCGATCACAAATGAAATTATTTCTTGATTTTAGTGGTCTATGAGCAGCATCATTGGACCTTATGTGACTGTTGCCCATGAAATGGGTCACAACTTTGGATTCAGCCATGATTCAGGTATATGTTGTTAGGCCCTTCATTTATTGTAATTAAAAAATGCGAAGTTATCAAATCGGGTGACTTTCTTTGAAGAAAATGCTTACTGACAACATCGTTAACTGTTTTTCCAGGACGACCCTTAAGTGGAAGATCGCAACAGAGAGACAAAAAAGTCCACCTACTATACCAATCATATTTAAACCAATCCGAATGGCAGATTGCGGCTTCAAAGCCCTTCGGGGGCAAATTGAAACCCCAGACACCATAGTGGCGGGTCTCACATGGTCTAATCACCCTTTCGTTCGGAGGCTTGATTCATTAAAGCTTAAAGTTAGATTATCATTAACTACGATCATTTGAGTGGTCTTTTGTAATCACTTATTGAAATTGTTTGTATCTCCATTTTCCCTTAGGAACTTGCAAATGTTTAACACCTCGAGGTTGTTTCATGGGCGGACACAAGTACGAATCATGACAGATACATAAAATATGTCAAAGGAAATAGTTGAATTCAACTTTTATCTAGCCTGTTTGTAGGTGTCCTTAATTTCCCGGCGATTTGCGGCGAGCTAGGAAATTTTTGGCAATTTCACTTTTGAGGCTCCTCCTGATTATAAGCGGTTTTCTACTTTCTGCTAATGTAATGTTTATCATCAAACCTTGTCAATTCCAAATACCCCTTACACTTTGAACAAAGAATCCTCTATCTTAAGCATACAATCAAGGTATATAATTGTCTGTAAAATTTTGCCATTAAATTGTAATAAATAAATAACTAAATAACTAAATAAATAAATAAATAAATAAATAAATAAATAAATAAATAAATAAATGTCAGGTTCATTTGCAAGAATATTAGTGATATCCTACTGTACTTCTAGGATCAGAAATCTGAACAAAAGCGTCTTGGATGAGGTAAACATGATTTTAAAAAGCATTTTGTGAAATTGTTTAACAGAACCAGAGTTCCAGGATTTTCAAACTGCAGCTTGGAATCACTCAAAAGGCTCAATGATTGGTGTTTATACAACGTTCCTACCTATAAGGTATTTAAAATTTATTAATTCAAATTTCTTGGGAAGAGTCGTGTAAAATCCCGTTAATTAAATGATTCAGTGAGCCATAAGGCTCATCAAACTTGTGCCTAGATTCCGTATCTGAAGTAAGAGCTGACAAGACACGTGTTTATGAATGGTTTCATTGAGGAGTTCATTCCTCATGCGAAATTAAGTGACGGGGAAGCGCTGGACTAGGGGGTGTTTACATGATCACCATCATACTGGTATGACTTTCATACCGGTTCTCTCTTAGTTCTGTATTTGTATACATGATACCAGCAAAAAGTCTTGTGCCAGTACGAGTCAAACAGGTGCGAGTTTACACCAGTCGCTGTACCGGATCGAAAATAGTAGGACCACTCACTTCGGGATGAAATCGGCTTCCTAGGAGACTGAAACGGGAAGTGCAGGCGTAGTTTTCGTCATCCAATTCAAGATGGCGTCGTTTGAGCCGCGTTGGACGTGGGATGTAGGAAAAGTGTCCCTTCATGAATACGAGACCTGAAATCACCTATCATACCTGTATGTAGTTGGCACCGCTACAAATTTCACATGTATACACCCCCTCGGTTTTGAGATGTATCCTGGGTGTTTTTCCCATGCAAAAGCACATTGTTAATGACTACTTCGCATTCACCCTTTCTCGTAACATCTTTGCAATCATAACAGCTATTTGAACAATAGAAAACCTTTACCGTGTTTGCATAGCCTGATGTGAAACGCGAGAGGGGTTGGGAGAATTTGAGAGTTATGTAAATACGAGACGAAGTGGAGGGTTTGCATAACTTTGGAGAATTCTCCCATCCCCTCGATAATAATAATAATAATAATGATAATGATAATAATAATGATGATGATGATGATGATAGCAATAATAATAACAAAATAATAATGAATTAAATTATTTATTTCTGTCTTCAAGTCAATGAATGGTTATTGTGGAAATGGAATACGTGAAGAAGGCGAGGAATGCGACTGTGGCACACCTGAGGTTTGTACAATTTTAATCTTGAAACGTTCTCAATACTATATGAAACGAAACCAAAGCAAGACATATAGGATCACCCTATGTTACATACGTTCATATGGATTTGCTAGCACTCGCGATCAGCGTGCACGTGCGACGCTGTATAAGAGCCGTACGCGTCAGTGATAGTGGCGACAGAAAAAAATTGTACGGTCATACCAGCCTTGTTTCCAGTCGTCCTTGGTGGAAAATCAAATGTGACGTCACCCGTCGAGCTCAACGGGAAGATTCGCTTAGGAATCGTGTTCTGCCCTAGGCCTCGCGTTGTCACTCGTTGGCGCGTAAAAGCCTGGGGACGAGGCCGCGGTCCTACTAGAAACTCTCATGGACGGTCCCACGCGATGCATTTTTAAGGGGGAAGTCTGGTCAGATGCCCTGATTTCCCAACGTTTTAGCCCTTTTTCGTAATTGTCCCCATGAAATTTCATCCAATACATAAGTCTGTATGAATTTTTTCGCAATTTTTAAAGTGAACGTAAAGAAAAAATGGGGTGGGCGGGAATTGATAAATTTTAAGAAAATTGATAAAAAATAAAGGTTAGTTAAAGTTAAAATTTAAAGTTAATAATTAATAGACGGATACCAAAACAGGCCACAAACAACCAGAAGTGCTCTTGTGTGGGGGTGGTCTGTCTGGGGGTGTGTACAAAAATTTTATCCCTCTTTTATTTCTCTCTTAAATCTTAACCTATTTCCTAAAAATTTAACCAGACTCCCCCCTTAACAATTTTGTCTCCTGTAGGCATTTCAACTCTGACTCCACGATAGCCAACGGTGAATTGAGCAGTGTACTTGAGAAAGCCTTTGCTAGTTAGCATTGTCATATGATCTCAATCATTATCATGATCAACTAAGTTAGGTCGGATAGGACGTGAAAATATTTGGCTCTCGGTCAAAGCGTAAGAGCCATGGTAGACTCGATCTGTACGCCATGACCTCTAACCAAATATATTTCGTTCGGCTCTCCCTTTCTTTCAATGTGTAAATAACTCTTAACATCCATGTAGTGTTTTCTGGGTATTCAGGGAACACATGTTCTCATTAGCTTAAATATTTTCAAAGAAAAATGTTATATATAAGTAACAATTAAACTTCTGCTTGTGCATAAGATATTTTTTTGCTTAAATTATTTTATTACTTTCAGTTTGAAAATCAACTTCGGTAGATGTGTCAAACGAGAAATATTTGTGACACATCTGACTCTGACACTGTTTTTAATGAAGTTGGTTTATTCGCAGCCTTAACTTGAATATTTTTTGGGAATGTAATATTTAAAAATACTTGTATTTTCACCAAACCTTCAGTTATCAGTTACATTTCATTTTTTTTTAGATATGCATGGCTAAAGATCCTTGTTGTGAACCTCACAATTGTGTGCTAAAGAAAGACGCACAATGCAGTGATTTGCATCACGAATGCTGCAAGACCTGCCTGGTAAGACACACGTTTTACCTATTTTAGCGATCTAAAAGACTCACTTTGTTAGTGGCTTTGAGTTTAGAGTTAAGAAAACCACTTCACAGGTTTTAATGTGGATTTTTCTCTCTTATAGTTTAAGAAACAAGGAACCTTGTGCCGTGGAGTAAAAACAGATTGTGATGTGCCAGAATACTGCACTGGTGATTCTAGAGACGTGAGTACACAAAAGTCGCTTTGGTCACTTTACTTGTAAATTGGGTCTTTATAAAAGGGAACGTTGTTTTCAATCATTCTATAACAGGG
This sequence comes from Siderastrea radians, assembly GCA_964017195.1. NCBI lineage: Eukaryota > Metazoa > Cnidaria > Anthozoa > Scleractinia > Rhizangiidae > Siderastrea > Siderastrea radians. The sequence goes on from OZ024896.1 coordinate 14,200,146, forward strand.
TCTTATTTTATTCCTTGGGCTAGCTACCATGCACTGAAAAAATACTGCCTTCAAATGCGAAATGGTTTGTTGAACATTGAAAGCTTTTTCTTTTGAAAGACGGCCCCTTGAATTCCGCCATTTTGTTTTTGTTAACGAGTTTTCCACATCGCCAGGAAGTCGTCGCTAGTCCATGGTTATATGCAAAAAATTACAGAACACTTATAAAACGATACAATAGATCTGTATGTAATCTACCATTGAAAGAAACGTACATTGATTTCTTCAGGTAATAGGTTTTTTGCTTTATCCTTTTATTCAGTGTCCCGCTGACAATTTTATCGTCAATGGATACCCATGCAACCAGACCGAAACGGTATGTTTTATCTCTCTATTATGTTTTAGCTCTTTCTGCTATTTAACTAGTATTATATCTCCTACACTTTCAAGGCCTCAAATAGGCCAAATTTAGAGGAACTCAAAATGAATGTTACAAGAAGCTAGCGTCTTTTTTTTTTATAAATAACGAACACTGGTCACAATTTGAACAATACTGTACAATTTCACAATTTTCAACTACCGTTTCTCGCGCACTTACCTAAATATTGAATTTTATCTACCTGCTTGTCTTATGACGATCGCGCATTTCTGGTATATCATGAGCTGTATTCAGAATTATTCTTTGTTTTTTGAATGAAAACGGTAGCAAGACTTCCTGCTACTGTATCGGGGCAACATAACAAAAAATCTAGGATCTCTTAGGAAGTTGTAAATTTCTGCAATGCACTACAATGTTACAAAAATCTTCGTCTTTCACGTATTCGGACAGGCTTCTCAGGTTGTCTAGAACCTGAGGGGGGAACGGATACCGTACTGTTCTACGGTACGTTCCAAATTACTTAACGTATCAATTAGAACACCGAATAAAATCATAGTTGATAAAAATCCGCCACCTTGAATCCGCCATTTTGGATTTATTGATTCCACGATGTGAGAGTGCTTCCTTGAAAAAAGACTTAAGAGTATTTAAAACCAATTTAGGGATCTTAAAACAACCTAAAAATTTCCAAGTCACATCGTAATGAGACATACACCACAATATATTAAGATAAAGATCAGTTTAACCTTATTTAGCCTGGTTGGGGGTGGGTTGGCACATTGTGCTCGCGCTGACCTTAACGAATTATAACTTTTAAACGGCTGGACGAATAATCACCAAATCTTGTAACTTTTCCTAAAATTTATCAGAGAACATTTTCCTGTGTCAATGACGTGTCTATGATGATTGATGTTTCCATAGCAACCGTCTACTCAGAAGTGTATTTTGACTATTTTCTGTTTTTTCAGTCTTTTTTTTCAGTTTTTTTCCCCTTCGTTTGTACTGAGAAAAAGACAATCCTTTACTTTTGTGTGTTTGTTTTGATTAAGTATGTTTCTTAGAACAAATTCGTGTTTTTTGATGTCGTAATTGTCAGTTGTATGACTGCAGGTTTGGGATTCAAGATGGCGGCCCATTTTTCAAACTAGCTGGTTTGTGACGTCATTGTGACATCATGTCATGTCATAACTGACACGTCATAAGCCCAAACTGTTGAGCTAATGGCGTGCTGCAAACGTGCCAAGTTTCATCACAAGAGCGTTAATACTTTTCGAGATCTAGCGGGGGGGGGGGGGCACTTTGTGCCTCCCCAGGCTCAGAAACTCACAAAAAGCCCAGGCGAAATAGGGTTAAGCGGGTTTTGCTTGGATGTCCGGATGGGTGACATTTCCCGACACTCACTTTTTTCGAATTTGGGGAATTGAATTTGCGTAAACACTCTACTAATGACGACCAATAAGTATGAATTTCAAAGAGGGAACAAAAGGTCGCTAAAAAGAGAAAATTTGATGTCGCGAACATTTCAAGTAAAATGGTCTAAAATCACGAAATTTAGTTTCATTAATTGTTGCCAAAATATCCTGTAATAAAGTATATTTCATTCTGTAAACTCTAAAAAGTCCATTAGCGACAATCTTCTACCTTACTTTAACAATAACGATTATTGTGTTTTCGTTTGTATTGAAGGTGGTACAAGGGAGTACCAACCGTAACAGTGTATTCACTAGAAATTTGAATCCTAATATCAACGCTCGATATTTGCGCATAAATCCTCAATACTGGTATGGTTATCCATGTCTTAGAACTGACTTCTTGGGCTGCTCTTCGAATGAAGGTAATTATGAATATTATTTAACAAAAGTCTTTGGATTTGAGTAATAGTGTTCTCTTATTGGTTTTCTGTCACTTAGCTACAAATTTCCATTATACCTAAAGAGTTGCTTATGGAAAGTCAGAGGTGTTTCTTCAAAAGAAGTATTTATATTAACTCAGGGGTCTCGATTTTGGAAATTTTCATCTACTAATCAGACTAACTAAACAGGAACATTGTTCATTTTCTTTAAGAGCACGTTGGTCTAGTTTGTTTTTTGCTAAGTGAACCAAAAATGGTGAATGAGCTACATGTAAATAAGTTCATGGAAATGAGCGGTAAATTTGAATACAACACGGCCCCTGAATATATTACAAACAAATATCCTTTACTCCATCTCTATTTATTTGGTATGTGTTTCAATTAGCTATAGCGGTGGCTGAATTCATGCAACCATTTGCTGTGTAGTGTGTGAGATTGCATAAGGGGTTAACGTAAAATTTTTACGACCCCATGCCCCCCCTTCCCTCATTGGTTTGTGCATGGGGTGTATATAACATGTTTATCATTACTCCTTGTAACAGCAAGTCCAGCGGCTCCGACACCATTGAAATCCTACGGCCTCGACTACTGCCTTACACCCTCGAACAAGAGTTGTTCGCCACCAGATAATGATCCCCTTGTGTATGTACCGGGTGATAAATGCTCAGAAAGCCATCTACAATTCTCACTGGGCTCAGATGGTGTGTTACGTCACAGCTGCAGTGGGAAAATGGTGTGTCCAGAAAGTAGCGCAAAGATTGTGGTCAGCGGTAGCTGCTCAGCTGATAACTCCAAGTTTGAGCGGACACCAGGTTCGTAGCTGCACGTTGCACTTTTAAGCCTTTAAGCCCTGATATGATGTGCATATTCCCCTTACTGTTCTCCATACATATCTTATGGCATTAATACGAATAATTTATCTAATTATATCCTTGATGATCACTTTCTTTTTTCTCATCACTTGAATGTTTGAACAAGTGTTGATAATATAAAGAGGAATCTCATTTTTGTCACTGTTAGGGCTTTAAGGGTTAAAGGGTGGCATGCTGAGGAGCGGCTCAAAATATTAAAATGCAAATGACACCAACGAAAAGTATACTTCTCATTAGCTTCACTAAGCCGCTACACTTACTGGGTTGGGGACCAGCAGTCCTTAGTAACAACATTTTATGAAACATACGATGTCTTTGGATGGTTTTTCATATGCTCCGACCGGGAGTTCATGGACACCCTTGGATAAAGCAGCAAGAGTTTATCAAATAGTTTTGGTCACCTAAAAATAGCCTAAAATAGACTAATTTGCAGATTTTAAAATTCAAATTTTCGGTATAGCTACTTATTTTACAATGCTGTTGAAACCAATATTTGGATTTTTCTCAAATTTGGAAATTACACGTTCTTGACGGCGAAACGCCTTTTCTTGGCAGGGCGTTCTCTGAAGCATGTCAAGAGTGGAAAATGTTTACATACTTACGGAGGGTGGCCTGGGGCTGGCAGAAATATGGTGTTATGGTCCGGATGCGATTCTCAGCGGTTAGAGATTTGGTTTGTGAAACAAGGTAAGCAGTTCAGATAGAAAATGACGCTAAGGCCCGCAGAATTAATTACAATTTGTGTCCATCCCTGGAAATTGAAGAAGAATGATAAATTAAAACCCGGGGAACAGGTGCTACACCTTGCAATTGTTGGGTGCAAAGTTTGGTCTAATTTTGCCGTCGGTCCTGGCCTTAACTCAATTGGAAGAACCGCGTGTTAATTTGTTTCAAACGAAAGCAAATGCTTTCGTAACCAAGGTCAAGTTTAGAAATTGTTAGCTAGAAAAGTAATAGACAACGCTCATCAGGAACTTCCCTTTAAAGCTACATTTCCAATCGGGCATCCGTAGTCTTTATGTGTCGTCCTCCAAGTCGATTCATTTCGTGGGAACACTGTAGTTAAGCGCTGAGAAACGATTCGAAATTCTACCGTGCTGTTGGTGGCATTTGAAATGAAAATGAGGTTAATTAAATTTTGATAAGACAACGTCTGGTCATCGGCCAAGCAGGAGTGAACCTGGCAGGAGTTAACGTAAGCAAGAGTTAACCTGGCAGGAGTTAGCGTAAGCAGGAGTTAACCTGGCAGGAGTTAACGTAAGCAGGAGTTAACCTGGCAGGAGTTAACGTAAGCAGGAGTTAACCTGGCAGGAGTTAACGTAAGCAGGAGTTAACCTGGCAGGAGTTAACGTAAGCAGGAGTTAACCTGGCAGGAGTTAACTCAAGCTGGAGTTAACCTGCTAAAAGTGGCCAAGGCTCCACGGCAGTGGTCGTGAGAATCGTCCATTTCTTCGACTGTTTGCGAACCTTTTTCTCTTGGACTTTTCGACTCTCTCCTCAAGCATCATCTTCGTCAATGCATATTTTTGAGAGATAAACCAATTTAAGGGGAGCTTACAAAATTTACATCTACCGTCCAGAAAGATCCAAGTCACTCCTACATGTACGAGTGGACAGTTTGTTGTGACCTCAGCTTTTGCTGATTTGTAATATATCACTATATTTGAATTAGTTGTTGTACATATTAAGAGTTCATTTTCTTTTGTCAATATTAGTTCTTACTATTTTAATTTGTAAAGCCCTATTGATCTTTTCTTGTAAATAGGGCTCTAGAAATAATAAATTATTATTAAATTATTATTGCTCACGTAGCAAAGATGGCATGTTCGATTCGATATTAGCCAGCTACGTACATAGAATGGTAAATCGATTTTATTATTTAAGTTTTTGATTGTCCGTTGTAACCACATAAGATTTTGCACGCTCCCAGGGCTCTCTAACCGTCTGTAGATAATCACAAATGGCGAGTATGTCTACAGCCAGTCACTGGGTTTACTTAGGTTTATTATTTTCAGAGTGTGTGGATCGTCTTGGAATGCAAAATGGCGACATCAAGGACAACCAGATTACTGCGAGCTCATCACGACCTGCTGATTTGCCACATTACGGACGGCTGAATAACAATAAGTTTTGGTGTTCAGGGAAGAAAAACAAAAACGAGTATTTACAGGTTGATCTTGGTCAGGTAAAAAAAATTAGACCTTTTGCCGATATGGCAGCCATATTGATTTTATCCCCTTAGCATCCCGCAATACTCATTAAAATGTATTTATTCTTTTGTTGTGATAATCCATCATTATCATAATAACGTGAGAACAAATCCAGTATCGTGGGATGCCCATTGGGAAAATCAACATGGGTGCTGTATCGCTGAGAAAAGTCTATTAAAAATCTATTATGGACGGAGAGAAACCAACCAACCAACCGACCAACAAGCAAACAGACAAACAGGGAAACGAAAAACGTAATGTGGGTCGATTTTGATTTACACATGTGAATATTTTTTATCCTAAACGGCAACAACAACGAGGACAACAACAACAACAACGACAACAACAACAACAACAACAACAACAACAACAACGACGACGACAACAACCCCCAAAAGTAAAAGGGCTAAGGTAGATTCATAGTGGCCGAGTGCTTTAGTGAGTAACATTAGTAAGCCGTTGATTTAACATTTACTAATTCTTCTTATTTTCTTATATTCCGTTTTAATATGTCTTTAATTTCAGGTGAAAACCGTGAACAAAATTCTGGTCCAAGGACGTGGAAACTGGTACGACTGGGTGACTGGGTTCCATCTGTACTACAGTGATGATGGTCAGCGGTGGATCGGCTACTCAGAAAGTGGAGACAAAGACCATTCAAACGTACGTTGAACAATGTCTCCTTGGGTGAAACCGGTTTTTTAATCGCTTTTATCAGGAACTGGAACAACAGTCTATCAGCAGTGAATTCTCCTTTTATAAGGTTGCTATTAAGGATTTCTTAATTTTTGTTTACCTTACTGGTACTTAATAATTTCGCAATTTGGCGAGACAGTATTCCGCGGGTTTTGTTTTCGCGATTTCAATAGGCGAGGTCTTTAATTGCGCGATTTTTTTACAATCGCGAAAAACGCGAATTTAAAGACCCGCAAAATTTAGTACCAATAAGGTAAATTTTGAATATTAATGTATAAGACAAAACTTTTTTAGTTCAATCCGTCTGAGTGGACCCACTTTTCTTTACTTACTCAGTTAAGAAACTTATTTGAATAAATGCTTAGTCAAAAAGTGTCAAGAATCTCTTGTAAACGAGCACCTTACTTAGCTACCATCTATATAAAATATACCTTGAAACAGTCGCATGTTGTACTCGGAAGAATCTCTTGTAAGTGTATACAATCTGGGTTAGAAAAATCACTTTGAGATCTAACTAGTTTTAATTATTTTAGTCTGTTTGTTACCTTGGAAAATGCAGCGAGATTCATGAAACTCAGTGCCAGGATTTGTGGGGAGCAAGTGAGTACACCCAAGGAGAAGTTTGTTAGGATCATTATGCGTTTCTGGGGAAACTCCCCACCTACCCCTCCCCTAACCCAACATTTTGCCGAAAGTGATAATAAGTCAATACGTTAGTGTTTCTGTTGGGTTAGGGGAGGGGTAGGTGGGGAGTATCCCAGAAACGCATAATGACCGTTCATTTTGTGTTTTTAAAAATTGACCTTATTCAGATCGTTTTGCTGTTGACTTCATTGCTTTCAAATCTCCACCATCTTGGAATTCTTGTTCTTTGTTTCCCATGAAATTATCGTGAAAAAGGTTAGGCCCTCTACAGAATGCTTGAACTTTGATCTCGGTTAAACCCACATTTAAATTTTTTTACTGTTTAAGGTGTATCTTGGCGGGCCATGAAATGTAATGTTTGTAGTAACTGTGAACTTTTCATTTTCAGAAATATCTGACATTCTTCCAAAGCCTTTATCAGTTATTGTGTGGTTAACATTTTTTTCACTTTTTTTAGCTGCCAAGAACGGAGACAAAGGATGTTATGATAAACTGAATACCGAGGCTGCCGGATATGGTACATGCGACCCAACCACAAATACGTCATGTGCTGCAAGGTACACTGACCAGATTTGAAAAATATACCGTAAACCGTGTAATGTCTTGCGACCTTGGGCTTGTAATGTCGCAATGACTTGCGACCTTGGGCTGACCTTTACACAAAAGGGTAGCTGAAAAAAAAAAAAAACTCCAGCAGCCACCAGAAAATAGCACTATAAAATTAAACCTCCACTTAAGTTACAGGTGTTTTGTGCACCCGGGTCATGGGGACTTCAAGGTAGCGGTCTAACTTCGTATGGTATAAAAATTCTTCTTAACATCTCTTAAAATATTAGGCAAATCTGTCATTTTTTCTTTAGTGACGTGTTGTGCGGTCAGCTGCAATGCCACGACAGTAGAAGCTCTCCCGTGGTCGGCTATGGATGGACCTACACCAAGATCGATTTGGATAACGGAAAACAGTGCAGGTGTGGCTTAGCTGTGTGTTATCGTAGCGAAATTCGCCTCTAACAAGGCGAATCTGTGTAGCTGCGAATTCCCCCAAAATATAGAGATTGGTACGTTGTCTACGTTGTCCCATACTAATTTAAATTGAAATCAAAATTATAAACATTACCAAACCTGGAGGAACCTTTGACTAAATAAAAGCGAATTACCAACAGCGAAATAGATCATTTCTCTTTGACGTTTAATTTGCCCAAGATTCGGCTTTGCATTCGCGCCTCAAGATTAATAAAAATGCCATGAAAGAAAAATTTAATTAATTACATTGTGTAGAGAAACTAGACTAGAGAACGTATATAGTTAATGTTTCCCAACTTCAGTGTTGTTATTTCATCGCTTAAGTTAACCATTGAAGATTTGGTTGCGAGATGACCGAAATTTTTGAATGAAAAAACCTACTTATCCTTGGAAACGGCTTACAAAATCATATTTCAATTGTTGTCAAAACAGAAGGCCTTTAGCTTTTGCAGAAAACTGCCTCACTGTTCTTGTCGTTCATTCTCAGCGCTGCCACCTTAAAATCTGTAGACGACGCCGGTCTTGGAATGGTCAGGGACGGAACAAAGTGTGGAACAGATAAGGTAAAATGATCAGCATTGATAGTATAAGGCTGGCTACGTGAAATCCTCAAGTTGAATTATTTTAAGGTACATTATATTATGATAATGCAAACAAAATTTGCAGTTAAACCCTACAGTGTGCATGTACATTCAAATGAAAGTAAGTGAGAAGTACCTTTCATACAAGGTGGTAACAACGTTTCGAGTCTGCAGTTGAAGCTGGCGTACCGTGCGATCATTTAAATCAAAGCTATTGAGCAATACATTGGTTATGAAATCTAGTATTCTTTTCCCCCCTTTTTTTGGTCATTTCTAACCTGGGGTCTTTTGAGAGTGGGGGGGGGGTGAGTGTGTTGTGCCGTTGTACCATTAGATCATAGAAGTTTATCTATTATGACTATCCTGATGAAAACAGAACCTAAAGACGAAGAGGTTTGGCAGTTTTCTTTTCCATCCATTTCATTTTATTAATCAAATAAAGAAAAGTTCCTTTCTTACTCAAAGCCCTCTTACAATCTACAGGCCCTTAACAAGTTTTGTTATTATAGTCCTTTTGTTTTAAGTTATTCAGTAGGTCGATAAATTTTCATACTTTTTTTATTACAAACGTCTTCAGATGTGTGTTAATTCCAAGTGTCTGTCGTACGATCAGCTGAACATTGGCAAGTGTCCATTAGTAGACAACGAAGAATGTGCAGGAAGAGGGGTGAGTAATAAAAACAACAATAATAATAATAATAATAATAATAATAATAATAATGATAATAATGATGATGATGATGATGTTGATAATAATAATGAGGATGATGATGATGATGATGATAATAATGAGGATGATGATGATGATGATGATGATGATGATGATGATGATGATGATGATGATGATACTGAATAATTGTTGACTTCGTACATAGTGTATTTAAACGCCTTATCATGAAAATGTTGCAAGGGCCAACCGGACACAGCATAGGTACCGGATCTTGCTGCATCTAGTCAGCAAAATACACTGTGATAAACAAATAAACAAAGGAAGGCTGACCGTACAGCTGGGGTTAGATATTTCTTTGATTTCCAATATTTCATCAGGCACGGCCTGACTTCTTCAGGGAATGAATAATGCAAGAAATCCGTTGCAATAAGCAGAAACAGTAGTGTATACGTATAAGGTTACAAGAAAGTACGTTAAAATTTAAAAATAACCGAAAACGAAACATAAGAAGGGTATAAGATATGGAATGAAAAAGATAAGCATACTACTCAAACACAATAGAGGTTATATCAAAGAAAATGGTCATCAAAGTAAATATTACCCCAGCTGTATAGTCAGCCTTCCTTTGTTTATGTTTATTGTAATGTATTTAGTGTTTTACCTACATTTTAGTTTTTAGTCTTTTTATATTTTTAGCATTGTTTTAATGCGCTTTTGATCATATCTGAATGGAAAAGGCGCGTTATAAATTTTAATTATTAATTATTATAAATCAATTAATTAATTAATTAGTAGTTTAAAGGGATAACGCTATGGTAATTGCGACAAAGCTGTACTAAAATTAAAACCTAAACACCTTTCTTTTTTCACGTACAAATTAAATTATGCTCTCAGAACACCAAGAGGACGAACAATCCACTGTTAGTTTTGGCGATTTTTGCTGGACACGAGGGACAACCAAACACACTTATCTGAAGTTACAGAAAAGTAGTAGGGTAACTTAAATGACTTTTGGGTTTCCATTTATGTCACATAGGATGACAAAACTTTTTGGGCCTTGGGTTGCATCTTTTGAAATTAAATATTCTCACGGAGGACAAGTTTCTGTCTTCTTCGTATTAAACAAAGTTGATTTCCTCTGACCAAACTTTCACTTCCTTTCTGGGTTTTAAAGCAACAATGGTTACCATGCATTGATAGTAACGACAGCGTAAAGCTAACATATTATACGGCGTCATTCGGGGGTATCGAGACGGGTGCAACTATTCTTTCATAAAATTTTTGCTCTTTTCTTAAAGGAGGTTAAACTATATATTTTGTTATTTGTGTTAATTTGTGGTGTAGGTTTGTACCAAAAGTCAGCATTGTCACTGTGAAGGTGGTTTTGATCCAAAAGATGGTTGTGCCTCTGGTAAGACGCATACTTAACACATTTATTAAATTATGAAATAATTAACAATTATTCCAAGAAATCAGAACTCATAACCAAAGAGGCTTGGAGAACCGAGTTGACTGGGTACTCCTCGCGAAAACTTGTTCCGGGGTGTGCGGCACACTCCTTGAAACCCTTACCCTACTTCAGACCAAAATATGTTATTTGTTTTGTGCGTTTTACACAATTTTAAAGTGTTTTCAAGGTCGGCAAACCTCTCCGATCAAGGATTGCTGAAGACTGTATGAGCCATATACAACGACGGCAATCTTGCAATCTTACCCTTTTTTGGACAAGTTCAGCCCCTGTTTAGGACACACTCATATAAAATTATAAACCCTGATCAGGACAGAGAGGCCAAAAACCATACCCTGTCCTACAGCACATCCTCGTATAGGCCGCATAAGAAAGTACCCCACCGCGGGATGTAACCAGGCCTAAGTCTGAAGTACAAGCACCACTAGTTTCTTTATAACCTGCGATCAGGCTCTATTTTCGTTTCGCTCGGTGAAACATTCAGGCAGGAAGGGTGAAACGAAAAATAGAGCCTGATACAACTTTTCTACGGAACGTCTATCGCCCACTTTTTTGATTGATTGACATTCAAGAAAACAGCCAATCAAAATTTCTTTTGCTTGCACGATCCTCGGTATGCAAATTTCCCATAACGGCAATTCGCAAAAAGTCACGCAAATGTCGGCAAAAATAAGAAAATCATAGGCTACGATATATCTTCTAGGCGCTAGCCTAACGAGTCCCTCTTCTGTTCGTTTTGTTTCGTAAAACGCGGAAACAACAACTACTCTGTTTATGTTTTCAATATTAGCTGAAAGCCTTCAAAAGAAAATTTCGAGACGCCATGCGATAAAACGGGATACATACTTTACTGTTGCTGTACTTCTCTGCTCCAAGTGAGAGACATGTACAGCTTGCGTCAAACCGAACGCCGCTCTCAAGAGAGAAAGAAATGATGACAATTCCCTAGAACGACGAGTATTTCTTAGAGCGACGCACTTACCTCGGCAGACTTGTTCCTTGACGATGCAAGGTGATGGCGGTCGGATCGAAATTGTGAGCATGCAAGTCTTGTAGACAATTTACTTCCGTTGACAGCTCTATTGTTAAAGGGCCAATCAGACTGCGAGATTCCCGCGGCCAAAATTTGGCCGCCGGCACAAGGTCCTGTGAGAGATTGTATCAGGCCCAATTTTAGCGAGCGACCAACGTAAGAGAATACGAGAGTGATGCTAAAATTCGGCTTGATCGCAGGATAGTTTCTTTACGAATAAGAACTTCTGTGATGATGATGAAATTATTCCTCATCAAACCAAGGTGTAGAATAACAAGAAGTTATTTTGTGAACGATAAAGGAACAAAGCGGTCCTCTGAATTACACCAAAGCTCACGGACGAGTACGCTAATATTGGCTGAATTGTTTGTAAACTGGGAGCCCTGCAAGATCAACACTCAGTTTTTTAGCCATTTGAGCTCATCAGTTTTAGTTTAACCAGAAACGGTCCTTCAGCTGTTTGCATATCATACCGAAAGGTGACATGACAAAAATGGTCGAAATTCTCCGTTGTGCATATAACAATGAAAACGGCTTTAAACTGATAACTTTCAGTGCTGGTGCCCCGAGTTGGAGCATGGGGACAGTGGTCCTCATGGACTGTTTGTGACAAGGGCTGTAATGGAGGCAAGAGAAGAAGACATCGGTTCTGTGACGATCCATTTCCTTTGCATGGTGGAGCTGATTGTCCTGGAGATCGACACGAAAGGGAAGACTGTAATACAGACAGCTGTCCTGGTGAGTAAAATACAGACCTTGACCTTCCTCTCCCCGTAAGGCACAGTTCTGAGAAAATTCCCACGGATAACCATTCTGCTGAACTCAAAACGCAGAAAAATAATTTTGATGGAAATAGGTGATGGAAATAGGTGGTTAACAGGCACAGTATCGAATTACAGACATATGAATCCCTCAGACTGTTTTCCATACTGGTATTACCCTTGAAACCCATCACCAGATGCGCTGTGTTAACATATCTCTCTATTCTAGCTCCATTCTATCGGCAATTTCTTTGTAAACGTTTTTTTCTTTGATTGTTTTGCTCTGTACAGTGGCAATATCGTGCCGCCATTTGCAGCAAATCGCCCAAGAAAAGAACCACTATTACCCCGACGGGGTGTACAAGATTAATCCCACAGGCTCCCAGGAAATCTTGGCGTACTGTGACTTGTCACGTGATGGTGGTGGATGGACGCTTTTGGTTGCAAGTCACACCAACAGCTGGACTGCACAGAATGTTATTTTAAGAAACGCCAACTCTCCTACGCTGCACGGTGACTACTCCATCCTCAAACATGCAGACAGTATCAAAGATAATATCAACGTGGCTGGATTAAAATTTGAATATCGATTGGAAGCTCAGAGTCGAGGTAGTAAAACAATCGCATTTAATTTGCCGCTTAAGAAACGAGTAGGGGCGTGGGACCAAATACAAAATAAAGCGGAAATTAATGAATTACCAGGAAATGGCCCATCACATGAAAAAGAATTGCAAATTTACCAGCTTTGCTAAGTTTGACAACGTTTGGATGAAAAGTCACTAAAATACAAGCTTTCAAATACAGCGAGACTCTCATACAAAATAAAGGTCTATTTAAAAAGCTCGTCACCCCTAACTATGCAAACTATGTAAATTGTTCGCTTTTGGAAACCATTCATTCTGCTTCCAATCAACCGAGTAGTTCCAGACTTGGCAATATTGCCATTTTTAAGGTGCTTTATCAGCTGAAAAACTTAATTTTAATCAATCGATTTATTTTTAACTTGTTCCCAGTCCTTTACTCGTTTCGTAAGTCGCCAATTGCAGTTTTACTAAAAATCATTTCATTCTAAGGCAAGTCCATGCATTTCAGTTTGGCTTATTCAGACTTCGTTTTCCGAGTGCGCTTTGCAGATACCCGGTCTTCCCACTTCTTGAGAAGCTACGTAATCTATTACCCTTGTTGGGCCTGTCTGTGTTTCTTAGAGCATTTTATTGAAATATATAGGTTAATTAATTTTCTTTTTGATATTGTCCCTTTCAGGTCGATGGGGAGGTATTTGGGAGGCACAGAGAGGCTATACTTTCGCTCCAAAAAACAACAAACAAACAGACATTGAACTCATTAAAAAGTTTGACAATTGGGATTATTCGAACAGCGGAATTGAACAGAGAATGCCGTGGATTTCTGGCGCCAGATTAACGACTTCAGGAGATGCTTATTCCAACTGGTGGGGAACAATAACGGGTAGGGAATTATATGAATGAAATCTAAACTGACACGAACATGTGTATACTCAGAAAGGAAAATTGCAGAAGGAAGAGAGTCAAACATAGATGAATAATGAATGATACATGCATAAACAAATGAAGGGTGAAAAAATGTACTCGCAACAATCGAAGGTGGGAATGTAAAATTATATATTTATAATCTATGTATTGTATTTATAATAGGTACTAGGGGAAAGAAACTATGTGAAATAAGGAAACAGAAGACCATAATTAGTGAAGAAGTGACAACAGACAGTCGACAACGAATAGAGTTTCTTGTTCTGCCAAACTCACTCGCGCCTACATAGATGTTTCACTTAGGGACTAAGACTGTGTACAAGTTGATATTAGATGCACTGCTATTGTTTCTTCCATCAAAGTGTTTTTCTGAAGGTTTAATGAGACTGTCACCTTGAAGGAGTATTATTTTATCTTTCTTTCAAAGCTGACGACAAAAGTTATCATCCTGCCCCATGGATAAATGGCCATCTTCAGGAAAGTCAACCATCATATATCTGGTACTGGATGAGAGAAGGACCTTATCAAATTCCAAGATCCTGTATGGAGGTTAACTTCAGAGGATTTCTGACAAAACCCGTTTCAGGTTAGTAGCAGAAATGCGTCGCTCCCTGATAACCCTGTGTAACCGCGAACTTGTTCACATAAGAGTTTTAAGGGGGGATACCCCTAACTACAGATCTGGCGTTTGTTGCTAACGGATTTTTGTAGTATTTTATAGTATTTTAATTCCCACACGGTGGTTTGCTGTGTTTTGAGCCGCTAGATTGGTAAAATGTATAAGGATAAACACCTGAATTTTAAAAATCGACTTTGGGCATGCATAGCTAGTGTCATTCCCCAACTCGACAGTAGATAAAGGCCAAAATATACGCACTAATGATGTCATAACTATAACTATAAGTCGTTTTGGATCTCGATGATCGTTAAATATCGGCACTTTTTTCAATAGTCAAAACTGTATGCTGTTTGTTTTTCAGGCTTTTTTTCTCTTCAGTTCACGTGACCTGTCAAATATGTCTGAAACTCGAAAATCTTTCTCATGGTGTTACGGCTACGAACATTGCATAGCAACAATACGGTAGTTGAGAGTTTCCCCCATCAACGCTTTGAAAGAAAGCAACGAAGGCCTTATTACAAAGTATGAGTAGCCCCGCAGCTCTTAACAACCTCTAATTTCATTGGACCTTGGTATCACGCAGCTCTATTGTTTTCGGGGCTAGGGTCCATTGTTTTGTTGTTTGGTGTATTGTTTTCTCAGCAAATCAGAGAAGACCTTGTAAGAGCTGCGACATCGCCCCAAAGTATAAAGAAGAGACGCTTTGAGACAAGTTAAATGTTCATGTCGTTGACACACAGGTTTTAAAGATTACTTATTTCGATCATCTTCTGAATCGCTATTTGAAGACGTTCGTGATGTGACTCCAACTTTCTATCACAGTCTAATAACCCTTTTATGCTCTCAATTTCGGTAACATTTTTATTTCAAGCACGCATTTAGGCTTTTCCCTCACGCAACTTTAATTTTCAACACTTGCCCACATATGAAAAAGCGCGGTGGCTGTGCCTCGCAATACCGTTCCATTCCTCAAAGTATATATATAAACGCTTGCCAGATTCGCTTGACTTACCCCGAAGAGCGACAAATTGACTAATCCCATCCTTAGGGAGAAGTAAGAAAACGGACGTGTTATTTGCTATGGCAAGCAATTAATAAATGTTTTTTTTTCCTCCAGATGGCGTTTTTACAATTAAGCCACCTGGACGGCAAGAAGTTAAGACGTATTGCGATTTTACAACTGAGGGAGGGCCCTGGACGCTACTGGTCACAAGCAAAACTCACGGGGGCTGGGACACGGACAATATCAAAGAGAGAAACTCGGATCGACCGTCAATACATGCTGACTTCTCAATTCTTGGATTTGCAGACGCTATTAAGGACTTTGACAATTCCCAGGTGATTCATCTTTTTTTCTGTCTCTCTCTCTCTCTCTCTCTCTCTCTCTCTCACTCTGTCTCTCTGTCTTTGAGTCTGTTTCTCTCTCTGTCTGTCTCTGTCCCTCTCTGTCTCTGTCTCTGTCTCTGCATGCCTCTGTTTCTGTGTTTGTCTGTCTGTCTTACTGACATAGGACGTTTAAAACCTTATAATCGGTTACGTTTACACCTGCTGAAAATTACCGCTGAAGACATTTCATTAACGTGGTCACATTAAGAATTTCATCCACAGATTTTTTGAAAGAGTTAGATCCACTTTGCATATGATTCTATAACATGAATCGAGTCAAGCGGGCGCTTTTATTGAATGGGTTAGTGCATGCTTAATAAGAGCTCTCTATTAACAGGACTGCTCAAGTTGACAGTCGTCTTAAGCCTTCTCTTTGCCAAAGATTGGAACTAATTTTACCTTTTTTAAAATTTTCAGGAATACTTCCAGTATCGTATCGAGGCAGACGGTACAAGACGCTGGGGAGGAATCTGGGAGGTACCTCTTAATTACACCTTCCTTTCAACCTGCGACAAACAAACCACTTTGAAAATAGTCAAGAAGTTCGACTCATGGGACGAGAACAGCAACCTTGGAAAGCGCATGCCTAGACTTGGCTTAACAAAGGATCTACTGCTGAGCAGCACCTCTGTGGCGGATGACACTTCAGGGGCTCTGGTGTACAACAGCGGAGCTGGCTCACCAACTTACTTAAAAGAGAAACCCAACCCAGGTGTGATAAGATACTGGATGAGAGAAGGCGCCAGGTATAAATATCTATAAAGAAAAGTATGAAAGTCATACCAAGTAAATTAAAAGTTATACCACTTTTCCTCCTAACTTTTTCTCAAAGAATATAGTTACGTCTTTTGGAACAGACCTTGAGTCGTTCTTCCTAACATTTACACTTAACTTCGTATGAAGGAAAGAACTCAAACTGGGAAGAAACTAACACAATAAAAACAAATTAAAAGTGGTTACGATTGTGGAAAGCCTTTCAAACCAGGGAGTAGAAAATATAATTTAACATTTCCATCCGTCCAAACCTTACAAAAAGAATCAATAGCATTTATTTCAACTTTGCTGTAATGCTTTTTTTAGTTCTCATTCAAACTCTAAAAAAAATGTATACACAAGATATTAAAGCAAGAGGTCCCGAATTGTTTAGAAATTAATGGCCGTTACAACTGAGAAAATGAAATGAGTATAGAAATAAGCAAATATGATAAACATTGCTTTGAAAAAGCTCTGACGCGGATTAATTTATCCCTTAGATTGTCATGCAACGATTTAAAACTGCACGGAGTGAGAGCTGGAAACAAGTATGAGGATGGCTTTCAAATGATAAGAATTAGTGATTCCCAGTACCTCCCTGTCTATTGTGATATGACGACATCTGAGGGAGCATTTACTCTGATAGTCACCAGTGCCCAGAACAACTGGACTCGGGCTCAGGTCCCGCGAAGGTAATTAGAGTCAATCTTGAATAAGTAATTTTCTTCCAGTTGTAGTTAAATTGTGTAACTTTGAAAGTTACCTTACTACCGCTGCGTCAGGCATTTTGTACCATCTCTTGTCACTTAACGTTTTACCAGGCGTTTTAAAACGTTTTATCGCTAAATTCCCATTATTCGATATGTTTTAAGCTTTGCCTTAGTAAGCGCAGGGCTTACCACTTTCGGCTTTTGGGCATAACCTGGTGGTTAGCGGTGGTATTCTGGGGTGCTTACTATTTACACAAACCATCCGCTTGGAAAATCCATCCATAAACATCAAATGATTTAACTTGACTTCACGGAAGAAGGAGAAGTTTCAATGTGTAGCCAAATCAGCTGAAGAGACCAAAAAGAATAGAAATTATGCATCACCACAACCGGCAGCCCATAAATCCTGAAGCTTTCCAAACGGAATGACGCGAACCATTTGATTTTCCAACAGGAATTTCCGGTTTCTCCGTGTAAATGGTAAGCACCCCTGGTCTCTGTTGTCCCCTACCACGGCCGGCTTAGACGAGAAACTTTAATCCACATTTCCGTCTTTGAAGAAGAAAGAAAACGGTTCAAAAAATAGCCCGAGATCGAGCATGATAAACTTTAATATGACTTTAAAATGGCGTCTTTAAAATGGGGCAACCTACTCCAACTTGTGCACTGTTTCTAAAGCTTTTAAATTACATTCCTATTATCTCATTGAGCCGCGTTGCATGACCTACATTACCTATTGTAGGCAAGACATCTCAAAATTTATGGTCTTTTTCTCTCGTACATGCTAGTGGATCGGCCATATACAGCTATTTCAGTGGTTAGGGCGCTGGACTTGTAATTCGGAGGTCCCGAGTTCAAGTCTTCCTCTCTGATCATTTGTTTCACGGTAGTCCAGTGTTCAGATCCTCAACCAGGCTTGTAAATAGCCAACTGGTAAGCCTCCCAGCAGTTGGGGTTTTTAAAATGTTTCTGTTCATTAGCCATGTTGCTTTCTCTCATTTACAGTGTCCCCAGTCAGCACTGCCGTGCTAAATACTTCGTCACTTTAATAAAGTTATTATTATTATTATTATTATTATTATTATTATTATCATTATTAATTAACGTTGTAAGATTTTAAAGCCTCGAACTTACGAGACAAGACCGAAACTTACTATTGGTAGCTATGCATCTTTTGTGATTCGGCTGTAATTTCACAGCTGTCACTGCCATGGGATGAAAGTACCATAACACTTACCTATGTGATTTTTTTTGTAGGGGTGAGCCAAAGCCTAAGTTTGGTAAATTTATTAAAAAATTATCCATATCACCTTGCAGTCTTGTCGCGTAGGCTTTCCGACCACATTACTTGAAATAGCTGTATATGTGTTGCTTTTCTATGAAGTGGATAAGTGATTACTTAAAACGAATGAAAAAAAGTTAAAAAATGCACGTTTCCTCTCTCGAGCTGTTGATTGTTCTCTTGGTATTGTTAAAGAACAGCGACGGACTGGGCGCCATTAATAGATCGAGGGAGAGCAGAAAAGTGAGTTAGGTGGTGGGCGTGTGAGTCTGCAAATGACCTGAGTGTAACCCACGTTTGAATTTACCTACAAAACCCGCGCGGGAAGAACAAAAGAAGGGATAGAAAAACCTCAAAACTCTAAATATAAGATAACGAAGTTGCTGCTTTGGATTATGTTTAGGAATCAGTTCCATCCTGCACTGAATAAGGACTACTCCATATTGGACTTGGCAGATAGCATCAAAAGCCTCAGCAATAATGGCTCGTTCCAGTACATGATGGATGCTAATTCTCGCCGTCACTGGGGAGGCATTTTCCAGGCTCCAAGTTCTTACAGGTTTGGATGCGGTTCTACCGTGCGGCGTTCAGTACCGTAGAGCACTAAATTTTTGTGAGACTTTAATTGTAGGGATGGGCGATTTTTTGTGTTGTGGGGAACTAATTTTTGCGATTGGGAAAGACTGTTTTTTTTTGTTGGGGATTAATTTTTGCAATTTTAAGGAAGTCGCGTTTAACTGGAATTGTCACATTTTCGTTTTTGTTTGAGTACATGCAATCGAAATACAGGTGAACTGCGTCATACAGATGTAAGACACGTTCATCAGTACTAGTGTCACTCTATTACAGTTACATCATACCCTTGTGTGACTCATTCCTGTGGCAATTAATCAGCAATAACTTACGATCGGCCACTTAGTGTTTCTACTTCAACTAAAGAGATGTTTTGAGTAAATGGGCGCCAACACATTTTACTTCACATGTAAAAAGTGATGTTTTTATATGATATATTTTGACAGTGAAATACATTTTTGCGGAGAAAATTTTTGAGGTAACCTTTTTTTTGCGGATAGTGAAAAAAACCGCAAAAATCCCAAAAAACAGAACCCGCAAAAATTTAGTGTTACACGGTAGCTTCCCATCAACGTCACTTGAGTGTAGTAGTTGAGGGGATTTCTTCTTTCTTAAAATCGAGGGAAAACAAAACAGCAAAGGTTACTTCCCGTCTAGCCATATCTGAGAGTATTTCTTCGTGGAACATCATGAAACGATCACCACGAAATCCATCTGACAGTTCTCCTTTGTTATATCATTGAATATATGGAAATTTGGGGCAGGGTGGGAATGCATTCAGTTCAATTATTGTCCCCAAACTCCTCGACAAGCCATTCAATTCTGTCTTTGGACAACCTGTACCTTTCATTGAGTCATTTCTGTATATGTCAGCCAAAATTGTTCGTTTTTGGAAAGTACGGGGCCTACTGACTATCAGAAACATGCCACCTACGGCAGCTATTTTGTTTCATTTGCAACAAAATTGCGCGAGCTCCCGTAAATTACCGGGCGAATTAACGGGAAAATCAATGCTAGATTCGAAAAACAACCGTAAATTTTATCGGGCCCTGGACTTAGCAGGCGACCTACTGTGCCTGGTAAGCTACCGAGACTTTTGAGAAACTGGGCTTAGGCCAAGGTTTTACTTTTCCGTGTTGCGAGCTCGTAGAGTCTTCTCTCAGTATTCGGTTTAAGATCTTGTTGCTAAGTTTCTGAAGTCTGATGCTGAGAGCATGTAGAATCAATCAATCAATCTGTTTAATATCCCGGCTTTCACGTCGGTTAAGTCCATAGATGCCCGATTTTTTAATTTTAGTTTTATTCATTTTATTGGCGATAAATAACAAACAGATAAATGTGCAGCTAATGCGGAAGTTTAGCAATTGGGACTACTCGTGCTGGAGTTCTCTAACTGAAGCGAATGCTCCGGTTTGGCGCCAAGGAAAGTCACGACAATTCTTTCTTGTCCACACCCGACAGCCTCACCTACTACCTTTCGGGTTTTATTATCTGGGGAGGCACGGAGCAGCAAATTATTCCATACAGAAGTGCCTCACTATATGTGGCTAAAACTGTTGTATAGGTTAACGGTTCCTATTCGCTTATTTGTGATTGATGGTCACGGCATGAGTAGTATAGTAGGGACCAGTCAGGCCTTTTTTGCAATGAAATTTCATTAATTTGCGGTGGAGTACATTAACCTCGATGACGTCATAGGTTATTGTCTTTTTCTCATGAATAAAATGCGGTGGATTCTCACATGGTTCGGTGATTTTGAATCACAAATGAGATGCGAGTTGGAAACCTGTCAAACCGGTTATACGTTAATGAGAATCCACCGCATTTTATTCATGAGATCAAGACAATAGCCTATGACGTCATCGACGTCAATGTATTCCGTCGCAAATTAATGATATTCCACCGCAAAAAAAGGCCCAACCGGTCCCCACTATACTACTGGCATGTGTGCAGGCAGCCATCTGACCGCGCATTATAAGAAGTACTTAAGACGGATTCCGCTCAACGTTCGAGCAATAAGTGCAAAAAATATTTACCAAAAAATTACTCATAGCACGGTAACATTTTAAATGCTATTTGAAACATCTCACTCTAGTTCATTTGCCCAAGTGACCCCGCGATGAAATTCTCAAGCATTCTCAAGAAAATTAATTTCAAATCTCGTAAAAGTATGGTAAAAACGGGCGCCATTTTGTTTTGAACTGACATGAAGCGTCTTTTTAATTGAAATATGGATAACTTCAAATCCAATTTTCTCTCGCGGGGTCAGCTTGGGAGCAAAAGTAACGATAAGTTCTTCTTATCTGTTCTCAAAATGTGATAGTGCTGGAAGTATTTTTTTGGTAACTTAATTTTTGCACTTACTGCTCGAACGTTGAGCGGAAATCGTCTTAATATCTTTCGTGTTGTCCTTTAAGTCAGTTTTGCTAATTTTTTTCTTTTTTAGTTTCATGGCAACAAATAGCAAACAAACTGATGTGAAATTGATAAGAAAGTTCAGCAACTGGGAGTACTCCTGGTGGAAGTCCCTAAACAAGAGAATGCCCTGGTTTGACGCCAATGGAAACCATAACAAAGCTCTACTAACCACTTCCGACAGCCCCACCCACTACCCTTCGGGCTCTATTATCTGGGGAGGGACGGACCGGCACCCGGCCGACTGGATATGGGACGGTGGTATGAGAGACCCAGGGGTGATCTGGTACTGGGTGAACGAGGATGACTGTGGTGCTGATAGAAAACCAGGTAGGGTGGGTAGGGTGACAATTTTGTTTATAATATTTTTCATCCTTATTAAAAATACGATTTATTACTGTTAAGATAAACCTGGTTACGAAGTTAAATTTTTATTGTTTTCACGTTTTGGTTGCGTGGAACAACTGTGGAAAAACCTGAGTGGACAACCTGGCGGGTCTGTTACAGGCAGGAGCGCAGTATTCTTTCTCCCGCCTTTCACCTGTTCTCACTTAGGCTGGGTTATTCCTTTGCTTGGCTTTCCCGCTAGACTACCAAGGAATGGATCACTAGCAGTCTACCAATGTCAACTTTATGCCCCTCGTTACTTTTGAATATTGCTAATTTTTATTATCTTTATTTTCGGGGGAAGGGGGTGGGGATGACGTAGCTGCTTCCCAGATGTTGCTTTTATTGGTTTCCCAATATCCAGCGTACCATCAGTTATAAATAAACCGTCCAATTTTTATTGCAAAAATATTTCGTAAGTGTTTTTTTATCTTGTGTTTCCTGTGAGGCACATTTCCGAAAATTGTTGTGAGTTGTGAGATCTTGCTCCTACTCCCTGTGAAAAGCCAAGCTTTGTAAGTCAGGTTTAAACTTTATTTTTTCAGTTGATGGAGGGTTGACTGAATGGAGTGAGTGGGGGCGATGCGACAAGCTTTGCGAACATGGCAAGCAAAAGAGGCACAAAACATGCACCAATCCCAAACCGCGCTGTGGAGGGAAGCAATGCGATCCCAGTTTGGTTACTGAAGAGGAGCGGCCTTGTATGTATTGCCCTGGTAAGTGCTGTACACAATTCGGAAAAAAAAAACATGTACATGTCTTCTTTAAAAGATGGTCCTTATTTAGAGTTCGACTTCTAACCGAGTTAAATCTTTTATAGACAATTCCTTATCTCTGGACTCTGCATTGGATTGTGTTGTTTCCGTGGACAAGAAATTGTAACTCCACATTGTCTCTCTCTACTCAGGGATATAAATGTGTACCGGCTAACTGTAAGGGAATCGTTACAGAAAAGCTGGGGGTAACCCTGCGATGGAATAGCATCCCATCCAGGGGAAGTTAGCATCCGACTTCTAACTGACTAAAATCTTTTACACACAACCCCTTATCACCTTGGTCTATGCATTGTAAAGTATTGGTTCCTTAGGCAAGAAATTTAATTCCACACCCTCTACTACCCAGAGCCTGGTTGTTTGAAAGCCGATTAGCGCTTACCCTGGGTTAAATAAGGTTTCTAATTCTCTTGTTTAAAAGCGTTACCGCTGCTAAGTTTACGTGACAATTTGAAAGCAGCCAGTCATATTGTTAAAAAATATATATATATACTGGAATCCACGTCTTAATGGATTAAAAGTGATTTAAGACGCTAATCCTGGGTTAGCGTAACCCTGCTTTGAACAACTGGGCCCAGGTGTATAAATGGGTACCGGCTAACTGTAAGGGAATCCTAACAGGAAAGCTGGGGGTAACCCTTCGATGGAATAGCATCCCACCAGGAGGGAGTAGTAATACTCCGAATCACGTTATGCTGGGTATCCGGTGATGGACTAGTATCCCATCAAGGTGGAAGGGGGAGGGAAGGGAGGGAGGGAGGGAGGGAGGGAGGGTAGTAATGCTGCCAGTAGCTTCCTGCTAAAGAAACCAGAGTTAACCGCTGGCCATGAGCCTTATGGCTCGGCTCATATCCAGTGGATTGGATACAAGACTTTACCTTTTACCTTTACTTATCACCCACCTATGCAAGTTTTTCATTTTGCAGAAAAAGCATTGTAGGACAAACATTGCTAAGAAAAGCAGGACCGGACCGGGAGGGCTTTCATTTAAATGCTCATACGATATCATTTGAGCCACATAAGTTAGAAGCTTCTGGTACATATGATATTGGTATTAGGAAATAAACAGCACCACAGAAAAGTACTCTGCATGCTTAAAAGCTTTTAGGAATTTATTCATAGAATCAATAGTTGGATCAGACATATTAGAGTCTAGCGAGGGACTGGATATTATCTTTCCAATTTTGGAACGGCGACATTTGGGAACTCACTAAAACTTTAGAACCACAGACCTCTTTTAAGCCATGGCCAAACCAAGTGGCAAGTTATCGCAAGTTCAAAACTTGTGGTAACTTGCGACTCCGTTTGGCCATGGCTTGCACGGACATGCGATGACTTGTGACGATTTGCGTCCACTTCGATCGAGTTCAAATTTGCACATAAGTGAACGCAAGTTTTTCACCGTTTGGCCACCCCACGCAAGTCGACGCAAATTGGCTTCAGTATTGTTTTCTTTAGCATGAACTCGAGCCTGGGTCTGCAGTGAAAGGCTTTTTCGCAATTTGCGTTGAGCTTGCGTCTACTTGCGAGTCCGTCTGGTCACCCATCGCAAGTCTGTCGACGCAAGTTCACATTTCCAAACTTGCGTCTCCGTTTGGCCAGGGCCTTACTTCTATCAAACAACGTTCCCTTGTTACGTGCCTATACGTGACACAATGAGCGACTGATTGATATTGGACTGGTGTTAGCGGCTCTAATGTATCACTTATAACGACGGAGCCTCCACAGAACCTTCAGAAAAAGGTTAGCCGAGTACATTATAATCATTATATCTCAGATACTAACTTACATTTACGTATTTTCCCTTATCAGAAAGTGGAATACGTAGCTATGGAGATTACTGTGTAGCCCCCAACACTGGAGGTTGTTCTCCTCCGGATGGCTCTTACCTTACCTATACCAAGAAAAGAGGCAGTGCTTGTAATGAAACCGATATGATATTTGTTTTGGACTGGGATGGTGTTATCCACCACAAGTGCAGCAAGAAACTTATCTGCCCCCAAGGTAAACGAGTTTCTTTTCGTGATGTTTTCGCTACTATTGTATGTTTTTTTTTGTCTAACGGAGTTGTCAACTGAACTGAACATTCTTATCTATTTATTTATTTATTTTTATTGTGGTATACCTGTAAAGTAGCTGGCGCAGTTTTTCTTTAAACTAAACCATATAGCTAAGCGTATATTTCCACGTTAAATAAAGTATGCTGTACGTGTTGTGGTTCAAGTTTATCCTTGGTTCAATTTTTATTTTCCCTTGTTTTTAACTTATTATCATACATTACCATACACAAAAACAAAGGAAAATAAAAGTTGAACCAAGGGTAAAATTGAACCACAACATATGTATTCTCTGAGAGACTCCTTGAACAAACGGTTTGCTCTCCCATTGGCTCAACAACTTTACGAAAAACAGGTTTGGCTACAGTGGTGCGGTACGAATTGAAAGAGATAACCGCTGATTTGCGGCAGCGGAATCCCTAAATGTTTTTGTTTTTAGCTAAAGGCGAAGTTATTAAACAGTTAGATAGATATTTGTTTTTTTCTTTTGTAACTAATTAATTTACCTTGCATATCAAAATAAATTTGTGTTATTTTTTTGGTACCAAAACTGGAAACGGATAAAAAGTGGGAACAAATAGCCCAAAACCGGGGGTACTATGACATTTGTTAGACGTTTGTATTAGAGATAAATAATGGGAAACCAAGTAATGTTGCATGATATTTTAGTAGTGTTTAGTCACAGGACACTGTACTCTACCGTGCACGAACTAAGGGTCCTTCACGCATGCGCAAAACCAGTATAACCCGGGCATTTTAAGTAGCTGCAAGAGAGGATGAACTAAGAGAGTGAATCGCAGTGTTCCATCATAATTATTTGAAATTTATTATTAGTTTGTACCCATCGTGCGAAGGTTCTTTTTATCTGTTGTTTCCATGTCAACAATCTATAATTACATAAGGTCATTCTAACTGACCAATGAGGTGTCATCCTTAAAATAACCACGTAGTATGATACAGAACCAAAAATAGATTTCAAATAATTTTCATCGGAAGAGGCTCGTGTATGGGGGATTCGCTCTCTTCCTTCATCCTCGTTTGGTAGCTATGAATAGCTGTTTTGCCCTTGTTAAGACTCGTCACCATGCCATAGCCAAGTCAGTGTAGAGGCGCAGTCAGGGAGCAGATTTAGACCCTGTGCACACAGGAGTCGTGGCTGAGCATGTATGCTAGACTAAGTGCGTGGATCTGTGAAGAGACCTGGTAGTACAAATTGTGGGGATAAACAATAACAAACGATTGAGAAGGGTGTTTTTGTTATCTTGCCCTGTATGAATTTGGGTAGCGCATGAGTTCTAATGCATCAACGTGATTATGTTCTTTTGTAGACAATAATCCCACCTACGGCAAAAAACTCATGCTGAAGGACAAGTGTGACCTAAGTATTTCCAAACACATAAGGTCTGATTATAGAAACAATCATCTTGTTTGGAGCCAAAAATGTGCATGGATATTTGTCCTCAGACGAGAATCGAACAGGTCTCGGGGAGCCAAGCTCTAGGAGCTTCAAGGAAAAGAATATTTGTTAATTTATCAATTGATTTACTGGTCTTCCAGTAAAAATATCAGATAACACATGTGACATGAAATCACAAATTTCTTAACAATATGAAACTCCAAAACACGCGGTAGGGCTTCTGAGAAACGGAAAACTTACAAATTGCATGAGGCATTTGTGTTTGTTATCCTTCGAATATTTTCACTGAAACATTTAGTTCATAGGATGTTGGTTTTTTAGTGCTTTCCGTTGCCCGCTCTATCCGCAAGTTCAAAAAAAATAATAATAATATAAAAAGAAACAACAAAACTAAAATGCCAAATACAGTGGCGTCCACATAGTGGCTCTTCATTCCCCCATTTACTGTTTCTGAATCGAACTGGAATTTAAGAATTGGAGTTAAAAAAATTGACGATGCCCTCATTTGTAACAACTATAAACGTTCTTTGATCTTGAAGTTTTCAAACAGTATGTTAAAAATCAACTTTTAAAAACTGGGAGTTACCTCTTGGGATTATCATCGGGTACGTCCTAAAGTTTCAGTTGACATATGTTGCGTCACATGATGGGATGAAGTAATTGTTAAGTGGCGCTTCACCTGAGACGGAAAGTGAAAACAATAGGCCCGCGGAACAGGGAACCGTTGCAACGTTGCCCGCTGTTAGCTGCTAATTAAATATTTTGTCTTAATCTTTTTTGTTTCCATCTCCATATTAGGCTGAAAGCCAATAGCGCATTGAAAAATCCGTATCACAACTTCTGTGTCCACGCGAATGGCGGATGGCCTGGTGAAGGAGTAAGCCTGGTTTATTGGGCAAGTTGTGACAGCGAAAGGTTGAAACTGGACTTTTTTGACCTTGGTAAGGATATTTTGTACTTAGTACATTTACGTTTTGTTTACATTTAATATTTATTTATCATGATTTATTTATTTATATATTGTTTTGCCAAGAAACAAAGTAGAAAGAAACCAATACAATGTTAGAAACCAATGCAAGACCAAACAAAAAACATACACACAAAAAAAACAAAAATAAAACGCAGACTTCATATAAGAGAAAGACTTAAATGGAAAGGAAAAACAAAAGAAAAACGAAAATAGACAGACAAACAAACCAAAAACAAAACAACAATTCCGATTTAAAAAAAAGACAAACGAAAAAGGGGGCAGGTGCTACCGACAGAAAAACAAATTGGTGGACGCTGAAGTCCGCCAACAGACGGACTAACGAATCAACGAACAAAACAAAAACGATCTCCTGAATAAGTCTCCTGCACAAACAGACGCTGGACTTGTTATGTTGAATGATGCTCTACAGCCGTGTTTCGAAGAGGGAACTGGCAAAGAATTAGGTCGAGTCAGACCTTTAAAGTCATGCCATAGATGTTGAAACTTAGTGATGTCATCAACTAGACTTTACTATACGGTCTGACCAAATGCAGTACATAATCTGTCATAACCTTCCATTGAATTTCCGTGTGGTATTATTGGATACAACGCGTCACTGTTGTCACTTGGTACAAAATAAACAGAGTGACGAGAATTAAATTAATAATTTAACCGGCCGATTCGCTTTCCATCATAAGTCTTATCGAGCAAAGTCTGCCTCCTGCCAGTTGGGATTCTTAAAATGTTATGTTTGATTTGTTTCATATTTCGTTGGAACGCGCATTTGAATATATTCACATAGAAAATGCGCGCTACAAATGTTTATTATTATTATTATTATTAAGTTAACATTTAGCAGTATTATCTGTTAACTACTTCCCTGGAAAAAACTTAACACAAGTTTTCATTACCAATACATAAAACGTAATATTTCCACTTCACGAACCCTAATCAATGTTTTTCTGCTCTGAAGAGTTAATCAAGATATGTGAAAAAATATTGAAACAGGGGACGGGGATGAAAAGATTTTTTGCAATTGACAAATTGGCCGGCCACTGTAGAAACTATTGAAATTAGTGCAGTAGCCTCCCTTGATTAAAGCGATTATATTGCGACTCAAAACTTAAATATATTTTTTTACAGATCCACCAACCGCAGCGTGATAGTCAAGAAACAAAACTGGGAAATTAATAAACTGTTCGAGAAAAGATGAAATGGAAATAGTATACATTGTAGCTTGAAACTGGATTTGGTGAACAAATAAAATCTGGGTTAAAGTACACGGCAGTTTGAATACTTGCTTTCTACATGACAGCCTTAATCCTAATTTTGAGGTGCCTCTAACAAGATTCCTGATTGTTGAACGTTTACGGGCGACTTGTTCCGATATTAACCCTTTTAGCCCGATATGAAAATGCATTTTCTCCTTACTGTTCTCCATGCATTTCATATGGAACTAGGAAGGAGAATTTGTGTAAATATCAAGATATCTTATCCTTGATGATTGTTTCCTTTATTCTCATCACTTGAATGTTTGAACAAACAGTGATGATGAAAAGAGAAATTTCATTTTTGTCAATGGTAGTTCTTAAAGAGTTAAATACAAATTTGCAAATCCCCCTCTTCGCGGAGTTTAACTGTGACAATACAAATTAGTTAATGATCTTAAAAGCGTGGGATCTCTGATTTTTGGAGAACTGACAAATTTCTGTTGTTTGCATATTCATAGGCAATTTTTTCGCATTTTTTTAAACATTTGTTTGTACTCTGTAAGCATACATGTACAGCTTAGATGATGTGCCCGTGTGCTAGAATAAAGCTGAAACTGAAAAGCAAAAACCAAGAAAGTAAAAAAAAATAGAATTATTACAAATTAAACAGGTTGTAATTACATGGCTATGGCAAAGGAAATTTGGGGTTGAGGTGGTGTAGTGGTTAGTGCGTTAGACTTCTGATCTGACGGTCGGTGGTTCGACGCCCAGTTCCTGCCATTGTGTTGTTTCCCTAGACAAGAAACTTTACCCACATTGTCTCTCTCCATCCCGGTGTATAAATGCGCACCGGCGTCATACTGCTGGAGGTAACCCTACGATACGTAAGCAAAATTCCCATCCAAGGGAAGAAGCAATACGTGTTGATCTCCTTGGCTCGTGTGCGACTTTACCTTTACCTTAAGCCGCGGCTACACGAGCGATTTTTTGCTTGCGATGGTGATGCGATTTTTTTGAAAATTGTCGCGTCACCAGCGCGCGGAGAAAATCGCATGTGTAGCCACCCTCGCACAGGTGATGCGACAGATGAAAAAATCGCAGAAAAAAATCGCGAGAAATTCAATGAGTTGAATTTTTGCGACTAAATCACGGACTTGTCAGAGGGTGGCTACACAGGCGATTTTCGCCGCGCGCTGGCGACGCGACAATTTCAAAATAATCGCATCACCATCGCAAGCAAAAAATCGCTCGTGTAGCCGCGGCTTTACAGCAAAGGGAAATCAAGTTACATTTACTTTTAACGGCACATAAAAACAGTTGTCGACTAAGTTTCGGAGTGATATGGCTTGGTAGTGCACTGTTTTACGTAGAATGTCAGTGATTTGGTTTTGGCACGGAGAATTCTAATTTGCTCACGAATTTCTATTGTTTCCGTATTAAAAGGAGATTTTCTTCGTTTCTGTAAAATCCTGAGCTTCGATGCTTGCATTAAATCTTTCCACTTTCGCACTCCTTCCAACTTAAAATTGACCGACAAATCCCCTTATTCGCAGAGTTATTAACGTATAAAAAAAATGAAAAAAAAAGTAGAAATTGGTTAATGAGCTGAAAAGGACCTCTTGATTTAAGGAAAATGGCTCAGCTGTGCTTCTAAACAAATTTATGTTGTTTAAATTTTCATAGGCGATTTTTTCCCTCTCTGCGAGGCTCTAGCAAACATATTTGCGGGAAATATTCACTCACTCTTTCAAACGCACTACAAAGTGGCAGGCAAATTCCCCTTTTCATGGAGTAATCAACGTATTAACCACCTAAAAATAAAATTCATATCTTTGCGTTCCCGTGTAACATCCTCTATGTATGTAGATCTTACGCGGTAAAAAAGATCTTTCGGGAAACCAATAAAATGCACCTGAAGGCAGAAAGACATTTTAACGGGACACTGTCACCGTTTTTAGGATAACTTTGAAAAGCTGAAAAAAAAAACATATTCTAATTAGAGGACCCTCCCCGCCCTCCCCCCCCAAAAAAAAACCGGTTGAGTTTCGTTAAAAACTACTCTAACAGCTCTCTGAAAGTATAGTTAAGTGTGTTTTGCGGCGGATCGTTAGGATAGAAATGGATTGCAACTTGAAAACATCAGGCTGATGTTTTCACGTTTTTCCTTAGTTAATTGGAAAAATCGCCAGAAACTGACTATGGTTTGTTCTTACTTCGAGAAAGTCATTTCATTTCCTTCTCTTGTCGTTTTAGGAGTATTCTGTGTACAAGAAAAGGCATTTAATTTAAATTTCAGCAGATTTTTCACCCCAAAACGAAAAAATCCCCATGACAGTGTCCCTTTAACTCTTCAGCCGCCCGCGTGCGTGTATAAAACTACGGACCCTGGAAACGAACTTGAGGTTTAAAGAGGGCGCACAGATTTAACAAGGCAGGCATGGTTGTTCCACGAGTGACTTTCGCTATGTTTGGAAGGTTTGTGATGTTTTATTTGAGATTTATTTACAAAAACTTTTATTTAATACTTAAACATCGGGCAATGGGACTTTTCTCTTGTTTGCATTTTGTTTTGTAGGCAAGTTTGTGGAACCTCAATCGTTGGAAAGCTTCGGACATTAGTTCATTCACACACGGAGCAAATGTCTTCCCGGGAAAGGCCTGTCTGTTTTGTAATGCACTGATATGTGGCGAGAAAATTAATTTAATGCTGACCACTGCTGGGGGGTAAAGGTTTAAAAATGTTTGGAATTATATACATGTAAGTAATTTTTAATTATCTATCATGTCTCGGTCTACCAACTACAGTTATATAAATGTACTATATAGACGTTGAAAGTACATGTATTTTCATGTTATTTTACAAGAAGGTCTCCAAATCTATTTGGCTGTTTTTCTTGAAACAAGCACTTCAAGGAATTAAGCACAGATTTTTAAGTTCCCATTGATTGAGTTATTTCTAATGTTATTATTGCGGCCCAAGTTTGGCGATGAATTAGAGTATATGTGCGCTCAATTTCGGTAATTTTATGCATGAATTGGAAATGAGGTGGGAGAGGTTTAATTAGAGTATATGTGCTCTCAATTTCGGTAATTTTATGCATGAATTGGAAATGAGGTGGGAGAGGTTTAATGAGATGCCCGCGAAGCGGGCTAATCCTAAGCGGCCTCTCGAACCCTAACCCTAATGTATTCTAAGCGGCCATCTTGTTGATGATCTTACAAAGCGAAGCTTCTAACCCTAAGCCGCCATTTTGTTTTTTTAACCCTAAGTTTTGTTTTGAACCCTAAGCAGCCATTTTCTTTTTCGGGAAGGTTTCTTCTCCGAAGCGGCCATCTTGTTTCTCGAGCCCTAACCCTAATGTATTCTAACCCTAAGCGGCCATGTTGGATTTCTTACGAAGCGAAGCTTCTAACCCTAAGCCGCCATTTTGTTTTTAAGCCGCCATCTTGGATTGGAAGCGAAGCTTCGAGGGGAAGGTTTCTTCTCCGAAGCGGCCATTTTGTTTTTACTCGAAGGTTTGGAAGCGGCCATGTTTGTTTTTCTTCTTACGAAGCTTCTAAGTCTCTTACTAGAAAAAAGCTCAGAAAAAGAAATGCGTCAACCGGGATTCGAACCTGGCAAATTTAGAAGAAGATGAGAATTAGAAACCTGATACTTACCTGACTGTGCCAAGCCCGGGCTGACTGAGTAATGAGTTGAATAACTTTGAGTGGTAGATTCGGTCGCTCAAATTATTTTGTTTGAAAAAGAATTGCCCCAACCAGGACTCGAACCCGGGTTTTTGCGGCCACAACGCACTGTCTTAACCACTAGACTATTGAGGCGAAAAGCGGACCAGGTCTCCTAGCTTTATTTCGATTAATTGAAATAAACTCTAGTTACCTGGTACTTTTTAATACCTAACAGTTTGTCTTATATATCACTTTGTAATTTTAACCGCTTCCTTGTGGTACGGCCCGGTGGCACAATGGTAACGCCTCTGACTCCAGATCAGAAGATTAGAGGTTCGACTCCTCTTTGGGTCAAACTCTGTTTTTCTTTTGCTTTGTTGGTCATAAACTTTCATTAAAATTGGTGGCTCCTAAAAGAGCCGTTTGTTTGTTTTGAATTAATCTTCGCCGTCGTCGGAGTTTTTGCGGCAACACAGTGTTTTCTTTGCCCAGCTGTCGGGAAACCGATAGCCTTGACGTTCAAGAGATCGACGTATACCACATGTGATCTTCCATTTTCTCTTTTTGATAAAGAGATACTCCTTCAACACATGGTAGGGACCGCAACGACAAATGTTCCAAAGATTTTCTAAAACCTGCAAAATAAAAACAATAATATGAGTTAGTCAATCACTTTGTTGGTCAAAAAGCTTTCATAACTATTTGGTGGCTCCTAAAAGAGCCGTTGGTTTGTTTGGTTGAGAAATCAGTCTTGCTCTTCGTCGACTCGTCGCTCCTCAGCAAATCGTTGGTAGATCGGGTTGGGTCTTCGGCAGCAGATTTGATACTTATAGATGACACTGTTCCGCGATCTTAGAAACTGTCTAA
Organism: Siderastrea radians; assembly: GCA_964017195.1. Classification (NCBI taxonomy): domain Eukaryota; kingdom Metazoa; phylum Cnidaria; class Anthozoa; order Scleractinia; family Rhizangiidae; genus Siderastrea; species Siderastrea radians. The sequence goes on from OZ024896.1 coordinate 14,232,915, forward strand.
TACCGCAACAAATTTTCCATTTTTTACTAAAATGGATTTCACGCAACATGTGAAACGGGCCGCAATTACAAATGTCCCAAAATCGCTCAAGTACCTCGTGGACGACACGTAGACGGTCTCTGTGATAGGCGCGATCGGCTAACTGCATGATGTACAGCTGGATCTCTAGTGGTAAGAGATCCCAGTAGCTACTTGGTTTGACAAGACGAGACATGTTTGCTTCTCAGAAATGAGTTGATAATGATAAATTTTAGCTTTCTTTATAACCAAAATTCCGCTCCTCTCAGAAAACATCTTAATTTTTCAAAGAAAAAAAAATCCGACAAAAGCGACCGCCAAATTAGTATGCGTTTTTCGATCCGAGCGGTCTCTCAAAGACGGTATAAAACACGTGTTTTTCCATTCGCAAATTGTGAGAACATGGAATTTAGACAACGTTTAGGCAGTGGTGGTTTTGCTGATGTCTACGAAGGCGTGTATCAAAACCAAACAGTAGCGATAAAAAAGATTCGATCCAACACAAAAAATCCTTTAGCATCCCGAGAAGCGTTTGAAGCAGAATCCCGCCTACTTGGTTTAAACCACCGCCACGTGATCCGTTTGATTGCAGTTCAAACCGAAGCCGTTATCATCATGGAATGGATACCTAACGCAACAAATTTACAAACACTCATCAATCAAGACGCACCGTATCCCTGGCGTAAGTACGCACAGCAGTTGGTCGCCGCCATTAGTTATCTCCACTACAACTCGATGTAAAGCCAGCCAACGTGTTAGTCGACACGAATCATCACTGTAAAGTGATTGACTTTGGTTGCGCGCAATCCGCTTCAAATCCTGAAAAATCAAGCATGCAAGGAACACCCGCCTATCGTGCCCCGGAACTCTTTCAAGGGAAACAACCGACAACCAAAGCCGATGTGTATTCCCTTGCTGTTACACTTTGGAGTTTAAAACATCAGCAGCTACCCTACCAAGGACAGAACAATGATATTGTCATTTACCAAGTAGTGGCATTCAAACGACGACCCAGCCACGACCCGGAGTTTGAAATGTTGTGGCATTCCGATCCGCAACAAAAACCAGAAGTAGACGGGATTAGTTTCTAAAGATTTTATTCTCAACAAACGGCTCTTTTAGGAGCCACCAATTTTTAATAAAAGCAATGACCTACAAATTCTTATAAACATCTTGTCCAGTCTTGTCGATGCGTACTAAAAGAAATATAATATTATATTATTATTATTATTATTATTTGGTCAAACACTTTGTTGGTCAAAAAGCTTTCATAACGATTTGGTGGCTCCTAAAAGAGCCGTTGGTTTTCGCAATGATTCTTTCAGTTTATTTTGTAACCAGTTAAAAACTTATTTCTTTCAGTTTATTTTGTAACCAGTTAAAAAATAAATAGGTTTCTTGCTTGGGGCAATGCACCAACTTGAAGGGTTGTTCTTTATGATGTCCGCATGATTTTCCTGGTGGATAAAGTTTTGACCATAACGAATCAGCTTTCGGGCAACCAAAGTCTTCTAAATTTACAGACGGTAATCCCATCTTGTCAAGTAAATCTTTTTCTAAATGTCCTCCTTTGTAAGCGACGAGTCCACCGCGGTACAGCGCGTGAATAACCGCCTCGACATCTCTTTGCGGTAACGCGGCTTCTTTGTAGGCGGATTCGAAGCGTAATCCATGCACATGGCGATACACGCAATTAACGGTTCGTCGATCTTTATAATTTAAATCTCTGTAGCGCAAGCGAGAATAAAAATGTTGACTATCATTTTCACCCTTAATCGTACACCAACCTAATTCTCGAACTAAAAAACCACTCGAAAGATGAAAGCCTTCCAGATCAATAATCAACGTGATCTGATCCATCTCTTTCGCAAATGATTTGTTGTGAAAATTAACCGCTTTTTAATCTATATGATAATCAGGCGGGCTTGTCCTAACACGCCCGCTCCACGTCACAATACGACTGCACCCAATGTACGTCACAATACGACTGCACCCATTTCAATAGAGAAAGTACGTCACAATACAGAAAGCAGGCATGCGCGCGACCGTAGCTAGTTATTATAAAAACGCGACGCGGGTTTGTCATTTCAATCCCAACTTCGATAGACAACACGACGAGAGATCAACACAAGCACGAAGACAAGCCTGAAGACAAGCCTCTTGAAGCTCTATCAGCTACGCAATGGGACCTGAAACGTAAGTTTTTATCGTTGTCTTCTAGACAAATCCATTTGGCTTTAAGTTTTTTCTTTAAGAGGGAACAAGTTTCACGTGTGTTCGTTGCAAATACAACAGCCGCTATTGTTGCGTGTTCGTCTTTATCAACAACAGTCACCGAGAATTTGTTTGCTTTTCTTAGAAAGAACGAAACATTCTTAAAGTGTCTTTAAGTAAATAAGAAACGGGTACAAGCTTTTGCCCTCACAGGGCAGACTAAACAAAACTTGACAAATCAAAACAAACTGTGCGGACTCTCAGGAAACAATCAAAACAAACTGTGCGGACTCTCAGGAAACGGACGACTGACCAAATCAAAACAAACTGTGCGGACTCTCAGAAAACAATCAAAACAAACTGTGCGGACTCTTAGGAAACGGACGACTGACCAAATCAAAACAAACTTGACTGACCGATACCAAAAACATTTTTTTTATACCAAAACTTATACCCGTTTTTTCCTTAACTCAGTATGTCAGATCAAGATTTAATTCAGTCAATGGAAATTTTCGAAGAAGATCAGGAATTAGTGGATGCCTTAGAGGCTGCCGAAACAGAGCGATTCGTAGAAAATGTCGAAACCTTTTATCAAGCCAGGGAAAACCAGCGCAACCTCATCGAACAACAGGGTGGACAGATCGACCCTGATCAACCTGGAACGTTTGTTTTCGAATTACAACCCCTCAGCCGCGACCAAAACCGTCGGTATGGCATTCAAGAACGGCGCTATCAGGCAAATTTACGTCAAGAAGGGAATGTCGTGGATCACCTGGCACCCGCGCTTCGTGATGGTCTACAAAGGGCTATCCAAGAACTGATCGATCAACGCGATGTCCCGGACAACCATCGTGTCTATTTTGACATTTTTAGCGATCGGCTCAGGGATCAGGCTTACCGGGCAAATGGACTCGTCGCAGGCGATTGGAGGAATTCTACACACATGGTGGATCAGATTTTTAATCATTTTCAATCGACTAGAAGTAACAACCGTGGCTCCTCGCGTCCTCCGTGGAACTGGAAGAGTACGACGTAAGAAGATTGGTTACCTCGGTGCCGAAGATTTTCTGTTAAAAAACAAGTCGGTTATCAAGATTCGTAACCCCAACGATAAGCTGTGCGGGCCTAGAGCCATTGTGGCCGCTAAAGCCGCCGTAGACTACCCAGCCAAACACGGGACCCGCGTTCAACTGACCAAAGCTCACGCGACAACCAGCGACCGCCCGCAACTCCAAGCTGCGTATCGTCTTTCAAAACTGGCTGGGGTCCCCGAAGACTGTCCTGTGGGTCCAGACGAACTGAAAAAATTTCAAGCTGTGTTGCCGGACTACAGGATCATCTGCGTCTACGTTGGAAGAAACTCAGAAGCTATGGCCTTCACCCCGTACGACGAAAAGAAAAAGGATATCGTTATCATCCATCACGATGACCATTATCATGGCTGTAATACTCTTAACGGGTATTATCAAAGCAGTTACTACTGCCCCTACTGCTTGAAACCTTACGACCACAAGGGACATCACCGATGCCAAGCCCTGGACAACAAGCTCTGCAAATGTTGTAGACGCCGCGACTGCCCGGACTTCGCCACCTGTCACCCCCAGCATATAAAGGCTACAGATTTGTTTCAAGAATGGATGCAGACGCTGTTTGGGGAAAAAGAAAAGAGCTGCTCCAAAACCCCGCTTTGTCAAGCGTCTTTATTGACAAAGATCTCTCCGCAGAGTCTGCAAAAATTCGAGGGAAACTTAGAGCGGCGCTCAGGAAATCAAAGGAACTGAACATATCTCGGGCTTTCATTAAAGGTAACAAACTTTTTGTTAACAGCAGTAGCTACACAGTTGACAATATTCCAGAATATCTGCTGCCTTCAAAACATGGCAACGATCATTAAATCTAACCTATTTCTAAAAACATAAATCGGCTAGTTTTTTTTTCTTTTTTTGGTAATTTTTTCTATTAATATTTGTTTCTTTTTCTTGCTTTTTTATTTAAAGTTTTCGGGCTTTAGTCTACTGACGGTTATTTAGTTCTGCTTACTTGTCGAAATGTGTATTTCTTTCTTTCGTGCATTAATTACGTTTGCAAAGTGCTTGCGACATATTCCCTAGATGCATTCTCGCCATTGTTTATATATTCAAGGGAGTCTTTCTATTTAGTTATTTAATAATCATACAGCTCCCTTGCCTTCCTTTGCTGACTCGGCGCTCGGCAAAGTAGTTTCACCGTGCTAGTTTTTTTTTTCTATAAACTGGCACGTTTCTGTCGTTCACGTGTGTCTTGTATTTTTGTAGTTCTTAGGATTTTCGTTTCTATGTTAATATTTCTTCTACAGGTTTCTTGGCAACTATCTAGTAATACAGTAATATCTACAAGTAAACAATTATACTCAATCAATCTTATAAGAAACCATTATGCCTTGTTCACATTTTTAAAAACAAGCTATAAGGATAGTAACATGTTATTACAATCCAAATATGTTAAATATCACAAATCGGATTACAACTGTTTCAGTAAGAAAGAATCACATAATATCAGGATATGACAACACCGTTTAAAGCGTCGTTTTGCTCACTCAATGCAAGAGGTTTAAACCAAACAAGAAAAAGAAGACAACTTTTCAGATGGCTTCACAACTATAAATTTGATGTAATCTTCCTTCAAGAAACTTACTCTACGGAAAACATAGAAGGAATGTGGAAATCAGAATGGGGAGGGAATTTTTTCTTCAGTCACGGGACAAATCACTCAAAAGGAGTTGCAATCCTCTTTAATCCGAAATTAGATGTTCGCATTAAAAACATTATAGCTGATAAAAACGGAAGGTATATACTACTAGAAGCCTCGCTGTATGATTCTACGTTTCTACTTTGCAATATTTACAGCCCAAACGACAATAACAGTCAAAAAATATTCTTCTCAAAGCTCAATGACACCCTTCGAGAATACGCTGATATGCAAATTATTCTTGGGGGCGACTTTAATTGCGCCCTAGCACCTTTAGACAAAACTGGTGGAACTTCTATTGAAAGAAAAAAAGCAGTAATTAGCGAGATCAAAAATTTATGCAAAACATACAACCTACAAGATGTATGGAGGAGTCAACACCCCAATCAGTCACAATACACGTGGCGTAACAACTCTCTAAAAGTACAATGCAGGCTGGATTACTGGCTGGTTTCAAAAGACTTGTCAAACTCTGTGAAAGACTCTACAATTGTTCATTACACATTGTCTGATCATTCTGCAATTATCCTTAATCTGCAATCAAAAGAATATACTCAGCGAGGCCCAGGTTTTTGGAAAATAAACAACTCTCTGCTGCACGATGAAAAATTCATACAGGAACTTTCTAACAAGATACCAGATTTCAAAACAAAGCACAATTATCTAGAGGATAAAGGTCTCTACTGGGACATGATAAAAATGGAAGTGAGAGGCTTTTGTGTCCAGTATACAAAACGGAAAAATAGAGAACGCAGAAATGCTGAAAAAAACCTTCAAACTCAAATTGACCATTTGATGACCTTGCTGAAGACGGAGCGTTCAAAGGAAAACATTTTAAAATTTTATCGTCTTAGAGCTGAACTTAACGCTATTGCGGAATATCGAACTAAAGGCGCAATAATAAGAAGTAGAACACGCTGGCATGAACAAGGCGAAAAAAACACTAAATATTTCTTGAATTTAGAAAAAAGGCACCATTTTAAGACGCACATTTCCAAATTGAAAACAAACGATGATAGAGAAATTACTACTCCGAACGATATCCTAGAACAAGGAAAGATGTTCTATAAAAATCTATATACTGCAGCACCGTGCAACAATCCGAAGTACAATCTTTTCTTTGAGAATCCTAATCTTGCTAAGCTAGATGAAACTGGAAAAAATGAACTAGAGCACCCACTCAGTAACGAGGAATGCCTTCACATTTTAGAGCAGTGCGCCAAGGGCAAATGCCCTGGTAGCGATGGACTTTCAGTAGAGTTCTATTTACGCTTTTGGTCGATGCTGGGTGAAGAGTTGGTACAAAGTCTAAACTACGGATTCGAACATCAACATTTGAATATAACGCAAAAACAAGGAATTATCAAAGTAATACCAAAAAAAACGTAAGGACAAACTATATCTTGAAAACTGGAGACCGCTGACACTACTTAATGTCGATTACAAAATTGCAACTAAAGCCATAGCTCATAGGATTTCAAACGTTCTTCCCAAAATAATCAACGATGATCAAACCGGATACGTTAAAGAGCGTTATATTGGTCAAAACATTAGGCTCATTATGGATATTATGAAAGTAACTGAATTAGAAAACATCCCTGGGCTGGCTATATTCATTGACTTTAAGAAAGCCTTCGACACGGTCGACTGGAATTTTCTTCACAAGACCCTACAAGCTCTTAACTTCGGTCCATGCATTCAAAAGTGGATAAAAACCTTTTACACGGATTGCTCCAGTTGCTTCATAAACAACGGATATGCGTCTGAGTTTTTCATGCCTGAGAGAGGCGTTCGACAAGGCTGTCCACTCTCGGGTATTTTATTTGTCCTATGTGCTGAAATCCTAGCCAATGCAATAAGAACTGACAAAACTATTCAAGGAATTAATATACACAACAAAGAATTTAAGCTTTCTCAATATGCCGATGACACAACTGCCTTTGTCTCTGACTTAAAATCTGCAAATAACTTGTTCCAATTATTGTCAAACTTCCAGGAATGTTCAGGCCTAGAGATTAATAAAAGCAAAACTGAAGGTATGTGGTTGGGCGCGAACAGAAACAATACAACAGAGCCCCTTGGAATAGCTTGGCCTTCCAACTCAATACTCGCATTAGGTATTCATTTTTCACATGATGATGAAGTTGCATATAAAAAAAACTTCGAACAAAAACTGAACTCAATGAAAAGCCTTCTCAACTTATGGTATCCTAGAAACCTCACTTTATATGGCCGTATAACGATTCTAAAATCTCTCGCAATCTCTAAACTCGTATATAATACATCAGTGCTCACCTTTCCTTCGAAATTTGTCAACATGGTAAATCAAGCAATTACCCAATTTGTGTGGAACAAGAAAGTTAAAATAAAACAAAAGACTATGATCGGCCCGAGAGAAAAAGGTGGACTAGATATGCCTGATTTTGAAATAATCAACGATGCACTTAAAGTTTCCTGGATAAAAAGACTCAACGACAGTAATGAAACTTCAAGTTGGAGCTACATACCATTGAGCTACCTAAGGGATGTTGGAGGCTTGTTTCTACTTCAATGTAATTTTGACTTAAAAGCACTTAAAATTGAAATACCCCTTGCTTTTTACTCGGAAGCTCTCTACGCGTGGGGAAAAATAAATTATTTTTCTCCTAACACCAAAGAACAAGTTTTGAATGAAATTATTTGGAACAATCGCTTCATTAAAGTTGGTGGTGTTTCTGTTTATTACAAAAAATGGCATGAAGCCGGAGTCATTAAAATCAAAGACATTTTCCAAAACAATGCTTTTCTATCTTTTCCTGAGTTCTGCTCTAGATTTAAAATCAAAGCTAACTTTCTTACGTATCATGGAGTATGCCACTCAATCCCTAGAGAATGGGTTAATATCCTAAAAGGAAACATCCAGGCGCCTTTGGATGGTGAAGATAACAATAGAATACCTTTGAATAAGCTCTCTTGCAAATCGGCTACACGATTCTTTGTCAAAAAAAAGTTTGTAACACCTACTGCCGAAAAAAGGATGGTAAAAGCAAATTTGAATGAAAAAACAATACAACTCATATATAGCCTTCCTTTCAAAGTTACTAAGGACACCAGACTTGCCATCTTTCAATTTAAAATTATACATCACATTCTGCCAACAAACTCAACACTTTTTAGAGACGCACTTAAAGAAACCGATAAATGTCACCTATGCTCTGAAAGACAAACACTAGCTCATCTTTTCGCTTCCTGTTCAAAAGTTAAGAGCTTTTGGTCTCATTTTACTAATTGGTGGAATTTCAAAAACTCCGAGTCAATAACTCTTGATGAAAACATGATCATTTACGGTGTTGCCAATGACTTCTCTCGTCGACTTGGTTTAAACCTCTGCTTGATTATCGCAAAACATTACATTTACACTGCCTCCAGAAAAGAAGAAGAGTACTACTGGGAAGCTTTCATGGCCGTTCTTGAAAGTAAAATTCAGATAGAGATGCATAAATCTAAGAAACAGATACAGTTGTAATCCGTAACAATAACTATAGAAATAAGTATATATAAAAATAAACACATATAGAAATAATAGATATAATAACAACAAAGTAGGCACCCAGGTTTCCTGTTCTCTGTAATATATATATATATATATATTTTTTAGTTTCTGCATGCCCTTTGTGTAACGTAAATTATTCTCTGTAAGTAAGCTATGTATTGTAGTGTATTGTAATTGTAAGTAAGCTATGTATTGTAATGTATTGTAAGTCAGTGTTAATCAATAAACTGCTTTATCTAAAAAAAAAAAAAAAAAAAAAAAAATATAAAGGCTACACTACACTGCGAACCCTGTGGACGATACTTTTTTGGCCCTACCTGTCTCGCCAACCATCTTCAGTACAGCGTCGCCGGCATCTTCAGCCCTCACCAGTCTATCTGCAAAACGGTCCGTCACTGCAAATCCTGCGGGAAGCTCAACAATGGTTTGAATGAGATGAAACAGCATAAGTGCGGGTATAGCACTTGCCCGACCTGTAAAGCGTATGCCGATCTCCATCATCACCGCTGCTACATCGAGTCTAACCACGAAGTGAAAAGGAAAAAGGAAGAATTACGCAAAGCCAAGAAACGTCGTGCCGCCACAGCTGAAGACGAACCAGAGAACATTACAGAAGAAGATGTCATCCCCACAGCAGCGGTAGAAGAAACCGATAAGAAGAAACCACCATTACATGTTTATTTTGACTTGGAGGCCCGACAAGATCAGGGGACCCACGTGGCAAATCTGTGCGTTTATCAAACGGATGAGGGATACGAGCGTGTGATACCCGGTGAAGACTGCGTCAAGAGCTTTATCGAAGATTTAAAAGAATTTACAGAAGAAGACAGCCGACCCGTCATAGTCATCGCCCATAACCTGCAAGCCTATGACGGGTACTTTGTCATCCATGAACTCTACCGTGACCAGAAGACCGTACACCAAATCCGCTGTGGCGCGAAGATACTCGAGTTGTCCCACTACAGCATACGCTTTATTGACAGTCTGAACTTCTTTTCATTTCCACTAAGCGACTTCCCCAAGACCTTCGGACTCAAACTGTATGCCAAAGATGAAAATGGACATTTCCTGAGAGACGACAACGGCGACTTGATGGAGCATCCCCTAGCCAAAGGCCATTTCGCCCATCTGTTTAACACCGTGGAAAACCAGCAGTACGTGGGCCCGATGCCTCCCAAAGAAGCCTACATGCCTAAGACGATGAGCAAGGAAAAGAAAAAAGGATTCGACCGGTGGTACAAGCAGCAAGTGGACAGCAATGCCGTCTTTGACTTCAAGCGGGAGTTGGTTGAATATTGTAGACTGGACGTGACGATACTTCGCCTTGGATGTCAGACTTTTCAAGAATTATTCAAGCGTGAGTCGAACTTCAACCCATTCGAACACATAACCATCGCGTCGGCATGCAACCGTGACTTAATAGAGAACAGACTGGCAAAGAAAAAGATCGCGACGGAACCAACGTATGGCTGGAATGGTCAACTGGGAAACCAATCCAAAGAAGCATTAACATGGTTGCAGTACCTGGACTATGAGCGTCGCACGAATGTCTCCGAAGAAGAGCGCCAGTTCCACGACGAAATGCATACACCACCAGTTCGCCACCCATGTCATCGCACTTGCATCATGCACGCGGGAAATGGCGGGGAAAAGTATATCCCGGAAATTGGAACCACCGTGGACGGCTACGACCCTGAACAAAACATCGTCTACCAATATCAAGGTTGCTACACACATGGCTGCACATCCTGCTACCCGAATCAAACCGAAGTGCATTACCGGCATGTAGGCCGCAAGATGTACGAAGTCCGAGAACATACCCGACGCACGACCAGTACCCTTCGACGAAGTGGTTACAAGGTAGTTGAAATGTGGGGGTGCGAATGGAAAAAAATACAGAAAGAAGAACCAGAAGATGCCGAATTTGTCAGCACGCTGGAGTACATTGAACGTCTAAAGCCCCGGGACGCATTCTTTGGCGGGCGAACCAATGCCGCCAAACTCTACCACCGATGTAAACCGGGGGAGAAGATCATCTACGTGGATTTCACATCTCTTTATCCCACAATTAACAAGTACGGGTGTTACCCGACCAAACACCCTGAAATTATTTTGAACCCTCAAGATCAAGACATCAACAATTACTTCGGCATTGCCAAGTGCAAAGTCCGGGTACCAAAGAAGTTGTACCACCCTGTGCTACCCGTGAGAGTGAAGGACAAGTTAATGTTTCCCCTCTGCTGCAAGTGTGCGGAAGAACAACTAGAGCGTCCCATGCTAGAAAGAAGTTGCCGTTGTCCCCATTCAGACACCGATAGAGAGTTTATTGGCACCTGGTGTACGCCGGAACTGATTGAAGCCAAAGAGCGTGGTTATACTATCGTGCAGATATACGAAGTATACCATTTCCCGGAGGATCAGAGAGAGGTGGGACTGTTTTCAAATTACGTCGACAAATGGTACAAATTAAAAATGGAGGCGTCGGGGTGGCCGAAAAATGCTGACTCAGAGGAAAAGAAACAACGATTACTGGCAGATTTCAAGCAACGAGAGGGCATCGATCTGGATTATGCTGAACTAGAGAAGGGATGAAACAATGGATTGCGTGCACTAGCCAAGTTAATGCTGAACAGCATGTGGGGGAAGTTTGGGCAGAGGACCAATAAGACCCAGGTCGCCCATTTCACTTCCCCCGATGACTTCCACGAATTCCTACAAAGTGACATGTTTAACATACAGAAATTTCAAACCTACCCACACAATGAAGACATTTTAGATGTATTCTATACTCACAAAGAAGATGACATACAAATCAACGGAAAAACCAACATCTTCGTCGCCGCATTTACCACTTGTCTTGCACGTTTAATGCTTTACCATGAACTGAACAAAGCGGGTCAACAAGTGTTGTATTACGACACGGATAGTATCATCATGCTCATCAACGAGAACGACGGATCCCACTATGTTCCAGTGACCGGTGATTATCTTGGAGAGTTCACCGACGAGTTGCTCGATAAGAAGACTGGCATTTCCTACCCCATAGACGAGTTTGTATCCGCGGGACCAAAAATTATGGTTACAACCAGGTCAATCAGAAGACGGAGTGCAAGGTCAAGGGTTTCAGCTTGAATACGGAAGGAAGTCAATATCTCAACTACACGGTCATGCGTGACAACGTTCTTAACGAGATCAGCAACCCTCTCATAGATCAACGTACTGGTAGAATCATCCCTCGACGCCATGAAGTTCGACGAAGTCACCGCATCGTCAGAGACCCTAAAGATTTTACCGTCCAAACAATAGCAGAAACCAAAAAATACCAAATGGTATACGAAAAACGTGTCATCGATTCAGAAACCTTTATGACCTACCCTTATGGATATGGAGAGATTGATATGGAGGTGGCCACAGTGCAGCAGGATATTCACACGCTATTGGATTTGTGAGTAGAACTTTATTGTGTGGGGTTGAACAATTGTGTGGGATTAAGAAACATTAAGGAACTTTACGGAGATTGCAATGGAATGTGTTTAGTTGACAAGGATTAGTGATGGTGTAAATAGTAGACTCTTCGAGTCAATTTTGTAAATAGCCACTAGGGCACTAGGATAAAAAAAGTTAGTTAAATTTGTATATAGTTTTTATTAGGGCTTATCCATGAATGATGTAAATAATGGTATGTACATAGACTTAAGGGTTAGAAACCACTAGGGTGAATGTAACTAGGGTACAGTGTAGAATAAAACACATGGCAGAATTTTAAACATGGCTGGTTTATTTTAGACTCTGACTAACTTTTTAGCTTGCATGATACGTTTGACAATTTTTTCCGTTTTAGTTTTCTTCCCGGGTAATGCGTTAATGGCTTTAATCATTTTGGTGTCGGCTTTCCACTTATCCCTTAAATTTTTGGCTTTATCATAATCCATATCATGTTGTTTGGCAATTTTATCCAACCGATTAATTCCTGGGTCTCCTCTAGCCAGTCGTTTCTTGAGTTTGGTCCCGGGTCCTAAATATTGATAGCCTGGCCAGTGAAATTCAATGCCTGTTTTGGCTAAAGCTTTTTGCACATCAAAGGCCCCTCCTTGTTGAATCCCTAAGGGCTTTCGTCGTACTCGAGTTGTCTTCTTAGTTTTCGTCCGGCGCCCCATTCTTCCCATCCGGGTCTGGGTTGTAACTTTTCGACTTCGGTTTGCCGTTTTCGTTTCTTAGGTTTGGGGTTGGTTTCGTCGGGACGGGTTGGAAGTAACCGTCTTCTACTCGTACTTGGTTTGGGTTTAGGTGTTGTTTTAGGGGTTTTTACTTTAGCTTTGATCCTTTTTATAGGTTTAGGCGGGATCGGTTCACCATCCTCTCCTTCCTCTCTTATCCGTTTTGTTAAATGCCCCAATTCTCTTGACAAAGGTTTAATGTTAGCATTAATCATAGCTGGTGGGTACCCCGACGCTAACCATAAATTTTTTCCGCGGCCAGTTTAGCAGCTTTCGTCAATTGTGTATTATCTGTCAAATCCTCACGATACTTATCAATCAGTTGTTCCCACACTTGCGCTGGTACTTTATAAAACCCTTCCATCTTTTAACTCTTAGCAAATTCTTTGCGTGTGAGAGAAAAGCTCCAAATGATGTTGACTTTCTTAGCGTATGAAATAACGTTTGCGTATCAAAGAAATTTAAGTTCTATTTAAGCATACACAGACCAAGTCGTGTAAATCCCGAAACAACTGATTTCCTTTGGCATCCATTAAGAGTTGGCGACGTTTTTTCAAGGAATATTGGCGTTGTCGTAGTTCTCTTAATATCTGTTTATGTTTTTTCAGTCTGGTCATCAAACTAGGATCCACAGCGACATTTCGTTTAAGTAAATTTAAAATGACTTCACTCAACATATTGATTTGATCTTTGGTAGCTTGTAACAATAATTTACGTCTTGAAATTTGACTAGGTTGATCAGCCAAAGATTTGAAAAAAGGTTTGTGTTGTTCTAAACGCATCATCGTCGTCGTTTATAATGTCGGATATTATCTGTAATACCTTTTAAAGCTTGACCTGCAAGTTTGCCTGCCGCAGTGGTAAACGTATGAGCCGGTCCTGCTAACAAAAAACTAGCGCCGTAAGCCAATTTATCAATTAAACGTGGCTTTCTTCGACGTAAAGCGCCTCCTTTCTGAAAAAATTTTGACATCGTGGGTAGGGGGTCGGTGGTCTTTTATAGTTGTCCACTTGACAAGGTTCGTACTTGTTTTTATAGTCTTCGAATACCCTTGCAGGAATCGGTGGTGCTAAATCCACAATGATATCATCCAAACTGGTCATTTTGACAATAAAACTTTGAAGGGTGTCTGTGGTATTTTCTCATAGACATTGTCGTAATTCATTCAAAGCTTTAGCATAAGTGGTATACGCAAAAGCACTCATCCTTAGTTTATGTTGATATTGTTTAAACTCGTTCCATCCTTTGACAAAAGTCCCTATGGCTGCTAAGACAGCCACTAAAATAGAATTTTTCAGAATCGGTCCTACCACCGTTCCTGTGGCTACCAAAAGCAAAGCCAACGCATTAAGACACGTGTACATCCATTTGAAATAACTCCAACGTTGTTTATACGTCCACCATTGTCGATGGTAAAATTCAAACAAGGTTTTTAGTCTAGGGTCTTCCATCTTGTTCACTCACGAAGCAAAGCTTCTACTTTACAAGTCTCAATCAGTTCACGAAAATAAGTTTCTCCATAGACACGGATCATCTTATTTATAGGAATTTGTCCATGTTTGATTTGTTCATAGAAAAACCATATCAGATCATAGTCCATCGAATCGGGTGACATTTGATTTGCTTTTTCTTTGACATTGTCCACAAATTGTTGCCATTCTTCTGTTGTCACAACTCTCATTTTTGCCTTTAGGGTTCTTCGTAAATGTTTTCGTACTTACCTGTATTAGGGTTTTTAACAATTCTTATGCGAGTTCCTTTTGGAGGGTGAGTCCAAAATTTCTTAGTAAACAAACCATTTTTACCAGCAAAGGCATTTTTGGCTATATCTCCACTCCAAAAACGATCAAACACATGACGTGTGGAAGGAATAAATTTTTTCACCAACCATTCTGCATTTTTCGCTACTTTAAAAGGAGTCATCAATCCTTGTCCTTTTTGATAACTTCGAGTCCATCCTTGATCTTTTAACACATGACATAAGACACGTTCTTCATCCTCCGACGCTGGATGTAAATCTAACATCATATAGCCAAAGGGTTCTTGCGTACAGGTTTGATACGTTTCCAAACACTCTTTCCAACACGTAGGAAAACTTTGTAACAGTAAATTACGAACCCCTAATTGATCCCTTGGGTTTTTAAAAGCCACAACATAATGGGTATTTCTTGAAATACTTTTGGCATATTTTCCTGCTGGAAACATATCTTGACACAAATAGAGTACCGTTATATCGCGATGATGGGAATGTTTGGTGAATAAATCCAATACCCGTTTATCATGACTTCCTTCATCCATTAAATCATCCATGACTAAAATCCCTTGCCCTTTGGGAAACCATGCATCCAAGTCCTCTAATTCTGGTATGCCTTCATGAAATTTGAACGTCATTTGTTCAAATTTGGGTTGCCACGCTCCATAACAATAATGAATACTTTGTGGTCTGGTTTGAAATACATCCAAATTATCCTCTAACAATTTTTGCGTAAACACGGTTTTTCCACAACCCGAGGGTCCTACGATTAAAATAGACGATGGGGTATGAAATTGAAACGGTTTCACTAAAGGGAATTGCATTCTTACGAAAAGCCTAGCTTTTCTAGGACTTATAACAAACTTTTGCGAGCTTTTTCAAAAGCGAATGACAAAATGTTTACCATCCAACGCTTTTTATTACTTTTTCACGAGGTTCACACGATTGAGTTATACAGGTATACCAAGGCACTTTAGGTTTGGCCTGTTCTAACATACTAGCCACTTTTTCATCATTTTGTACATAATCATGATCTGAAAATAAAGCTAAGAAATCTTGTAAAGACCCACCACGGGCATTTAGTTTAAGATATGTCAAACAATAATGTCCACAGGCATAACTGTGTAATCCTTGCAAAGTGGTTCCATTATGAACCCAATGTTTCCAATGTTGTGTTATCCAATCAATCAAAGGTTGTGTGTAAGGATACCATTCGAGGGGTAAACCATAACTATCCATCACTTCACACACGTTGTTTTCTGTCCATAAAGCAATCCAAAGCTCACCCAGTTTTCCTTCAGGATCTGTATTGACAATATAACAGGCTTTCTTTTTAGGGCGGCGGGGTAAACCATCACAAGGTCCTGTTCCCTCAAATACTTTTTTCAAAGAGGGATCTTGATCTGCCAATGCATTTAATTCTTGGGTCGATAAGGCTACAAATTCCATCTTGTTTCACTCGCTTTGAAAAGCTCACAAACTTAAGGTTATTCTAAGGTTATAGAGTTAGAAGCTTTTGCTTCGTTAATGCTGGTAGATATCGTACAAGACTGCCCCGTTCGGATCAATTTCCAGCAGGTTTTCAAACTCACCGTACACCAGGATGGTGATATTACTGGCAGGTGCCTGTCGGAAATCCAATTTAAGCTGTAGGTCTCCAGACTGTTTGGGGTTCAGGTTCCGGCTATCGGCACATCCATTGGCTACATTGTCAATCATGAACAACGTACATCCTTTGTCTTCTCCCCAATCGGTTTCTTCCAACATGTTACCTGTCAAATGACACCAAGCCCCACTTGCCAGCAGATACCGAAAGTAGCCTAACAAATCGCGGCTGCTATCATTGCCTACCAATTCGAGTGTTTCATAGGGATATTCTTCCCCACGTACAATCTGCTTGATAGAAGTCAGATCAAATTTCTGGAAACAGAAGCAGTTTCTGTCATACGCTCCATTGAAAGCCCGACTGTCGAGGAGACCTACAATCATACGGTCTGGGATACGATTCTGAAACAAATCGCGAATTTCTTCACGGCTTTTGGTATTTTCCATGCTGTAAGTTCGAATTTCACTTCGAACGGTGGGGTACTTGGCTACAGCCTTCCCATTATGTCTTTTGCTTTCCAAATGTCTATGTACCGCTTCATTGAGTCTAAGTTGACACAGGTGAAAGCGGATCTTGATATCTGACTCGGTCAAACGTCCTGCTTTTCCGACCCCATCCAGAAAGATTTTAGGGTCGTTAAAGTGAAACTTCATCTTGATTTCCACCCCCGGTACCAAGGCTTTGCCTGTGTGAAAGACTTCTAGGTGAGGGACAAAGACATAATGCCTGACTTTACCTCCAGCCAGTTGAGCTCGTTCCGCAGACATGTTCGCTAGCAGCAGTTTAGTATTAGCTGCCAAGTTTTGGTAATCAGCATGCCCTGCGCCTGAGTTAGACGCAGTATCTACATTGTTGGTTGTCCATTGTGGGGGAGGGTTGATCCCATTAAACCAACCTGAGGGTCTTAGCACGGTTCTTCCATCTTTGGTATCAAAGTTGGTCAGGGTTTGTAGATAAGCTTTGTAGTGATAAGTGTCAGATTGCGGACTAATCAAGGTTCCATTCAAGTACAGATCAATCTGTTTGATGATGGTGTGGGCTAGATTGTTAGCTGGCCACAAAGTTTCAGTGTTATCCCAGTTGTTACCATCATTCTTTTTCATCTGTAGTTCCATCGTAAAGTGACTTCGATTCAAATCCACAAAACTTTCTAGTTTAGGAATAATAAATTCCATCGGGTTAATCCCTGTGGTGGTGGGTTGAATGGTCACCATCCGATACGAATAAATACTATAATCCGTTTCTGGTTTCTTAAACAACTGTAACGTGGAGTGTAGCATCATGTTGGCTGCCATGATGAAATGAGTTTACTTTTTCTGTTTTCTTTTCCTTATATACTTTGCGAGGTCATACCCTGGTGGTCGTCTGACTTCTGCACTAATCCATCCCCCTGTTTGATGGTACACGCGACGTCCTCGACTTAACCCTTTGTCTCCCATCCTAAACGTAGGTCTCGAAGGAATCGGTTCCATTTTGTTTAGACTTTCGCTTTTTTCAAAGCTCTTTTAAATTCTTAGCAAATTCTTTGCGTGTGAAAGCTACTTCCCTAAAATATCTCTAACTTTTTTCACTTGCTTAGGAAAAAGAGTGGTCGTAACTTTGACGGCTTGTTTTACTTTAGGTTTTTTCAAGACTTTACCCAATTCTTTTTCCAAGACTTGTTCGGCTTTTCGTTTGAGTCCTCGTTGAAATCCTTCTTTCGCTCCTTTGGAAATGTTACTGGGTAATTTGAGTGGGTTACGAGTTTTTATAGCGCCTTTCAGACCACCTTTTAACGTTTCTTTAATGACCCCAGCGCCTTCTTGATCTTCGATATCGGTTTTAAACCGAGTTAAACTACCTCCTCGCATGATGGTATCGTTTGAGACCTTTTCCCTTTTGTGCCTTCCTTTTATTCTTTTTCTTCATCCATTGTTTAGTTTTATGTCCTACCGCAGCACCTAAAGCAGCTAACCCCGCTGTTTTGCCTGCAGCCATTAAACCAGGAATGACAGCTGCTAAAGGGATGACACCTCCTTTTTGTTTTCGTTTCATGCTTGTTTAAAGTGAAGGGTGACTAACGTATGACCCGATCCAAATTTGGCTAAAGCGTCTCCTGTTCCTGTTGTTTCAGCCACTTGTACTTCAATAATATCCATCACTTCACGTCGTACCGGTATATATTGAATATGACGCGGTTCAAAGTAAACTTGTCCTTGACTCGTCCGTTGGTATTTGACTTCACGTAGCAAATCCACCACTTTATCTCCCATCATCGTACTACTCCCTACGTCGGAATAAATGTGTAAGGTGCGAGTGGGATCTTGAACAACACTTCGAAAGGCTTGATTAAGGTTAATAAAGGTCCAGTTGACCCGCATACTTAGAAAAATCCATGTCACGTTGTTGTCATCGGTTGCGCTGGTAAAATACAAGGGATCCACACCACTCACAAAATCCGCTTCATTCTTAGCTGGTACTTTACCATCCGGAAAACTCATTAACAGATTAGGGCCTAATTTAAATCCGCTGTTTCCGTTCTTTTCAAACCATCCCATTTTCAGACACACTTTTTGGTTAAACGCCACAAACGGACTATATTGTTGAACCCCTGTTTGAATATATCGCCAGCGGGCTACATTGCTGTTATCCAAATACAAATCCTCTCCTTGCCATTCCCACTGTAAACATGTATTCTTGTTATTATCTAGGTAATAAAACCCATAACTGCGCCAATTTTCTTCGTTAAATCGCTTGTTGACCCATTTTAAAATCACTTTCATAAAACTGACTCCATCTTGGATTAATTGTGAATCTTGGGCTGTTTTTAACATCATGTTAAATGTTTTTTGAATACGCTGACTTCCTAACATAATGTAACAGGTTTCACCAAAAATCTCTTCCTCTGGATTCGCTAAAACAGACACATTGAGTTGTGTGTCTGGTAGGGAGATCGAACTTAAACCCACTTCCCAATTATCCCCCATGAGTCGTAAAGGTTCTGGTAAACGTACCTTGAACGAACTAGGATGGTTGTCGGGAAATTCTTTTTGGCTACTATGACTAGGTAAGGTCACAAAGAACGACATGTTGACAAATGATTAAAATCTTTATTCGGCTGCCTTTTTAAAGTGTAGGGTCACAAGGGTATGATCCTCTTTAAACTTGACTAGTTCTTCTCCATATTCCGTGTTTTCCGTGATGTTGACTTCGATGATATCAATGACTTCTCTACGTACTGGTAAATAGTGAATCTGGGTGGGTTCGTAATATACTTTGCCTTGACCTTGACGAGGATAATGCACTTCTTTCAACAAATCCGTAAAACGGGCACCTACCATAGAACTTCCTGCTACATCGGAATACACATGAAGCGAACGTATGGGTTGTTTCACAGCCCGATCAAACGCTAAGTTGAGGTTGGTAAATTTCCAGCTCACCCGTCCACTGAGATAAAACCATGTTACTCCAAAGTTATCCGTTTCATGTCGCATGTAAAGATTGTTTCCATTTTTATCTCGAAAATCATAGCGACCTCCGTTTTGTACTTTATGGTCATGATACACAATTTGGAGGTTGACACCAGCTTCCCAGTCATTCTTCCAATCGGTGCGAATCCATCCCATCTTGATGCCCAACACGGAATTAAACGCAAAATGGGGTTGTAAGTCGGCGACACCCGAAAATGGTACTCGTACTAATTTGGAGTTGTCCAAGAGTAAATCGTTGCCATCCCAAGTAAACTTAAAGTAGGTATGATTCTCTCCATGTTTTTCCACAGATTCATACTCTCGTCGAAACTCTAGACTTTGTTGTTGCTGTAACCATTGGATGGATGCTTTCATAAACGTGACTCCATCCCGAATCCAATCCGTGTCTTTTAACTCTTTGAGGACCAATTTGTGAAACTTGTAATCAAAGGAATTATCTTTTTTCTTACGAACCGAAGACAAGAAAAATACGGGTTGATCGTAAGGGGTAATGTGTGTGAGGTTGATACCCCGATCTGGTATGGAAATAGAAGCTAAACCCACTTGCCATCCTTCCCCTAACAAACGTAAAGGTTCGGCTAAACGCACTTTAAACGAACTGGCATGATTGTTGGGAAATTCTTTTTTACTGCTATGACTTGGTAGGGTCACGTACATCTTCGTTGGAAATCCAGCTGTTATACTTGTCAGGCCACCCTTTCCATTTAACTAACAACTGATTCTTGCGTCGTTTAAGTACTTTTTCTACTCGAAACACATCCGCCACATAGACTTTTTGTAAGTCTTCCTCGTAAAACGTACCTTCTACCGGGGTACCATCCCATTCAGTGATCTTGTAAGCGGGAAACGGTTTAACTTTATCCACCAAAAACACTTCTTCCGTCCAACCTGGTAAATAACCTTTGGCAAACGGGCGATGAATTTTATTCAAACGCACCATGTCACCTTTTTTCAACGTAGGTTTTCTAGGTTTGGGTGGTTTTCCATACAACGTGTTCCACACTTGTCTTTCGTTTTTAAGCGTGACGTCTTTAGGCGCCATCTTAATACTAGAATGGGTACTGGCATTGTATCCTTTGACCACATCTTGCAATACATCTGTATATTGAAGTGTGTTGGCCGCCGTAAAATAACGATACAATCTTTCTTTTAACGTACGATTAAACCGTTCTACGACCGCGGCTTTCGCATCACCACCCGTGGAGAAATGCACAATGTTGTTCTTTTTCAACCACTGAGTCATGTCTTTGTTATAAAATTCTTTGCCTTTATCCGTTTGTAGTTTCAAAGGTTTACGTCCTTCTTTCAAAATTTGGTCAAAGGCTTTAACTACCGTAGGACCTTTCTTATCTTTCAAAGGTTGGACCCAAGCATATTTGGATAAAATATCAATGACCGTTAACAAATAGCGAATCCCTTTGTTTTCTTTAGCAATATTTTGCGTTTCCACCAAATCAGCTTGCCATCGGTCATCCCGACTCATCACTTTAATGGGTAAGGTAGGAAATCCTTTACGCCGTCTGGGTCGATGTAAGGTATACGCCAAATCTTTTCTTAATAAATTTTGAGCGCGTTTGTTAGAAATTTTCCATGTTTTGGCAAAACGTTCCACACCACCTAAACTACCGGGTTTAGCGGGATCCCGATATCGCTTAAGGAGAGCTTGGGCTGGAGTGACTTGTTTCTTTTTAGAAACCATAACAACTTTTTGAGTTCCACTAACGAAGGAATACTATGTTGTCGTACAATTTGGCGAAACCAGTAAAAAGGTTTATCGCTTTTTTGTAGCCATAGCATAAACACGACCCACCGGTAAAAATTGTATTCCACACACGTTTCTTCCAAAATAGCTAAGGGGTCCCCATCAAAATCAGGAATGAGGTTTATATTACTCTGGTTCAACTCGAATAGTTGATAACATACATCGAGGTGACTTTTATACAAGACCCACACCCTCAACAGGTCACAGAGAAACAACACACAGGTACTCATGTTGTCAAATGATCTTTATTTAAAAATACACTCCTATTTTATAGCCTAAGGCCTTTTTGAAAAACCTCATCAAGAAGAAAGATTCCGTCGTACAAATCATCAACCAGGATAACTTTTGTTGCCCCTACCTTAGGAGTTTCGCTATAAGAGTTTACAAAAGTTATTTTAGTCTAAGACCTTTTTATTAAAATCAAAATAAAAATCCTATTACATCCATACGGAAGAACATAAAATATAAAACTTTTTCTAACCTTTTCTAGGACAACTACAAAACGAACTTAAACCTGGAGACTACATCACGGAGTTTGTTAGACCCAAACAAGTTGAATGGAGAGAACAAGGGTCTTCGTCAAATCGGGAAAATTCGTATGAATTCAAGCCTACGTTAAAATAAACCTAGCTTTCCACGTTCGATAACGTCTTTGTGAAGAGGTACATAGACTGGTGGATCACTTTCAACGATTTCCATATTCTGTCGCCCCAAAGTGGTCTGTTGAAGCCTTTGTTCTGCTTGTTCCAATCCTTCTCCATAGATCTTGGGTAAGGTGATATCTGCTGGGTTCGGTATGGTATTCAGCCAGTCTTGAACGGATAACGGGTCTTTGAAGTTTTCTTTTTCCACTTTAAGATCTGCCCATCGAAAAAAACTTGCAACGGTTGTTGTTTCCACAGGCCAAGTACAAACGGTCTGGATTCTTCTGACTGAAACTCTGCTTGAGGATAGGGACATTTCCACAGATACAGTGAATCTTCTCCCACCGATCGCAGACATCGGGATGAATGTTTTTCCTGACAGCAGACATGTACTTTTCTCCATTTTGTTTACCACAGAACAAGAAACAAGTCCATGCGGGGCATCGGAGATATTCCCACCCTGTTTTAGCAGTGCGTTCCTCCATTTTCTTGAGATGACGTGGACAGGTCATGACATCTGCTGGATCGGCAAGCGGTTCATCAGCCCAATGAAAGAATTTACATTGGTGGTTTCGACATGCCAAATACATACGGTCCATGTTATGTTCCGATTTGCTTTGACGAAGTCCTGGTAGGCTAGCGGGTTGACAGTAGCATAGCAGTTGTCCCCAATGATCGTGGATATCCTTGTGGATTTTTGTGTACACTCCCTGTAGATAAGCTTTGGCGTCGTCATCGTTAAACACTTTGATGAGGCATGGTTGATCGGTACATCTGGATAATTGGTTTCCTTTGTTGTTGACCACAGGTCCTATTAGCTCCATGTGAAACGGACACATGCGTGGAGGATCTTCCCCTTCTTCCAGTAGTTGATAACATTCCTTCACAGCTTTCACTGGTGTGTTGACTGGTGTCATCTGCTGAATCGCTTGATCTAGTTGTTCCGCTTCTTTTTCAAGTTGTTGTAATAATTCTACCGCTTCAAGTGGTGGTTCCCTTTTCTTTCTTTTGGTAGGTCTTTTGACTATTTCGTCCTCTTCTACTTCTTGTCGAATTTGTTCAACAACTTGATACACTTCAGGATCATACGGTCCCCGTTTTTTCTTCTTAGGTTGTTTGTTTTGGGGTAGCGTCTTTGCGGATAAAGTAACCGATTCAGCATCCTGGTTAACAATACTAAGATCCAATGGAGGTGGACGTTTCTTCTTGCTAGGTATCGCGAGTGAATGATCTCAAGGTCTGAACACCCAAATTTTATAATGATAACAACAATGCACCCACGTCACAATAAGACCACTCCTGTTTGACGTCATAGCGTCATGTAAACATCCGGAATACGTCACAATAAGACCACTCCTGTTTGACGTCACAAACCCTCCACATATAACCAGTGTCTCTTTTCGTATTTTCAATCATGTCTCGAGAAGAAGCCAAAGATGTTTTACAAGAAACCTTTGATCGCCTTGGGTTTAAAATTCCTTTGGTACCATTTGAGCCTTTTTATATTAGGTTTCAGCTTTTTTCCAACGCCGATGTTGTCTATGGATTTGGAATTTTAGACAAAGATCGACGCCATTTGTATGATTCAGAAGGAGTGATGATTCAAGCCTCCATTCTGTTAGAGAAGAAAACTTATGTCTACGATGAGGTCAAAAAACAGTGGTATGTCGCCAGGATTTACAAACAGAAAAACAAGAACGGTGAATGGAAAAAGTGGCATCGCTTCGTTTTAGGTAAACGTCCAGGGGGTATTCTCAATTCTGTGTGTTTTTCCGATCCACACCCGTCAAAAGAAACACAACATTTGATGGATGTCGTTCAACTTTTATGAGTTGACAAAACAAACGGTTCTTTTAGGAACCACCAAATGTATTAAAAGTCATGACCAATAAGGCCATAACAGGGCGAGTTTAGACTTGTCTAAGAACGTCATACTGACGTCACAATTACTCACATACTATAAAATTGGACCTTTTTCACTTTGCAGATAGAAAGCAGATGCCTCCCAACATGATAGGAACCTATTTACAAAACCACCTTCACGATCCCGAGCGTGGAGATTTGTTTGTAGAAAATGAAATCGGTACCAAAGTTTTTCGTCTACATGACATCAAACCCGACGAGGAAAAAGAAGCGGATCGTGTCATTCATGAAGCAGCCTCTATTTTGAATCGACCTTTACCACGACCTGACAGATTTGGACCGCTTTATCGAAAATACGTAAAGTTCAGATGACAACCACCACGTATGCCTTTGGCGTTCTAGAGGACAACAGAAAAGAAGTCAGAGGAACACAAGGATGGAGCGTACAAATGGCTTTACAACTGGATAAAAAGGTGTTTGTGTATGATGAGCAGACAAGCCACACTACCAGACAACAACAGAGCGGTCTTGGTGAACCGATTCAAGCCTTGTGAACCACCCAGCTTGGAGGAAAAGTCAAACATCAGTCTACCTGTGTCTATGAACAACCCTATTAGTTACGAGTTGGAAAAACTACTGGAAAGAAAAGGATGAATCGACTGGATCCACTATTAGCAGAATACGAGAAAGAGCGTGAAGCCGCTAAAACATGGGAGGAGTTTATTCAAGCGGCTAGAACATTAGTCGAACGCATTGATCATTTACCTGGCGACAAAACACAACTGGAGCGTTGGATACGATTCTTGTTTGCCAAATGGAGTTAAATCAAACTATATTTTTATATTTTAAAGGATGCTTTTTGCGCAATCGAATCATTTTCGATTGTTAGTACAATAACAAAACATCGATCTCTGGGTCATGACCCCACTACGCATTCTACATCCCACAAGGTTGAGAGTAAAAAGAAAACGTCAAATATAAGAGAATCTTACACATCGATGTAAGTACGGCTGACTAGAGTTTATTCATAACGTGGGAGAAGCATTCGCTCTACAAAGGGCTTATTACCATCTCAGAGTCCGCATACCAACTAAACCTATAGAACTTATTCATCTCATGACTCAGTCAGCCCGGGCTTGGCGCAGTCAGGTAAGTATCAGGTTTCTAATTCTCATCTTCTTCTAAATTTGCCAGGTTCGAATCCCGGTTGACGCATTTCTTTTTTTTTTTTTCTAGTAAGAGACTTAAAAGTTTCGTAAGAAGAAAAACAAACATGGCCGCTTCCAAACCTTCGAGTAAAAACAAAATGGCCGCTTCGGAGAAGAAACCTTCCCCTCGAAGCTTCGCTTCCAATCCAAGATGGTGGCTTAAAAACAAAATGGCGGCTTAGGGTTAGAAGCTTCGCTTCGTAAGAAATCCAACATGGCCGCTTAGGGTTAGAATACATTAGGGTTAGGGCTCGAGAAACAAGATGGCCGCTTCGGAGAAGAAACCTTCCCGAAAAAGAAAATGGCCGCTTAGGGTTCAAAACAAAACTTAGGGTTAAAAAAAAAAAATGGCGGCTTAGGGTTAGAAGCTTCGCTTTGTAAGATCATCAACAAGATGGCCGCTTAGAATACATTAGGGTTAGGGTTCGAGAGGCCGCTTAGGGTTAGCCCGCTTCGCGGGCATCTCATTAAACCTCTCCCACCTCATTTCCAATTCATGCATAAAATTACCGAAATTGAGCGCACATATTATACTCTTAAATTATTGCCAGATATTTTGGTTTCATAGCCGCGTTGGCAGTTGTCCTTTAAACAAGACTGACCAGCCTCTCTTCCACTCCGGGATAGTCAAGCAAAATTGGAAAAGAACCCATGAACAGGCACAAAATCACCTGCCGCGTGGAAATGTGGTGCACGTGTCCAGCCACTTAAGTCCTACTCACAGCGGTAAAACGTACAACGCGTAAGCAGTTCCCGTCATAATTTTGGAAAGAAAAATAAAGACAAATGTGGAAAGCTTCACTTAAACCGCGCAACTTAACGCCGTTTCTGAAAACGTAAGCTTTTTACGTTGAGTATGTGTGTAAAATGAGGTAACTGACACCACAAGTTTTGTCGGGGCAAAATTCGCTTTGTCAGGACATTTTCTACATCATTTTCATACGAACTTCACGCTTATAAATGTTTGAGCTGATTCAAACTTCAAGGCTCTGAAAGACCGGAAGTGACGTAACTTTTTGGGTTTGACCGCTGTGAACTAGTACTATAGTACACTAACGGCTCAACTCAGGCTTCGTGTTTCCATGCTGCAGGTGATTTGCACACTCACTCACGAGTTCGTTTTGCTCGACTATCCCTTAAGCGGAAACAGAGACTGCTGGTAGTCTACCCTCAGACATTGAAAAGTTACAAGTTAGAATTGAAAAAAAAAGGTAAGCAGTAAGATCAAGGTATCGTTTTTGGTCTCCTTTTTTCCTTTGCACTTTTGCAAACTGCTCACTAGATTTTTGATGCATTAGTTTACATAT
Organism: Siderastrea radians; assembly: GCA_964017195.1. Lineage (NCBI taxonomy): Eukaryota > Metazoa > Cnidaria > Anthozoa > Scleractinia > Rhizangiidae > Siderastrea > Siderastrea radians. The sequence goes on from OZ024896.1 coordinate 14,259,237, forward strand.
AGCTAAACGGTTTAGCTGCTGACAAAGTGACTTTTTTGAGAAATAACATGTTGTACAATCCAGCCCTAAACTCTTAATTAATGTCATATTTATTATTGATTTATTGATTGATTAATTTGTTGATTGATTGATGAAACTCTTATGTTAATTAGCAATGCAGCTTTACTTTAACCCTATAAGCTCCAATGGCGACAAGAATATTACATGTATTTATTATTTATTTATTATTTATTTCTTAAATCCTGTAAATTATGCAATTCAGCCAGTTGGCAGCAAAGTAACTTGTTCTAATCATAAAGCTATCTAAAGCGATTCGCATACAAAGTACAATTTAGTGTCTCCAAGCAAAAATGTCAAAGCATTTACTAACTTTTCAAAAAGAAAGTGAAAGAGTCAGGAATATTGTGATAAAAAGCTTGTCGTTGTTGTCCACGTGGGTGAAAACAAGAGCCAAGGTGTGCATATTGTGAGTTGATGGGACTGGAACGGGAACTTGATGATTTTGTTACCACGTATCACAATTCATCCTTTTTTAAAGCAGCGGTCTACGCTTTGTACACCGAATGACAATTCAAACATAATTACATCTCGTTTATTGATCGTAAATGCTTTATGTTACGAAGACGTACTTTGAAGAAGTTGGTTTTTGTTTTGAAGGCGAACACACTCGGGGGCCAGCTCTTGGATTTCCGGCTCAGTTACCCTGTTTGAAAGCTTACACAAGACAAACTAAAAGTTTGCAGAAAAAAAATAATAATACATTGCATGCTCTTGAAGAGTTTGAATCTGCAAAAGAATCGATTGTATTTTTTTGGCCATTAATTCTCATTCACTCTTAGGTGCTCTCTAGCTCCAGTGGGAGAATAAGATGACGGGTCATTTGCTCAAACAAGGTTTACACAGGGTCTGAGAAAGCCATGGTATTACAGGTACACGTGCCCTTTGTTGTTTACGGGATGCCCAAATTCTAATTAAATTTCGACTTTTTTGGAGATGTTTATTTAGTTGTTACTACATGTAGTACTACTAACCCTGATTTAGCGTTCATTTAAAACAAGGTCCTTACTTAGACTGTTTGAGCCATCAGCCCAACATGTTCATTAATTTGGTACTTGAAGAATGATGGAGACAAAATTAGTAACACGCATTTCACTTTTTCTTTCAGGCGAAAGCGGCAACTGGAGAGATGTGGAACAATGGAATGCTTCTCCTCAAAAAGTAAGTTTAAATTTATATCTTACAATCATGTTTCGGTATATTAAATCATGGGACTGTGTAGTAATACCCTGCTCACACCAACGTTAACCATGTTTAGTTTGAAAGCTGATAGTTTAGTATCTCTGAGTTGGCATACTATACTGTTACTATGAAAGTTTGCAACAGATAATAATTACCTCGAATTTTTTCGGTAGATCACAGTTTAAGGCTCAGTGGTAAGAGGACTCACATGAGAACTTTGGATTAAATTACTCAAAACCTGTTCACGTGCTGTCTCAGTTTTGAAAGATGAATGGCCATTAATGTTGATTTAGAGTTGACTAAATTTGTACCAGCTTTGCTGTATTATGAAAGCAATAGCTGTTGTTTTGAAGCTCTGTCCAGAAAGTATAGTGCACAAGTGATACAAAGTTACAGTTATAAAAAATTACAGTTTCTAGCAAACTGAATAAAGAAATTGGTTCATAGGAAACGTCTGTCCTCGATCAATCCAGAAAAAATAGCTTATTCACTTCAAGTGTGTTAGTCAACACTGAGCTACCGCAGGCTTGGAAACAAGGGGTGGGGGGGGGGCAACTAAACTGCGGTTTGTGCTTATGGGCAACGTCTAGTCTAGGCACATATGTTTCTTAAGTTAAGCTTGTGACACGATCTGTACCATCAGGTCCGTAAATAGCCAGAGACAGCACTGAATAACGCGAGTTCCTTCGTTACCGTGGTCTTCCCAATTGAGTTTAGGGTTTTTTTTTACCCTGTATCCGCCCAAACAAAAAATCTAGTCCTCACCTAAATTGAGAAAAACAAACGAGAAACGCGCAAAGGAAATTGTTAGCCATCTAACGACGCTTAAGCGATAGCTCTGTGTCCACTTTAATTGGCCGATATTTAAAAAGCTCCAGTGTGGTACATTTGAACTCTTTTCAGCTCTGTTTCTCTGGATTGAGAAAGCGATACGCCGCAAAAGTGTTAAAACACATGGGTATTCAGAAATACTGAACAGTACTGCTTACGATAATACCATACCACTTTCTTGAACGCATGAATAACAATACTCAGTAGTTGGCGAGCGGCTCAAAGTTCAGAATCTTTAAATTAGTAGATTGACGTTTCCTCAACTAATATAAACAGTTTTGATCTTTGAATTCTTTCATAACTAGTTACCCCGTGAGATGTAACTCTGTATTTTGGGATGCTTTAGGGGGCACAGAACAAACAAAGGACTTTAGTAACCGATCACTTAAAGAACATACCATTCAATGTTTTACCTTTTCTTCCAAAAATTTGGAAACAATCCTTTCGTGCAGTATGTTTTCAAACGTTTGCCAAACAGGGAACTTTTGATTTGTTGAAGGTTTGGCCTTTTTCTAGCATACAAAATATATGAATAATATGCATATGAATAATCAGTAGGCAAACACATGAATCTTATGTCTACTCAGACGCTTGTAGAGGATCATGTATGCCAACATACTATAGATTCACGCTTTCCGAAAGAACGCTCACCCATTTTTTTTATTTATGTAGCTTTTTTCCCTCGTCCTCATATAAACAATTCAACGTCGCATGCCGCAATGTTTGCTAAACAACATAACAAGAACACTCCAAACTGGTCATGTTTTTGCATACACTGGGGATTTTGTGTGCTAAAACATTGTCGAGGAACATTTGATGTCATGGTAAACGGCCGGTACAAAAATTATGGCCATTCCTACATTCCAGCAGCGAGTTCGTTTTCGATAAAAGAAAAATGAATAGAAACCAGTGTTCACGCAGAACACAAAACGTGCAGAGGATACAAAAACTGGCCAGATGTGGAGTATTCTGGATATACTTGTTCGCCCCCTTTGCATTAAACTCTCTGGATATGCCGGTTCGCCCCTTTTCCATTTAACTCTTTGCATGGATATACCGGTTCGCCCCTTTTACATTTAATTCTTTGCATGGATATACTGGTTCGCCCCTTTTGCATGGATATACAGGTTCCCCCTTTTGCATTTAACTCTTCACATGAAAATTCTTTCAGAACTCTCACACACACGCCACCAGATAGAGTTAAGTCACTTTTTTTTTATTGTATTGGTTGAGAAAACGGCATTTTTTTAACATCATAAAGGCAAATCCAAAGAGCTACTCTCTGGTTACCAGCAAATAAACAAACATCGTGATCAAACTACAAGAAAGGTGATCTTTTAATCCTTTGATCCCGGATTATTTATCACACCAGTCAGAGGTTTCGTTCGTTGACCTTAATTTAAAAAAACCGTATTTAAATTACTGAACTTTAACTTCGACTTGTTATCTGAGACACTTCATGATAATACCTTACCCAAGTTGGAAATTAGTTACTCAGACGCCTGTTTACTGTCCTGATTTCCCACAATGTCAAGACAGTGAATCGCAATTCAGAGTTTGTTTGACAACGTCAGGGCAATGCCTGTGCATGAGATATAGGACATAAATGTTGAGATCGCTTACAAAGTTTGAAATGGCTGTAAATTGTTTAATTCCGTATCATATGTAGATAATGAGCATGAATCAAAAGAAAAGTGCAGTGTTTTACAGACAAAACAAAAAAAAAAAAAGAAAGACGTGTTGTTACACGTTGGCTCTTTTCAAGGTTTTCTAACTCTCAAATATCTCTGAATCAGGGCCTGTTAACCATACCTGTGGAAGAAATGAGACTCACAACCCTGGTGCAGATCTAGGATTTAGAGAAAGTGGGTTTAGAAAAATAAAAAAAAAGCCTGGCGAAGGTGGAAGTTTCTAGGGCGGTCTGGGGGTATGCTCCCCCGGAAAATTTTGAAAGTTTAGTCCTTGGAAATTCATTTCCAGCATTCTAAGAAGCAGATGAAAGTGTTTTAGTTGCTGTCAATTCAACTCACTTTATGTACTAACTATATATATCCTAACTTCTATATTAAAGAAATCTTTCACCAGTATCAAACAAATAACGTTACTTGCGTCAGCAATAGGAATTTTTTTTCGGCTCACTGTGTGTGGCAAGAATATTTTTTCCGACATTTGTGTTGCACATAAATTTTTTCATTGTGATAATCAGTTTAACCTGCGATCAGGCTCTATTTTCGTTTCGCTCGGTGAAACATTCAGGCGGGACGGGCGAAACGAAAAAATAGAGCCTGATACAATTCTTCTACGGAACGTCTACCGCCCACTTTTTTTGATTGATTGACATTCAACAAAACAGCCAATCAAAATTTCTTCTGCTTGCACGATCCTCGGTATGCAAATTTCCCATAACGGCAATTCGCAAAAAGTCACGCAAATGTCGGCAAAATAAGAAAATCATAGGCTAGATATATCTTCTAGGCACAAGCGCTCAAATTTACACGATTTCTAACTTGAGGGTTCCGGTATTGTACATGGTTGCTCTGTCTGAGCTGAAACCGAATGAAAATTCAAAACACGACGAGGTTGTCATGTACCAAAATATGCATGCTTGAATCGTTACCCATTTCAGGTGGTATCCGGAAATATTCTCTTCGCATTTGTCACCGATTTTCCGCGTAAAAACCTTGGGCAATTAAGAGAAATACCTTCAGTTTCATTCTTTAGAATAAAGATATAAATAAAACCGTTTATAAACAAAGGAGTATTTTGTAATTTAATTTAGTTCCAGAAGTGATAAATATTTGAGATTAGCAGCGAATTTTATCTCTAAGCAGCAGCGAATTTTAAAACGAAGAACATTTACTATAAAACTAGTCAGCTCCTTTGATGTCAATGTCAGAGATCAATAAAACGACAGAAGCATTAAACAATAAATGATAAACTGAAAATCGTTATTGCGACTTGATTGCGGTTCTCGCCAAATATCAGTTTACCGTTAAGTTTACCGAATTATCGGTTGACTTGTTGATCATTCTTGGCGATATGATAAGATACTTGCTCGTCTGTTCGTTTTATTTCGTAAAACCCGGAAACAACCACTAATCTGTTCATGTTATCAATACTAGCTGAAAGCCGTCAAATGAAAATTCCGAGACACGATGCGATAAAACGGAATACATACTTCACTACTGTTGCTGTACTTCTCTGCTCCAGGTGAGAGACAGCTTACGTCAAACCGAACGTCATTCTCAGGGGAGAAAGAAATGGTGACAATTCTCCTAGAACGACGAGAATTTATTAGAGCAACACATTTTACTTCGGCAGACTTGCGGTCGGATCGAAATTGTGGAGCGAGTCTCGTAGACAATTTACTTCCGTTGACAGCTCTATTGTTAAAGGGCCAATCAGATTGCGAGATTCCCGCGGCCAAAATTTGGCCGCCGACACGAACTCCTGTGAGAGATTGTATCAGGCCCTATTTTAGCGAGCGACCAACATAAGAGAATATGAGAGCGATGCTAAAATTCGACCTGATCGCAGGTTATAATCAGTTCTACTAATTTTTTTTTTGTTAAAACCAGTCAACTCTCCTCCCCGCAGAAGTCAAGTGGTCTGTCCCTTAACAAAAACATTCAAACACTGATAAAAGACGCACCTATCATGAGAAATTCGCCGGGAAAGATTTCTTGTACCCAGGAGTCGTAATTGAATACAGATCATCCAGAGTAACTATGAATGATTGCAGACTACTGTTTGAGCTGGCCTTCACACATAGTCGCAAACACCGACAAAGGTTTTATAGAGTCGAGGGCATACAGCATTTGCCATATTCATTATTCCTTTAAAGGGTCTGAGTTCTTCATTATTCCGAATGTTCAAACTCCATATTTATTTACTGTTTTAACTCGTTATTCATTATTCAATATTCCCCTTCCACCCCCGATGTAAAAGAAACATTGGAAAGATGGCGAAAACCAGCGCAAAATCCAGGCAAAATCATTTACGCAACCGCTTTTCCTGTCGATAGAATGAACCTTATCACTCTCCGTTACTTCTCTGCCTATTCTTTGCGAAAAGCTTTCTTCGATTTATTCCGTCTTGGGGGCTGTTTACATGGAGAGAGGAAGATCCTAGAAGGCGGATCTCATACTAGCGCCATACGTTTTCTGTATTCAGTCTACATGCAAAATGTTGTACTTGGCCCTAGCGCTAGGATCTTTCTAGCGCTAGGATCTTTCCAGCGCTAGGATCTTCCTGGCTGAGAGATAGGAAGATCCCAGCGCTAGAAAGATCCTAGCACCATGTAAAATACCTTCGCTCGGAAGATCCTAGTTCTAGGGACAGAAAAACAAATATGTTGGCGGCCGCGCGTTCAGCTGCTAAAGATTGACAGTTTTATTTCATTTCCAACAACCACCCCGACCGAAATTTTTGCATGTCAACCAAACGAAATTTTGTTTCTAGGATCCTCCTCCCTCCATGTAAGCAGCCCCTTGGTTTACAAAACAAAACGGACCCAACCGTTTTTACTTTTTGTCTTGTTTTAGGAGGCATTTAGACGAAAGGAAACTCTAGTCACTTCTTAAGAAACCGAACTAATAACCAACTTTGAAAGAATCGCTTAAAATGTGAGTGCAACCACCAAGCTTTTCTGAATATCATGTGTCCTTGTTGACAAGTGTGACGCAGTTGTAGAGTCGGTCCACAGGCTAGCTCAAACTGCGGCTGTTCCCATGGTCCTATCTTAAACGTCATGCACCCCAATAAATAGTACAGTAACTTTTATGGATACATGACTGAACAAATGTGTGACTATTGTTTAACATATTTGACCCAGGAAATTAGTCTCATTTTTAATCATTTCATTTTTATTTCCAAACGGAATCGTTCGGCAGAATGGCCATTTTTTGAGGAGAATAAGCCTAACATTTAGTCAACTGAGGTGTGTTAGTTCGCCGAGTCCCGCGTTCCTTTTGGTCCACACAAGCAAGCGAGGGCGTTACTTCAATGCGTGGCTGAAAGAGCGAGGCTGGATTTCCGTTGTGAAATCGAAATTGTATTAAAAAAAGGTTTCTGGTGCCGATAGAGCATGCAAAAGTATGATTATACCCGTGTATTGAATTTTTTTCTGTACCCATTCATCCGCCCCTCTATTACTCTACCTCCACAACTCACAAGTATCTTGCATCATAGTTTTATCTGAACGTTACTGGAGGCCCTTTGTCATCTTCACTTTCAAAAAAAGGTCGAACTGTTTGAACTGATTGCCTTTAACCTGACTGCAATTTATATACCACTTAAATTAACCGAGAGTTAGGTCATTACAGGGAAATCTCAGACCAGGCCGAGGTCTGAGAATTCCCTGTAATGACCGAACGGACGAGGTTAATAAGTTATTAATTATATGGCCTTTTTAGCGCTATTCTAAAAAAGAATATAATTAAAAACATCGGAAGTAATTTTCAACATCCGCCTGCGCGCGCAAGAGGTCATTCGAGGTCGTGTTCACTAAACCGAAACGAACCTGGCGATGCGATCGAAACCAAAAGAAACAGTTTCTTAGGCGGTAACGTCCGGTAACGCACGTCACGCCGACTCATAAAATGGACGTTTTTTGTTTTCCATTTTCGTCGCTAGTAGACATCCGTCAGTTCACTTAGTCTTCTTGGGGTGGCGCGGCCTTCAGACAATGGCCTGCTGTTATAAGGACGTAAACATGTAAATACCGGACATTCCCGTCCTGACCTTAGCTGATATAGTGTTCGTAGTATAGTGTTACCGATAAACGTTATTTGTATTTCTTGCACGTGATTCGGATTATATTTCCTTTATATCTCTTATGTTATCGATACTAAGTTAGTTGCCAATTGTAAGTGCTAAGGTCACACATTCGAGACCGAGGATGCAACGGGAATAAAAACAAGTGTACATTGAATTGGCGACGAGATGTCCGATACCGTCCCTTCTTCAAATTCTACAACAAAAGCAGTTTCTAGTAGTCCGATGGCTTCCTTGCAGCTTCTCGCGTTGCCGCCATTTTCTTTGGCAGATTCTTCTTCCCTTGGACAGCGTTGGTCGATGCAAGTGGGTGCAGCATTTGGAGTATATTTCCTCATTGCCTGTGGAATCACGGATCCGAAACAAAAGCGAGCAGTTCTTCTACACGTTGCCGGACCAGAGGTACAAGATGTGTTCACAACTTTACAGGACACGGGCGAAGACTACGCTGCTGCTCTTACAAGGTTAACGGCTCACGTCGAACCCAAAACGTGACATTCCAGAGGCACATTTTCCCATCCGCCGCTCAAATGCCAATTGAGCCTCTTGACGCCTTTGCAAATCGGCTACGAAATAAAATTCCCCAGCTTCGTAAACCTGGGATGACCAAAGCCTTCACTGTCGCCAGACGAAATGACCTCGCCAAAAAGCATACGCAGGCGGTCGCCAGCGAGCCGTTTCTTCACCCATGAAAGAAGGAGATAAAGTGCTGCTCCAACAGCCGTCCCGAGATAAGTTGTCGACGCGATATGACCCGCAGCCGTACACAGTCGTGGCACGGAAAGGTCCTAGTGTTGTGCTGCAGCGTGGAACTGATCCTCAAATCCTCAGAAACGTATTCCGTGTTCGTTAGCTGTACGAAGTTGACGGCAATCAGTGCGACGATGATTTGGTGCGCAGGGACCCGAGAATCAAACATAACATAAACATAACATTAACTTTATTTATACATTCGGATTTGTAGAGTAGCAATTGCTGCTAGTATCTCCGAGTGAAAAACAAAATTAACTAAAAGAAATAAAAACTATTCACATCAATCAGTAATTACACACTCATTTAAAATAAACTAGCTGGTTCCCGTGAACAATTCACCACTCAACAACACGATTGACTTTTCCAAGTCCTATAATTTTTTTTTCAGGTTAGTAGGCCTCTTGCGATTTCCTCGCTCGCTCATGGAAGCTCGCTTTGCTTGCTTTACTTGCAAAACACACGGCAAATTAATATCATTCGAAGAGGTGGACTTGGAGCAAGTCTACAACACGATGTTTTGAAAGCCGACACCGTTTGAAATTAGTCACACAACATGGCGCGGTGTTCGCGTAGTGATAAAAACGTGCGACTTTTTCTGCAAATTCTCCAAAGAGGATCTTTTCGATTTAAGAGCCAGTGTCTGTAAATATCGAAAACCCGGCGCCAGTTATGGAATTTTCAATTCCTTCATATTTTGCCTAAATAAACCCTTTAGTGAGTTATTTTGGAAAATACAATTAAAAGTTCCTAAAGCGCTTTAGTTTTTTCAAAATCGAGGAAAGTCTGAAAATCGCCATTTTGGCTTCCCGCCGCCATCGAAAAAAGGGTAAAATGGTGCATTTTCTTTTCGCTCGTACAGCTAAACGCGGAAACGTTTACCGATGTACTTTTAGCAAATCATAACACCATTCCTGCTCTTTCCAAAACTGAAGTTTATTTGGGAAAAGCTTTTAAATTTGTTATATCTTTCTAGCTGTTTTATCTACCCCGCTCTAAGCGCTTCAGCGGATGAGCAAATCTTAGCTAATTTCTAAACCATAGAAAGCCCACTGGTACATTGAATTTCAAGCCAAATCTACGATGGTCTTTAAGCTTATACTTCATATTATGCTGTGTGAAAATTTCTTCCGCGGCCCGACGGAAGTGTCCCGTTGAGAGACGGAAACGATGAGTCAATTTTGGCAACGCGACCAATTTTTACTGCAAACAAACGACACTATAAATAAACCCAACATCAATCAAAAATCAGCTCAGAACACCTTCTACAGTTCAATATCAGACATCATACACATTGTAACTTAAAATACTTTTTATTTTGATGACAAAACATCCTACCTTTGGGTATTCGTCGTAAAATAGACGCTAAAAGAAGAAGCTTTGATTCTAGCTTTCGTTATCCGACACCGAATAAATTACATCTCAACCACAGGTCGAAAAGTCAATGCAATCATCTGTTCGTCACACAAGGGTCGTATTTGAGTATTTCCCTCCTTGTACTGCAAAACAACATGTTTTACAGCAAGGAAATTAACTTATTATCTTCAAAAGTTAACATTCCTAGTACTAGCACTAACCCCGCCAGTACGGAGGAATGTACCCTACTTTTTTCTTTTTTAAGAATTGGTAGATTGTTGTAGTTGCTCTGTGGAGTAAATTTAAAAAGACCACACAATAACACTGCAAGATTGATTTGTAAAGCTCATGCCGTGGGCCGAAAAACAAATATTATCGCATCAGGAAGTGTTTTACGAAAGAGAAATGATTTTATGCAAATTATTTCTTACTTTCGACTCAGGGTACAGTAAAACAATTAGTCTGGCTGAGTATATGTATACAAATAGATTTTTTAAAATATAAATTTTGTTTATATCACTGGTTAAGGGATCATTGTCGATTAACGTTATTATAAAAATAACAACGGGAATACAGACAAAAATATCAATGTGCATTGTAACTTTCTTTATTCATATCATTTCAGTAATGTAGCCTTTAGTGTAACACCTGCATATTTTTCTCTCCGAAAGCCCTACCTTCCCCTTACCCCCACCCACTCCCCGGCGTTCGCCCAATCCCCAATCACGCTAAAACAAATTTTGTCACCACAGGCTCTTTGACATGGCCGTCTTAAAACTTTTAGTACTAGCTAGGCAAGAAACACATTCCGTTTATTTTACCAGAATACTAACAGTCAAGTTGATCATCCTTCAACCACCTTGGTAAGTTTAGCCATGTTAGACTTTGTTGTGTTTTCTTAGAACAAGGGTATTTCCGTTGGACAAGAAATTAATTTCAAATGACTGGCTTTCACTAGTCTGTCACTGTTTTATTTTTAGGACTTTAAGTCCTCCTCGCTGCCAGTAACTAGTCAACACAAATTCTGCAATATATTCCCTACGATGAGCAGTTTTAATCTATTGAAAACTGCATTTTATCTTTTCGATACAGTTTGCCGCTTTAGCAGCAAGCGAATTCTTGTCACGCAAATGTAAGCGAGTGGAAACAGATGTTTAATTGTTTTTAAGAACTCTTAAAGTACCAGGAATGTTAACTTTGAAGATAATAAGTTAATTTCCTTGCTATAAAACATGTTATTTTGCAGTGCAAGGACGGAAATGCTCAAATACGACCCTTGTGTGACGAACTGATGATTGCATTGACTTTCTGACCTGTGGTTGAGATGTAATTTATTCGGTGTCGGATAACATGAAATTCAATGTACCAGTGGGCTTTCTATGGTTTAGAAATTAGCTAAAATTTGCTTATCCACTGAAGCGCTTAGAGCGGGGTAGATAAAACAGCTAGAAAGATAGGAATGATGTTATGATTTGCTAAAAGTACATCGGTAAACGTTTCCGCGTTTAGCTGTACGAGCGAAAAGAAAATGCACCATTTTACCCTTTTTTTGATGGCGGGAAGCCAAAATGGCGATTTTCAGATTTTCCTCGATTTTGAAAAACTAAAGCGGTTTAGGAACTTCTAATTGTATTTTAGAAAATAACTCACTAAAGGGTTTATTTAGGCAAAATATGAAGAAATTGAAAATTTCACAACTGGCGCCGGGTTTTCGATATTTACAGACACTGGCTCTTAAAACCAAATTGTGCACATCCTTGCCAGGAAAGTATAAAAATGGTGTGTTTGTGGCTTTTTGTAACTTCGCCGTTTTGCCGTGAAAAGTGGAGAACAGTTAATCCGCTTCACGTGTTTAATATATATAAAATTACAATATTTTCTAATCTGTCAAATACCGGACATTCTCGAATAATCATCTGTCAC